>KE546970.1:1236174-1701532 GCA_000442125.1 Opeltia flavorubescens
TCCTCGACTGGTTCCCAAACTTAAGTAGAGGCGCACTGTAGAGAGATATGCTGTAATGGCTCACCAATGCTATCGGCACGAAAATGTCTCAGATAATCTGCCTGCTCTTCTGGTCCACCCTGTTTGGCGAGCGTTTGAGCTGTTACGGTACTGCTCAAGCCGGTGCCTGGTCATTGATTAATTCCGCCAGCTGAAAATTAGACACTACAGGAGAAGATTCTTGCACCTCTTTGGTCAAGAAAGAGGATCTGATAGCCTTTCTTCAGAGCTCGTTCTGTCCAGCCATAATTCTGCGGTGGTTTGCAGCCCATGCCAGGTCCACCTACGACGTAGTAGTTTCAAGTAGCTTTCCATTGAGATTTATGAAGTACCTTGCAAGTAGAGCACTTGCAAGAACAATTCAGTATGAATGCATTACAGTAACAAGTTCAGCCTCTGAGCGGACGTACACCAAGGTAGCTGCTTTCCATCTGCTCTGCTACCATCGACAGGCTTCTCGAAGCGCTCGATACTTCTTGCGAACAGTTTGAGGTTACCATGTTGCGGACTTGCGTGATCCAAGGGAACTTCGAAGAAATATTCCGAGGTAAGAAGTTTACCTAGGATTGATATGAATTATACTCAATGAATAACTCGGAAATTGGACGATATACCGGGAACTTGATGAGTCCGCTTGTCAAGAAGCCTCGCGGTAGACATATTATTGATTTCAATGATATGGGAAAACCAATGGATTTTACCTTGGCTAAATTGGGTAATCGAGCTACAGTATATTTGTACCTGTAGGACCCCTTTTATACCGGAGTTGTCTAGTAATGTACGCCCCTGGAAGGTGCGCCCCGGACGTATGGCCGATTGCTGTATGTCTGGGTGGGGTCGCCACGTCAATGGACCTCGATTTATGAGCGTTCAGACGATGGCCCCAGATGTCGCTACCCTAGATTTATCTGTAAGAGGCGCAGCATGTGAATCGTACGCTGGCGAATGCCAAAGAGCGTTATCAGGGAGTAAATGCATGATTTCTTTCTTCCATAGGTTCGCCTACATGGGGTTCCCAATCATCTGAGCTTTTCGTCCTTAAGCATAGATTCCCAACATCTCAAGCATTATCGTTCCCAAAGGTGACCATTGTTGTTTCCTCTGATACTCGAATGTCTTCTTCATGCTTGAAGTGGATCATGAATGCACATCGTATCATCCCTGTCAGGAATACTTTATTCCGACCATGCTGGCCAGCGGGAGTCCGATGGATTTGTGGGACACCAAGGTTTTCTACACCAGCAGAGCAACATCCTGCTGTAGGTGCTTGATTCAATCGAGATCATATCAATCCATTGATTTGGATTAAGGGCCCAAGGGCACCTGGTCTTACGCCGCATGAAGCAAGAAAGACAGTAGCATTTGACACGAATGCATCGAAGAAAATGACACCAACAATGAAATCATTCACCCTCGAGAAGAAGGTCGCGGTAATCACAGGGTAGGTCTACTAAGTGTTTGAATGACTACAGCCATTATGCTTAATATATCCCCATCTCGATGTTTCAATCTATCTCGCGATGACGCCCATTTGCTCCAAAACATTTGGAAACAATCCATTACCAAGAATTTTCATGTTCTACATCTAACGAGAGATCATCACTAATACCATCTTCAAGCGGTGCCCGAGGCTTGGGCTGGAATATGGCCCAAGCCCTGGCTGAAGCTGGCACAAAAGCTATCGCCCTCCTTGACGTGAAAGAAAACCTTGGGAGAACCGCAGCTTCAGAACTCAGCTCCAGCGCCGGCATCCCCGTCAAGTACTACAAGGCCGATGTACGAGACGCAGAAGCCAACAATTTGGTCATAGAAAGAGTAGTCTCAGATCTAGGCTCCGTTGATATACTCATTAATTCCGCCGGAATCGTAAAGTATGTGTTCTTCTTTTGTTGTAGGATGAAATCAAGAATGAAGAGAAGAATACCCACCGTCGAAACGTGAGATTAAGAAATGAATTATTGACGCAAAACGGGAATGACTTAGCTCGAATATCAAAGCCGAAGACTATGACCCAGAGATGTTCCGTAGACTCATGGACATCAACCTGACTGGCTCCTTCCTCGTTTCCCAATCCTGCGCTCGACACATGATTAAACGGAAGGTGGGAGGTTCTATGATCTTCATCTCCTCCATCGCCGGCGCTCGCGTCCTACACCCGCAGCAGCAGTGCGCGTACAACGCTTCCAAAGCTGCCGTCGTGCAGCTCGCCAGGTCTTTGGCAGCCGAGTGGGCGCAGCATGGGATTCGAGTCAATACGATTAGCCCTGGGTATATGGATACTCAGTTGAACGAGGATGCGATGTGAGTAATGATACAGTAGAATTTGCCTTTTTTATTTTGTCGGTGGGATGCACTATCTTTCTCTTATCCCTCTGACGTTAGATCCTTTGTTTGTAGGCTACAGCAGCAGATGGGATATTGGAAGACCATTACGCCCATGGGACGGGTCGGCAAAGCAGATGAGTTGAACGGGCTTGCCGTCTTCCTGAGTAGTGACGCAGCGAGATTCGTGACTGGTAGCAACGTCTTCTGCGATGTAAGTCGTCACATTCGTCTTCAAAAATTTCCGCAAGAAAAAGGGTGCTGATTGATATTGATGAAGGGTGGTTATCATGTGTATTAGATCACGCATCAAGTCGCAACCAGCAAGACCGACAGCAATTCAAACTTGAGGATGACTAAAGTGGAGGAATTGATAGCATCTGTAAGCAATACCCAGCACAAGGATACCCTAAGCTTAATCCGGCATACATGAGGGAATGCAATGACAGTAGCAGCCCACATTCCAGACTACCCAACCCCCCCTATTAATCCAGAAATCCCAACTTTCCCTGACTCTCAATACTACTGCTCCTTCTTTACACCGTCGCACATGACTTGGTTGCTATGCTCATGGTACAGTCGGCATCTGTCGTTGTCGTTTCTCCACGGTGCTCTTCCCTTGGCATTGATATCCATGCGTTTTATTCTGCCGACCAGTAGTCTTAGGAAAGTCTCGTCCCTGCATTCATAAGCTTTTGTTAGCAAATGGCCCCAGTACTCGCGCAAGAAGATGTATGGCAGAGCTTGAAAGGAGATTGGGAACGTAAAGAAAGACTAACCAACTATCCTCATGCCCCTCTACCAAGTGATCCGTCTTCTTCCACGCAAATAAATCCACCACCAATCCCCTCAACCCCGCCCCCTCCCTAACCCCTTCCTCCCCAAACACTGTCCGGGTATCATCGGGCGTAGGCACACTATTACTCTTATCCGCAACCTTGGCCATCATATCCACAATCGCATTCTTGCACCCCTCAACCTGCAACTCGTCCGCGAGCAGCCACAGCCGAATAAGCCGAAAATAGGCCGGGTGCGTGCAGTCGAGCTCTTCGTGGTCCAGCGTGTGGGTGTAGACCCACTGGACGAGGTATTCAAAGTCGATGGGCCGGGCGAAGGGGAGGGAGAGGGTGTTGGAGGCCGATTCGCGGAAGTTGTAGGAGGGGTTGAGGGCGGCGGCGAAGAAGGGGGAGGCTTCGCAGAAGCGTTCGCGGTGCACGAGAAAGCGTTCTTCCGTCGGGCCGACATTGACGGTCATGATGGTTTTGAAGAGAGAGCGGGTAGGTGACGGGGAGCCGCGGTTGTAGGAGCAAGGGTAGGAGTTTTCCGTAATGGTGAGGGCATTGCTGGTAGAGATGTTTTTGTCATTGTCACGGGTGATGCCCGGCATCGCATGAGATGTTTTAGTAGTAGATAGATGATGGGTGGAGGTAGAGCTAGAGCTGGAGAAACGGATGTGATTCGCCGTTGTGGATGATGGTCTTCGGAAGGTACGATGGGGAGGAGTATGATGGATGACCTGCAAATTATTACGAGAATTTATAGTCATGATTCTGTTGGTCGTTCACACATCACACATCGTATGATGACTCTAGAAAATGCCGCGGTAACAACTCATGGATCTGACAAAGGGAACGGTGAATTATATGCAAACCCGTGACTTACAAATTTGAGCTATGTTATGAACAAAGAAACGAACGCATCAAGAAAAGGTTGACTCGTCTTACAATCATTCACACCGCATTTGAAACTGTTTGTTGGGTATGGTTAAGCGCATCATAGACAATTGCCGGTTTTAGACATAATTCCAACGGAAGAAGTACGATATCGGGTAGTCAGGGAATGCACATTCGGGCAATCAGAGATTCTAAACAGATCAGGGTAGATATTAAAATGTGCAGAACTTGATTTTGTACCGGAGCACTGGTAGGATTGAGACAAATAGTCCATTTGCAATTGAAGCTTAAAAGTACATTGGTTAGTTATCCATAAGAGGACAATATGATTTACTGCATACTGCAGTGTATAGCTAGATCCGGTGCTTCTCGCTTTCTATTGCTTTGTCAGCAAAACACATTCCAGATTCCATGGGAGAAAATCACGTACCAAGTCTTGAATAAAGCATGTAGAGTGCCATTTGATTACACTCTGAAGTGCCGGTAATGGTCACGAGTCGCTCGTTGCTGTTATCCTGCGGCTCATTGATCTTTATGACACTTCCACTGAGTTGTCTAATCTCATTGATCTTCGCACCTCCTTTTCCGATTATCGCACCAACCATGTCATTGGGGATGAAAATCTGCTGCGTCAGAGGCTGGCCAGGGACCATTCCTTGGATAGGCTGGGCAGGTGGGCCAGCATGACTATGTGGCGCAGGTTGTCCACCATGCGGTAGCGGCTGATGAGGCCCAGCTCCAGCATATCCATGCTGGGGCGAGTTTGCGTAGTGAACAGGCGCTTGCGGTTGTTGTTGCGGCGGTTGGCCATGGAGATATGGTACACCGTAGGGGTTTGCTGGTGTGCGTTGTGGCTGATTGTTGTGTCGCCGAAAGTTGTCAGGGTGCCCGTATTGACCGCCAGCAGGTTGCGGCACATACGGAACAACTTGCATCCCTCCAGGTACAACACCCGCTGGGCCGCCGCTACGTGTGGCGTATGCAGAAGCTGCAGGTCCACCGAATCTCTCCGTCAGCTGCTCCACGAGAGTTTGGCCCACATAGTACGTGGCAATATGGACCGCGTCCGCAACACCTAGAACCACCAGAGATCGTTCAGTCGAGAGCGGGAGGCATGAATCGGACGCATTCAGTCGAGCTCCTGAAGCTTCTTGAATCTCGCGAATACGAACACCTGACTTGCCAATAATCGAACCAATCAGGATATGTGGAATTAGAAGACGTAGCGGATATGTCTTAGACTGAGACGTCGACGGTGCCTCAAGCGGTTCGTTATTTAAAGTTCGTATGATAAGCCCGAAAGCCTGTGATGGTCAGCTACATTAGGATGAAGGATTCGGGAGCCGCTGTTACCTTCGCAGCTGCGTCAACCAGCCCGCTGACGGTGAGAACACGCTCTACAGCGCCACGAGAGTAGTCGCTGACAGTGCACTTGGCACCAGAATGGCGACGAATCTGAGAAACGTTCTCTCCGCCTTTGCCAATGACGGTAGCAGCTTCAGCGCTGGAGATGACCGCTCGGATGTGAAGCCAGCCTGTCTCGTCTTGGTGGCCTTGGTGCTGAGATGGTCCGTGAGAGGTAGCACGATCATATTGTCCACTCGTCGACTGGATAGGTTGAGTCTCAAGCATCGGATTGGTGGCTGCGAATGCTCCGTTTGGTGCATCGGGAACCACGGTGTCGCCCTGAGGATCTTGTTGCCCATTTTCTGTAGGGGCTTCGGCTTTCTCCTGGGGGCCAACAGTGTCTGGAGATTGCGGTTGAGACACAGGCTCCGGCTTGGCATCTTCATCTCCAGTCTCGGTCGTTGATGGAAGCTTATCTAGCGCGGGACGTTTCGCGTCCGGCTGATCACTCGGTCCTGACGGAGAGGATTCATCTTCGAGGGGTCGCTTTGCGGAGGCTGTTGCAAGGGCTGAAGGAGAAGCAGACATAATGGTCAGATATCAGTTTTCCTTCGACAAATTGGGGTTGGATGTTTTGTGATCAAGGATTGAATTTTGTATAATATCTTGTTATTTTCGCCTATATACACCAGGGGGTTTCCAAGGAAAACTTGCTGGTGCTGGTGCTGTGATGGGTATATGGTGAACGGAAATGTGGTGGTGCTTTTCTTGTCAAGGATGGGAAGGAGTTCGGGATAAGTAATATTTGGGGTAGATGGTGGAAGTTGGACTGGAGTGGACAACAGGCTGTGCTCGAAAACCTAAGGTGCAGATACAGACAGGTGCATAGGTGAGGTACAGCGCTGACTGCAGACGGGTTGATACTGGAAGGAGTTGTGAAAGCGGTGATATGTTCGTGACTGTGAGGGAGTAAAACGCCAAGGGGACTCGCGTCAACAGCGTGGAAGACCTTCAGACGGATGCTCAGCTCGCAACGACCTACAGTCTTATCCCCACGACTATTCTGCCTAAGCTCCTTGCTGAAGCAGAATCAGGCCACTTGACCTTCCTGATACGATTTCCGAAAACTCGACGGAAAGGTAAAGATTGGAGAGTAAGAAGTGAGTGGTGGAAGTAAGGTAGCAAATTGAGGTTTGACGAAGGTTAAACCTTGAACCAAACGCTAAGCCTTACCCGTCTTGGCTGCAGTAATTTCGTCAATCTTGCGTGCACTTCTCCTAAGCTCACATATGCATTGGCAACTCATGATCGATGGAATGGAGACCTCGTTGGCCGAATTGCATTGTGCTAAAGCATTTCAGAGTCAATCAAGACAATATACCTCCCATGGCGGTAGATGAAAAGGAGCGCGGTTATCTATGATGGCCGTCGTTCCTTCAGGTTGACTATCAGAGGCTTTTTGCTCCACGTGAACCACGCCTTTTGATCCGGCCAATCTTTGTCTGTCTCGTCAGACAAAGTTATGTCAAATTCCCATAGGATACGCGTCAGAACCAGCGCTATCTCGGCATTCGCGAGGCTATTGCACACGAGAACGTCAGCAATGGTGGAATTGGAAGTGGGGAAATAACTTACTTTTTGCCGATACAGTTCCGAGCACCCATAGAGAACGGTTGCACTGCATCCAGCTTATCGTCTGCATACTGAGGGTCACGAAGCCATCGAGACGGCGCGAAGGTAAATGGCGATGAGAAGTTGTGGTGCGAGAGGTTTGTAGCGTATTGGTTGATCTGAACACCAGTCTAGACTCAAGCGTCAGTAGCTTAATTGATCGGTAATCTACAAGTTCGATGAAGGGATTTATGAAGTGAGAAGTGGGAGATATCGAATGTTGTGTGCAATGGCAGAAAGGGTTCTACGATAAGAAGTACCTTGGGTGGAACCCAGTGTCCACTAACGAAGTCACCGTTCGGAGGAGCAACGCGAGGTTGACCAGCTAGAGCTGGAGGGTACATCCGAAAGCTTTCTTGAATAACAGCATGCAAGAAATCCAGGTGATCAGTATTTTTCAACTGGATATCCTCCGCTTGAGAGAATCTGGACCTAATCTCGTTTTGAAGTTTGTCAAGGTAGATCGGATTATGCAAAAGCGACCATATGGCCCCACAGAGCAGCGTAGCGGTCGTTTCGCTGCCAGCAACGATGAAGGCACCAGAATTGACCTGGATTTCTTCCTTGCTCATACCACCTTTGGTCCCGTCGTGGCGAGTGATATAAGATATGAAATCCGGTCGCGACGTCGACTTTTCCAAGCGACGATTGACCTTCTCTTTAGCCATGGTATCGTGATCGACACGGGATTGTACGATCTCTTTGGGTATGAGCATAGCCGAGAGCTTGTCCAAAGGCGGGAATCGCATGGTGACACTCGTCAAAACAAGTTCTTTCAGGTTATTCATCAATATTGTGACCCAGGGCCGATAGGTTGAATCTTTCAGACAATTGAAAGTTTCGCCGAACGCAAGATCGCCGACAACATCAAAGGTTGTCCAGTTAAACCAGTCGGCCAGGTTGATTTTATCATCAGGATTCTTGCACTGCTTCTTCAGACCATCGATGAGGGCATTGACGTAAACTTGAATGAGAGGTTCCTGCTCCCTCAAGGCCTTATCTGAGAAAGCATGACTCAGTAGCCTTCTCATGCGGCTGTGATCCGCATCGTTGGCGGTAACGATGTTTTGAATACCACCGAAAACAAGGTGGTCTTTGGCGAAAGGGTTGATACCTCCCTGACGGCTTGCGTACATATCTTTCCATGCCGATGGGGAAATGAAAGAAAGCTCGGTAGGTGAAATCCGGATAACATCGCTGCCATATTCTTCGTGCAGGTTGAGTAGCCAATGTGACAAGGTGCCGTACCAAGTGTTATACGCTATGGGGATATTCGTAGCGGCCGCCAATCGAGGTCCTGGATACTTGGAGAGGGGATGGAGGTAGATGCTGTAGATTGCTTTGAGGATGCAATATACTACCAGCTGTATGGTATGAGGTTCAATCTAGCCAAGCAGATATTCCGCGTTCTGTAATTGGAAACTCACCAGAGAAGTCAATAAAAAGAATACATTAAGAATGTTGCTTTGTGTCAGATGTTGCACTTCTGAGAAAACCATGATGAGATACAATTAATGGCTTTTATGAAAATCGATCAATGTAAATCACTTACGCCCTACAAAGCCAGCGAAATTTGCTTGGGCTTCTTCGAAATCGAAAGAAAAAGGAAACGAGACCTACGTCGGAAATCCAAAACACCTTAAAGCGTAGCCGTGCAGATCGAGATTTAGAAGAAGAAGCCAACGCACAAGCGCACCAATGATCAAGCAAAATCAAGTACCAGCGTTTCTTGTAGAATTTGTAGATGGTATGTTGTATCGAGTAGACAACAGTTCGGACGCCAAGCGCTTGTCAGGTGCATTCACCAGATTGGAGCAATGTACTTCTAAAGCCAACCGAGCCAACGGCATCGAATTCACAAGCGATGTATGTCACAGCAATTGAGCTGCCGGCTAGGGAAAAGACTTGCATTTGATATGTACGTTGACAGAAATCCTACAAAACTTTTGGAGGCTCTGACATCATTTTCCCACCAGAAGAAGCTTTCAATATGGTCAATTCCGCAAGCTCACCTTATCCATCTTGTAGCCAATGAATGATAAGCACCCTGCTTGTTAAAGTGCAAGCATCTTCCCCTCCCATAATGTCAACAATCAAGCAAGCCCGTAATAACATCCTTACCCTCCATCTAATCCCGTGTTCACCTCTACCAAAGCAGCACTCCTTCTAGCGTTCGCAGCAGGCTACTACGTTCAACCTTACATACACATCCACTTAGCCCCCCAAACCAAAGCCAATGCACCGATTATCAAACGCCGCAATGGTCTCAGCACAGACTTCAAACCGAACATCACCACCGCAGAACTCGACGCTCACTGTGCGAACATCGAGCAAATGAGGCAGAGGCTCCGTGGGGTAGGCAAGTATGAGATGCGTTCAAACATTCAGGGCACTAATGGACATTATGTAAGTTACTTCCCCGCGAATGTAAACGAGGAGGATCTGGACGTGTATGTTGAGCTTGCGAGGGAAATGCGGGAGGAGGTGAATAGTGATAATGGCAGACGTGGAAATGAATGAAAAGATTTAGTTGGAGTCCTATTTGAGGGACTACTCTTGGGGATGAAGCGAGGGTGCTATTCTGGTCACTTAGTCCACTTGATTCGCATCATGGTTGTATGCCAAAGGTGTAAAGGACGGGGGAGATACAGGCACGGAGAAGGGCGTAGTGTGGGGCCATTTGAAAGGTGCGAGACTGGCAGCTGGAAGCTGGAAGGTGGCTTGAGTCGTTTCGCAAAACCCAATCGCCAATATCGACAGACTTGTGGTATTTGGCATTTGGAAAGTCAATTATACACTCCGTTGCTGATACATGTAACGTTGAAAAGGTAATGACTAGTACACAAAATAATAATCAGGCATAATGCAGCCATGGTCAATCAACCAGAAACCCCATAAAACACAAAACCCCCTTTACTCACCATCAAACATTATCAATATCAAGATCTGCTGTACTGCGTTTTGGGGATGCGTTTGCTCATTACGATGTCGTTTATGAAGTCAGGTAGTTGTTATGTACGTCAGGTGGAAATAATTTGTCCCATTCGTGCTGTAGCAGCAGTCAGCTTTGTAGCCGGCATGAGGATGACAGAAGTATATACCCAATCAATATCGGGCTGTACAGGCTGCACAGGTTGTAAAGGCTGTACGGGAGGCGCAGGCACTGGCATAGGCATCCGCGGGTCTACGGTGCTCATGTTTCTTTGATCCTGCTTGAAGTTTACTGCTGGTCCATGTGAATACTGTGGCGGTGGAGCTGTATATCCATGGGCCATTTCGGCGTTATTCTGGGTTAACTTCCCAACCGATGGCGTCGGTGACGTGCTCGTCCCGCTGGACGGTTGTGGAGAATGACTCCCTATACGCTCTAGCATGCTCGACGGTGCCATGACCTTGCGCGAGGCAATATAAATGCCCATTTTGTCCCGGATCTCGGTCATGACCCAGCGGCCTTTCTGGTCTTTGGGAATGTGTCGAGGAATCTCAAAAACGTAGTCCAGGCACCGCCAGATTCGATCAGCCTCCCTGCGCTGGGGATTGGCGAAGATTTCCATGAGGAGAAGTAAGGCCGTGTGGTATTGCTGGATCCTGTACGGGGAGACGATTGCGGTCAGCGACATAAGAATCGGATACCTCGGATACTCACGCAGTGGAGTACCATGCCCATGGACTCAGTGCGGGGGCGGTCTCGATTTGAATCCCACGCTCCATGATCTCAGTTCCTGAATTGATAATGATCTGCCTGAGTCGATCTGTAGCAGATGAGTTTCGCTATCACTGAATATTGGAACTTCAGTTTCTTACCCGGTATCTGGAATGCAACGCTATTGTGATAGCTTCACGCACGTCAGTCGACTCGGGCAAAAGTCACTGGCTGACTCACCGATGTAAAATCATGATATGCATTCTTAAGTACATAATCTCGCAAACCTGCCGTCCCAAATGCTGCACCGGAATATTGTCATCGATGAAACATAGGTATTTGTCCTGCATGGTCTTTCGAAAATTCTCAATCTTGCCCAACATGGCTGTCAAGCTGATCTTTTTCTTTTCTAGGAGCGGCCGGTCAACCCAGATAAGTCGGAACATTTCGTTTCCCTCCATTCGAATCAATGACAAGGTCATATCAGTCCATCTTAATGCCGATGCTATGGGAGGATTAAGGCTTTGCAGCTCTTCATCGTCTACGTTAAGGGGAAAATGCGCGTCGAACTCATCTGCGCGAATATGGGGTCTAGGTCCTTGAGCTTCGCAGGTTCTAATGTCCAGAAAGCATAATTGGTACCAAATTAGGCGGCGGACGTGAGTCTCGATTGGGCCAAAACCATATTCAGTGCCATCTCTGTGCAATCCCATACATTCGGCAATACGAAGTGCTGTTCCAACTAAAGCGCTATGACTGCGTGAAATCTCGCCTCGGCAAAGGGGTATCTGTCGGGAATTTTTAGTCCTCATTGGCTGCGAAAGAGACCCTGGAATTGGAAACTTCGCTCATAAAAAGATCTAAGATCGGTAGATAAATGTGTCCGCCATTTGGCGGAAGAAAGACAAAAAATGGATGCCGTGGACGAGAAAGCTCGAGAATAGGAGAGTACAGAACAGACATACCATGTACATGACAAGGGCCTGTAGAGTCTCCACTTTGGTGGTCCTGATAACATTCGCACGACCCAAAGCGGTCTCGGTACCCATTTGGAAATTGTCGACCAGGTCTTTCTTTGTCGTTCCAAATTCCATCAGAATCACGTTGTCTGGCATGCTGACTACGCCCGAAAACAGTGCTGCAAAGATGATGGCTTGCAATGAACCTGGAGGCTCGACTCCCGTTTCGACATCTGCCCAGAAAGCTCTATACCTGTTTTGAAATGAGGGTCTATGGACTGTACGACATAGGGGATGAACAGCAAGCCAATACTGATTCAGAAGACGATCTGCAATCGGCTTCGACGGTAAGAAGTCAATCAAGGAGGCTGAATTTTGGCCACTGGAGAAGAAGAAGCTGCTGGAAGGAGCAATGTAGGTGGGTCCAGGGGCAAGGAACTTGTTATACGACGGTTTTAGGACGTAGTGAGGAATCGATTGTTCGGGAGTCAAGGATTTTTGGGGCGATGGACGTCGGTCGCCATTCTCAACGTTCAAGGAAGCCGTCATCTATTCGATTGAGCATGTATAGAATTGGGGTGTTCGCTGGTCGCGGCGAAAAGTCTGTACGTACCTCTTCAGCCATTTTCGGACGAAAGAAACCACCAATTCGATCACTCAGTCTCATACGGCCCATAGCAAAGCCCAAATCGGCAAGGTCGTCATCGGCTTCATCATCATACACGGCGTCACTGACAGCTAGAGGGGTCGGTTCAAGATGCTTTTCATCCTCAGGTTCGGGAGCAAAGTCAATCTGCTCGCCTTCGGGGTTCGCTTTCCAGGGCTTTTGCTTGTCGCCCATTCGTGCAACATCTTGTTCGAGGACTCTTTCTAAAGATCCCATCTTCTCCTTGATCTCAGTGAGCTTCATTTGAGAAGCAGAATCCAGAGCGGGCGCAAGAAAGACACAATCCCTCGAATTCTTAGTGCAATTGGCACATGGGTGGGATTTGTCGCATTTGAGCTTCCGCCTCCGGCATTCAAGACATGAAGTAATCATACGATTCCTTCGGCGGACCCGAGGAGCGGCGGATGCAGCCTGCGCTGGAGCGGGCGAAATTCCAATCGAGGCATTGGAGGGTTGCCTTTCTTCATGAGATCTTCCATGGCTGCTTGCTTCGGGTACAAAGTGAAGAGGTTGGCCTGGGATATTCATCGCGAGGATTGTATCGGCCGACTCTTACGTCCGTATACACTGTGGTGGAACTTTAGGCTCACAAACAGCTGCATGTGTCAGCCTGCCAGCCTACACCCACAGTGACGGGTCCGATGTGGCTTGCATACCGGCTCGTCTGTAATCAAAGACTGGCTGCGTGTTTGCTGATCACGACACAAAAAGGTACAATTCAGCACGATAATTAGAAGAACAACAGGATTGCTCGTTTGCGAGAACAGTTTGGGTGTAAAGGCTCAATCGAGTGACTTGCAGATGCGGAGTACGCTGGGCAAACAGGTCCGCTATCTGCGTCCTCCAAGAACCGCCTGGACCAGCTTTTGCCCACAATCCCAATGACCGCTAGTCGCAATTTTGAGCGCAAATACTTGTATTCTTGTACCTGGTACTGAGGGTCTGTGCCTGAATGGCCCACGAGCCACCGGGCATGTTCGGATCATCTACCTGAGCCCACTTTCACGCGGCGATTAACTGACCAACACTCCAGTGCTTTTTTTTTGGTGCCTAATAGGAAATCTCGATATGTTTCTCCGTTAAGTCATACAATATCAGCATTCGTATGTTCTCGGCGCCTTGATTGAGGACGACAGCTTTTGAAGGCATTCAGGAAAACGTTAGACGATAGGTTCCCCACGTTGACTAGTCTAGCGTTTCACCGTTTGCCGGCTGCCGGCGTCTTTCCAATTTGATCAACACGCCAGGCTGGGGCCCAGATACCTCATAGTAAGATTTTAGAAATTGTTATCCTCGTCATCCTTCGTAGGATCATCGTATTTCCCGAACAGAATTACGAATCTAAGTCAGATCGCACTCTCTGTTCAGATCCTAACCTTCTCACCACTGTGCCAGTATGCCCCGCCCAGTAACAGAAATCGCGACAATGCCACTGCAACCAGGGGTCGATGTCGACGATCCTAGCACCCCCATAGGAAAAGTTGTGAGTGACACAATAGCTACTCTAAGACAGCAAGAGGGCTATCAACGAATATACAAAGGATTTCGGGTTGAGAGCCCCAACATCCTTCAGGTCTATGTTGGTACGAACGAGTGCCCTTCGATATCATTTCGTCGTTGCGTTCGTTGATGTATATAGACTGGGACTCGATCGATTCCCACACAAAGTTCATGGGCCAGCCATACTATGGTCCGTTTGTAAAAAATCTCTTGTCGGCCGTTGACGGAGAGATGGGGATACTCCATGTCGAATTCAACCCCCATCCTCCATCTGCTGCAGTTGGTGAAACGTCTTCTCCCGTGACTGAGGTTGTTGATCATTACTTCGTCGCCGATCTGTCAGATTCGGAGAAGTCGGCGTTCGAGTCAAATTTGAACAAGTTTGTGAAGGTACTGGAAGAAAACGCAGAAGGCTACAAAGGATTTGCTGGCGGATGGATTGTTGAAGAGCAAGAACATGAAGATATGGATGGGAAAGCAAAAGTATGGCATTCCTGCATCGGGTGGGAAAGTGTCGATGCGCACATGGCATTTCGTGAGACAAAGGCTTTCGAAGAGAACGTTTACCTCATGAGACCGGAGTCAAAGAAGGCCGTCACGATGCATCATGTTAAATTTCAGGAGGTGTGACCTGGGACGACTATCCAAGAGACGCTCCAACAAGTTACTCCAGACGCTGTACAGATACACCAAAAAAGGGACGGTCATAAGGAGGACGCGATCGCGAAAGCCTTGAATCGGTGTATCGGAAGCGTTACGTCGCTATATAGAATTTGTACCATGCCCTGTGAATTTCTGTGGACGCTGCTGCTATCCGAAATGACCAAAGTCCAATCAAGAAATAAAATTTTTGGCMGTATGAATTGCGAAGACCTAGATCAATCAGGTCTTTTGAAAGGGGCGTTCGTAAGGCTAGTAGCGCGCCCTCATAATTTCCTCGCCCCATTTTTCGACCAACTCATGACGTGAAATCGAGTCGCATACTTACAATCATGATAATCAGAGTAAGCAGGAGATATATCAGGTCCAGTTTTACAGTAAAGGAGAATGGGTGACGATGAATTCCCGAATCTAGAGGTACGGCTCCCTGCAGCAGTCTCCTCTTCAAAAACAAATTAATCTCGGTTGCGCAGAAAGAGTACTGCCCTCCTTTGGACCCGGCGCTCTTCTATGCCATCATTTCCGATTATAATTTGTCAGAAATATCATCAATTGAAGCAGCACGTAGAACCCTTGATACACTGAAAGATGTTGTCGCGATTGAAGACGACAAGGATTTCGACCCTTCGGGCAGCAGCCGGCCGAACGAAGACGACCTACCGTCAAGTCTACATGCTTCGTCCGAGAGAGCTCAATCATGGAACGGGGACTCGGTCTCTGATAGCACGGACTTGACGAGTATCTCCCATGGCCTGAATTCTACCAATTTAGACGACCGTTTGAGCAGATTAGTGGATGGCGATAAGAGCGCTGAATGCGCCAGTGTCTCTGAGAATATAGAGAGTATTCCTACACATCAGCTGAATGAGATCCTCTGTCAAATGTTTCCAAGAATAAAAGAATTTGATGTTGGATATATCCTCAAAAAGGTGAACCACGATTTTGGCCGTGCGGTTGAGGAACTCCTCAATCAAGCATTCCTCGAATCGGAACATGTTGATGGCGAAGAGACAGTCTTGAAAAGAGGTGTTGATGGATTTCTGGAGCCTTTCGATACGCGTGGTCGGAAGAACAAGGGAAAGCGGAAAAAGCAAATGCGGCGCACGAGTTCTACACCAGCGCCTTCGGACGGTACCACGACACAGCCCGTGTCTGCTCAGAGTCGGTGGGATCGTGCGAAGGATGATGTAGAGTTTCTTGCTCAGAGAATGTGTCTCCCTAGGTCCACCATCTCTTCAACGTACCATTCTTCGGGCGCATCCCTTCCATTGACTATCGCCGCACTATGTTCTTCAGCATATTCGCTTCCGGTCACTCAAATTGCATCGGTGGATCTGGATATTATCGAAGCCAATGCTGCTGAGCTCGCTGTCGACTTTCCTATGCTGCCCCCAGTCACTGTGAAAGGTCTCATCAAGCTAACATATCCGTCTACCGCTTCTGCTCACGAGATAGCGCGCTCTGCCTCGATGTCTCCAAATCCAGGCAGAGAATTGCTTGTGCCTCAATACGTTTCCCGTCCTCCCTCTCCGACTACAGATTCTCATTACAAAAAGCCGAAGAGGCTGGCCATGCCACTCGATACAGCTACACGGCAGGCACACGTCTCCGCAGCAATACGCTCTCATGCATTTACGCAAGCAAGTGCAGCCTACCGAACGTCCAAATCAAAGCCCCTCATGGCTGGAGCAGCAAGCTACTACAGTGACGTAGGCCGTGACGCTACAGCATCGCTCCGGCGTTATGAAGCTGCTGCAGCAGATGCTCGGGTAACCAATCAGTCAAGGATAGGAGAAGTCGATCTCCATGGTGTCACTGTCAAGGATGCTGTTCGAATAGCACAAGATCGCGTGGAGAATTGGTGGGAAGCGGAAGGGCGAGAATGGTCTCGAGCAGGCAAGGTTATGGGAGGAAAAGGCCTGCGGGTTGTGACCGGCGTTGGTCGCCATAGCGAAGGGGGAAGGGGTGTTTTAGGCCCGGCTGTCGGTGCTATGTTGGTAAGAGAAGGCTGGAAGATTGAGATCGGACAGGGGGTGATCAACATTACTGGCAAGGCTAGGCGGTGAAGAATCTATGGGCTGGGCTCCGTGTGTGTCGGATCTTTTTCTCGCTGGCGACGTTATTTTTGATTTTCTACGATACTCAATAATGTCATAGAAAAATCGACCAGAAGCATACAAATAAATGACAGGACTACGCCAACGTCATATCCCTGTCAGAAAGACCTAGGATTACGTAGCAAGCGGGCAGGGCTGAGCCTCGTTCACTCAGCCAGGTCACATTGAAATTGTTTATCCATCTGTAAGTCAGCTACATTAATATATCCAGCTCACTTGCCGGCCGTTAGGATTAAATCTGAGGTCCCTAGCAAAATGCCATTTGGTATCAATAATCCATTTCCGACGTCTCTAAATAGCGAGTGCAAAAAGGCCGGCAAAGTACTTGCTACGAATGCATATCTTTATCTATTAACAGAGATGCTGACTCGGATTTCAGGTACTTGCATCCTTCGTTGACCCACGGCAAGCTTTCGGACCCGACAAAGTTATCCCACCACAAGTTCTCGCCAACGCGAAGGTGCGTTCACTATTGAGATCTATTTCTGTCTGGTCCCTCGCAAAGCTGACTGGTTCTAGGGTCTAGCGGTCCTCACAGTCTTCAAAGCCGGCTTTCTCGGTACCGCAAGGTTTGGCTCTGGTATCGTTGTCGCGCGACTAGCAGATGGCACTTGGTCAGCTCCATCAGCTCTTGCAACAGGAGGTGGTGGGTTCGGCGGGCAAATAGGCTTCGAGCTTACGGATTTCGTCTTCATTCTCAACAACGAAGCTGCCGTCCGGACTTTCTCACAACAAGGCTCACTTACCTTGGGAGGAAACGTCTCGATAGCCGCAGGTCCGGTTGGAAGAAATGCAGAAGCGGCTGGTGCAGCAAGCTTGAAAGGTGTTGCAGGGGTATTCGCATATTCGAAAACCAAGGGATTATTCGCTGGAGTCAGTCTGGAAGGGAGCGTACTCATAGAACGGAGAGATGCCAATGAAAAACTCTATAACAGCCGGATCACAGCAAGGCAACTGCTCGCTGGTGGTGTTCGACCTCCACCGTCAGCGGAACCGCTCATGCGAGTCTTGAATTCAAGGGTCTTTGCTGGTGTTGCAAGTCAAACGACCGATTCTATGTACAACGATATCCCAATATACGATGAAAGCCACGACAACGTGGTATGGGAAGGACGGCAGCCCCCGAAGCGAACAAACTCTTCGGCTGTTGGTGATGACTACGAGTATCGAGATCGGCCGAACAGAGCAAGTACATGGACAGACGACGTCTATGACCGGCAGCCTACAGGTACTCCACCAAGCCGAACATTCAGCACTCGAGCAAATCCAAACGAGACCTTCGACAGCCTAGGATCTGGAAGGCGGAGTACAATTGGCGACGATTACTCCTTTAGCGATTCAAAACCTAGCCGACCAACAGCACCTAAGCCAAAGTTCACGCCGAGACCGACGGCAGCTCAATTACAGAAAGACCAGGCTGTAGCTCTGTATACATTTGACGCAGACCAGCCTGGCGACCTTGGATTCAAGAAAGGAGAGATCATTACCATCACAAAACGAACGGAGAATCCGACTGATTGGTGGACTGGGAGAATAGGGGATAGGACGGGTGTTTTCCCGAGGTAAGTGGACAAGACGTTGTTGGGAATTGATTCTTGGGGCGATGCTAAATCGAATGTTTAGCAATTATGTCGATACCACATGAAAAGCGATAACAGCGGAAAGAATCATAACTATTCTCCATAGGTTCCATCGTTGAGAACGATGGCATGGGTATGACTCTTTGCGAACGACTGCGATTTTTCTACCTTGCATATACCGGACTATCCGGAGCGATGGCGTTCGGGTCTCAAGATTTTATTATCTACAGCAAGAGCTCAATCACAAATAAGTCATCACTAGATTGTGACTGGACATCTGTATATGTGCATTTACATTGACCAACAGCGCTGGCTGGGTCTTTTAGCTATCGTACATGATATGTTATACATTTCCCTAAATCTCTCCTGCCATTCATGTTCCTACTCTGATGTCGTGGTCGAGTTCTTTCTGAGGATCTTGCTCACAAGGCTATCGCCAGAGGTAGTGGACCAAATGCTGCTTGCTCTGCTCCTCCGGCCACTGCGGTCGGTTGTCTCTGTGCTTTTCAACCATGCTGGGTAGCCTAAATGGGTGTTAGTACTTTCCTTCTCGTGTTCTCAAGGTGGCAAGAAAGACAAGGTTGGTGAACAGCTATATGAAAGCCCGGACGGGGAATTGAAACGGAGACTGCATACCAGCTTCATCGATGGATCTCTTCCTCATGTTCCCCGCGCCGCCTCGACCATAGCTGATAGAGCGTTCGACAATTGTCTCAGTGTTTGGTGACGACATAATGGATGGCAAGGGAGTTTAGTTGGGAAGTGGGTATATGGGTATTTGTCTAGTAGGCTTATTGTTTGATTGGTCAATTTTTGTCCTGTCAGATACAAGAGTAGACTTTGTAATTTCGATAAGAGGATGACTTGATGGAATTAGAAATTCAAATCCCCGGTCATCAAGCAAGGGTATTATATATGTATCTTTTTCTCCCCTTCTCCCTACTTGCCCTTCTGTTCTTCGTTCATACGCGACACCCGCACATGCACACTTGCATAACGAAAAGACCCTTTTCACCATGCACGCCGATGACGTTCATAGATAAGGTACTTCGCAAGTATTGGATAGCTGTCAGGAATCTCTCCGACGATCGACTTCTCCGTGGGGAAATGATGTCAACCGTGCATCCCTGTGGGTCAATGATCGGCACCTGGTGGCGCTCTCCCGTTGCGGGACGGGAAATATGCTTGTTTCGAGACCTGCACTTGGGGGCACGAGACCAATGTTTTCTGGAAGGGAATTGATAAGGTTGCAGACGTCTTGTGGTGGCACAATGGAGGGGGCAACGTCATAAGAAGGGCAAAGAACTAAGCCTTTGCAACCACCAGTAAACTTCCGTGTCTCAATAACCGAAGAAACCACATCAGCGGGAGGGGCACTTGCTAACCGCAGCAATCTCGATCAGAGATTCACTGTCAATATTTGATTCTATTGCTTTTAGTGTCTATGTTCTGGAGGCAAGCCGTCTATTAGTCCCTCATATCGACATGCTTTTGATGCTCATCATCTGAAAATATTCCAGCCGGCCCACCCTCTTCTGCGGCTGTTTTCCCCTTTCATTAATCAGTTTAACAGGAAAATCTTCAGCGACCGTCCGAGTACCTTAATCAGACTTGGTTGGCCTTTTCGTACCCCAACTCCTCCCAACTCTTCGTCGTTGTCCTACGCAATTGTACCCTCTCTTCTTTCGTCAGCGGCTTGTCCTCGTAGCCTCGTCGCTGTTTCGACTCTTCCGTCTCTTTCATGGATGCATTCTCGTCATCTCCGTCTACAAAGCGGTAGGAGCGAAACTCGACGTTCTCCCATCCGGTACCTATGTAGCAGGGCCCATAAGCAAACGGGAACAGTTTTCTGTGGATACGACGTATGAAAGACTCCTTCTTCTTACCCTGGAACTTTCCAGCACCAGTCCAGTCTTCGGTTAAGTAGTGCAGGAGGCCTCCGTGTGTCACAACAACAATGGCTTCTTCGTTCCTCATCTTTAGCCATTTTCTTGCCTGACGGCATCTTGCTTCGATAGCTTTACCATCAGCTTGCCATTTACCTTGCTTACTGTTCCAGTCTTCAGATACCAGGTTGAAATTGACAGGCCTGTCTTTGAAGTCTTCCTTGATGATAGAGAGATTGCTGCCGGTGTCACAAGGTAAGTCGCTGGTTTCTTGCACCTCTGGGAAGGCGACGCATTCGATGCCGCGGGACATCTCCGACTCGAATGCAATTAAGGAAGTCTGGATGGTGCGGCGAAGCGGTGAGGTGACGACGAGGTTGACGGAGGGGTGATAAGGGAATTTGGCACAAAGATCGCGGCATTGTTGCTCGCCAAGAGGAGTCAATGGGGGATCGAGCATGCCGTGGTTCGCCGTTGTGAGGTTGTGGACAGCCTGAAGGAAATCAGATAGCTAAGCCAGCAGAATTCCAGGGAGAATAACGTACCTGGGCATGGCGAACGAGGTGTAACGTCGGCGGCATACTTGAGGTTTTGATCAGTGAACCCACGGGAGACGCAATTCGAATGAAGAAAAGAAGAAAATTGGAGTGATGGATGTGAGAGATTAAAAAAATGACAACATTGTGTCGACTTCATCGTTGTCACCTCAACATATCACTGTCCACAAATTCCTTACATTACTTTTTTCTGAATACAAATAATCTATGCTGTATCCTTCTACCGAATTTTGCTTTAATTCAATGTGATAATATCCTGACCAAGATTTGAGTGTACCTAAGAAGCTATAATGTGTAAAATAATCGTAGAAGTGAAAATCTAAGAGGCAGATAGATACAAGCCTAATGACTCGAACTTTCCTTAGTGAGCTTCTCTGCGTTTGTGGTACCGTACTTGTACTACTCAATTACGGATTTTAGAACTTAGGGGTCAAAAGTTGTAGGCCGCCTAAAGGCAATGACACATAGAGTACGTAATACGTAGAAAACCGTTTTTTCTTTAAAAACCATTAACTTCTAAAAACCGCTCCCGTGAAATCTACTTGTCACGTTAGAGAAACGTGTAATAAACCACTAACTTTTACCCCTCAATTTACCGGTCGCATGCATGCAGCCAGCTATTACACCCTTAGGCTGCCACCCACCTCTAGGCTAGGCGAGAGGCTTTCCCCAGGATCAAAATCGCTCAAATCGCTTGAATCTAAAGTTAGATTTTTTACGGCGTTGACGGTGCAATTAACAGACCTATTGCGATTTTAAACCTTGGCGGTCTTGGCAGATTTCTAGTATTAACGGTTCTTAAGATAGCTTAGTTGGATAATCCTATACGTAATCCTTTAAAAACCGCTCGGGTACCGATTGATTTAAAAAACTATACTATTATAACCACGTGTTGAATTCAAAACTACTACAGCGTTATAGTACTGTATAGCCTAGGAATCTGCCTAAAGGCAGTTAAAATTTTAAACACGATTTCTGTACCATTAAATAGATTTATAGCTGCTCGCTAAGGTTTTGATAGCTGCCCCAGAAGAGCTTAGCTTACTTAATCGACGGTACTCCTAACGGGCCGCTGCTTCTACCCGCAACGCCTCCAGATACCCATTCTGAGGTTCTCCGGACGCGTTAATCATGGTCCGATGCGAGTCCTGTTTCGTGTCTCAAGGAAAGTCAGATGGTACCCTAATAGTACAAACTCACATGCGCTGCGCTTCACCAAGAAAGGGGGATGGCAAAGTTATTCAACCTTACCGATAATCTCCCCGCAGCACGATGAAGTGAAAGTCAACGCCAAAGTCGGGTCTGGTGGCTCTGTACCACTGAGGTATGGACTATCCGAAAAAGTCCCCCTCTCCCTCTCCCAGTCAATGACAAAGGACAGGATCCGGCACCCACCCAGACCATCCAATAATGGCCCCATCATCCTATACCTTCCACCGGGTCGTCCTTCACATTCCCTAATCCACCAGCAACATGATCCCCTCAACACCCTCGCCTTGGGCGCTAACGCAACAACCGTACAGATAGATTACCGTCTCTCCCAAAAAGAACCCTACCCAAAGCCCATACACGACATCCTCGCGGGTTATGACTGGGTCCTCAAACACCTCCTTCCCAAGACCCGCATCAACGACTCCCCTTACAAACCAGACCAGCCAAAAATCGCCGTCTGCGGCGAACTCGTCGGTGGTTCCCTAGCAGCCATGCTCGCGCTCACAGAATGCCACGTCCACAAACCCGGCATCAGCACCACTGCACTAGGAAATCCAATCGTAGACTGGAGCACGCCGTTCGACTCGCCCGTCTTCGACAAAACTTCCAGCATCGGCAATGAATTGGTTGCCCTCCGCAAAGATTCCTTTGCCCATCCCCAATCCCGCTACGATCCCTTCGCAAGCCCGCTGCTCTTTTTCCGCACCCCTGCTTTCGAATTACCTGTCCCGGCTTACAATGGCTACATACCTCCTCCAACAACACCGAAATTGGAAACACCATCTGAAGGAGATCTGAACTCGTCAGGGCTAACCCCGCAACGGCGCTCGCATCGAAAGTACCCACCCCAGGACTCCGGTCTCAGGCTTCCGAGCACGATGATCGACGTAGGGGTGGATAATCCGTTGCGGGAGCAGGGGATGGAATTTGGGCGGTTGATGCAGAGGAGCGTGGATATCTATGAGCGCGGGGAGGGCGGATATCGGGGCGCTTCGGATGAGGCGCAGCGGAGGGTTAGGGTGGTGGAGAGGGAAGGGAAGGGATTGTGGGGAGAGGGGGAGATGATGGAGGTGGGATCTTGGTTCGGGGAGGTGCTGAKAGGGAGAGGGCAGGAGGGTTAAACATGGATTGTAAGGGGGTCGAAGTCAAAGTAGCGATTTGCCAATTTTCTATGACAAGACGTCGAATCTACCTGAAGAATCAAACCTATATTCCACTGTAAATTCCACTGACCGAGAATTGGTAAGGATACTCATGATACATTAATGCGAACAATAGTCTATAGGTCGTAACAATGCCAATGAGGAGAATAAGAATAAAGATGCCGAATAATGAAATCCAATCAGATCCGTCATAAAATTCTTCCTACTGAACCAACCTATTCCTCTCTCCCAGTGCTTATCCTCCTTAGTCTATATCTCACAGAGCGTAGATTTGACGTCGGGCTCTACTCATCAACAGGCGTCAGCTCGCTCATCAATACGTATTTGCTACCCCTCAGAAGGGGGCCGCTTCCAAAAGTTCGAAGGAAAAAGAGGAAGGGACAGGCGATTCATCCGAGGAAGAGGGGTCAACTCACGGTGTTGGCGTTGGGAACGAAGTCGGTGCTAAAATCGTTGTATTCAGGGATGGCTTCAAGGGAGAACACGGTGTCAGCATACCTTCCCCTTAGATAACATATTTCAGGAACTTGTACTTACAGCATTCAGAAGTACCGCGCTTATTGCGAGTTTGTTGTACCTCTGATCCGCCAGCGCAGCCAGATTCTTATAGTAGCAATTAGGACTAGGAGACAATGGATTATAATCGAAATATGTCACTGCGCGGCAGCGCACAGCTGAGAAGCCATTGTTGGCCACGGCACAGGACTGGATGCAGTCTTGGAACGTTCTGGTCGTCAGGCCTATGTCGGTGGCGCCACCGTATTCCGTCTCGCAGACGACACCGTACGACTGCCCGTCTGATAGGTCGACGACGGTGCCGTTCAGACCCGGGCAAATAGGCGGGATAAGGCTGGGTGCGGCGCTTGCAGTAGCTGATGTTTCGGTTGCCGATGTGACGGTGGTCGTATTGCCAGGTGGGACTATTGCTGTTACAGAGATGCTGGTTGTTGGAGGAGGTTGGAGGATGGTCAAGTTCACTTGGTACGTGGGTGCGGATGTCGAGGCGCTCAGATTCCCAGACGAAATCGTTGCTGTTACAACGACGGTGGTCGTTGGAGGAGATTGGAAGATAGTTGAGTTCAGCGGGTAAAGTGCTGATCCTGCACTAGGGGATGAAGATATTGACGCGGTCAAGCTGGGAATGATGAAGGAACTTAGATTGCCAATGGAAGATGGCAGGCCAGAAGAAGGCAGGGGAGACACGCTCAAGTTACTCGATGGGAGTGGAAAGCCGGATGTAGGTCGAGATGAGATGCTCGAGTTAGCTGATATGGTTGGGAAGCCAGAACTGATGGCTGATGGCAAGCCAGAGCTGGAAAGGAACGAGTAGCTTAGATTACCAGTCGGATATAGTGGAAATCCTGAGCTCGGTCCAGTGACGAGCGGCGGAGCAGTGGTAAAGTTTGTGAAGACACTTGAAGTCAAATTTGGTACCGAATACGAAGTCCCATTGAGCGTTGGTGCGATGGTCGGTCCTGTGCCAGAGGGACCAAAACGCGTTGAAAGGGAGAGTGACGAGTTTGAAGTCGCAGTCGGTAGTAAACTACTGGGCCCTGATGTACCGAGACTGATCGGACCAGTGCTGATTGGGATTACCACAGATGTGTTTGTGCTTGGCAATGGAATGGGAATGACGGAAAGGGTAGACGTGACCGTGATAGGGCTAGGTATACCACCAGCTCTGGTAAGAACTCTGGTGGTGGTCCCAGACGTCACGTAAACGGTTGCAGTGGTCTCTTCAGTGTCTTCGCCAGAGATGGTACGCGTCTACATTAGGTCAATCAATGCTATCATCTGGATAGGGTAGTCCTTAGCCTTACACTGGTGGTCAGGATGACAGACTCCACTGTCGACGGTTTGAGGCTGAGGCATGAGCAGGCGCTGGAGTAGCTCGCAGCAATCGCTGCATTCGTGTCATCGGCAATGACAGAATACGCGTATGGATTCTCCTCGTAAAAAGCAGCTGTTGTCGTCTCAGGACCGTCTCGTTTGCCAATGGCGGCATATTTTGTGGAGAAAACCGTCTCTGAAGCGACGGTGGCTGTGATCGTGGTGGTAATAAAGGTGGAAGACAATGTGGTTTCGGTGCTGCCAAGGCCATCAGTGCCCGATGCTCGGGTGACAAAGCTAGCAGTCACACTCACGTTCGGGTACTTTGAGAAGCGGTAGTGGTGAAGTCGACAATGCCCAAGAGGGAACTACAGTAAGGTGCGGAATCGATGATCCAGTATCTGAATGACTCAAGGGTGTCGTCTTCATAGCAAATGCGACGCTTCTCAATATCTTGCTCCTGTTCAAAGATCTCTTCGGTGCGTCTGGCTCTGGACTGATGCTGCCGACCGATCATTCCACTACATAACGACGAAAGCACAAGTGCTAGAAAACTCAAGGAGCGTAAGGTGAGCATTCCTGAGGATGCTTCAGTCTGCTGTGGTTTGAAAGAGTGACGAGTAACTTGAGAGAACGAGCGAGATAGGAAAAGCACATGGAAATAAAGAGAGCATATACGAGACTAGGAGAGGAACACTATATAGCAAAGGACAGATTGAGCTCGATGCCTTGCAGTGTTTGCATTAACACTGCAAAGGTCGAGATCGAAGGTCTCTCTGTCCCAATCTCATGCGTGCTACATCTGTTGGAATGTGTGTAGGCATTAGCAAGGGGTTTGCTAAGACCCTGGCTATCAGGGTCCCCGTGAGCGATCTCGTAGAGGAGAACATGCTTAGAGTGTACTAATCAGCAGATTCTACACTTGAAATCCGGTAAACGCTCGAGTATCATCATGAAGTGCAGGGAGTAAATAGTATCAAGCAGGAAAAGGAACGTGTGATAGAGACGGAGTTTACCCTAATCCCAAAAAGGAGTAGCAGCCTTGGCTTCCGCGTCTAACCGCAGCACGCTAATTAGTCGATCTCCAGCCCAGCTTTAAAGCTTGACCTCCACTTTCCTCCGCGACCAATTAATCCACATTCCATGGGCATCTGTTCCTCTTGTCTCGGCGGCGGCCGGCGGAAACATGTGGAGGTATGTATTCCCCTCGCTTGCGTGCTCGAAAAAAGTATTAATTGTTTCACAGGGTAGTGAAACATCTCGCTTGCTTTTTGACGATCCCTACCGCTCCAACTACGGATCTCGCGGTGGAAACACACGACGACCTGCCGATGAAGCTGATGCTGAGCATACCCGGCGTGAGAGAGAGGTCTTAGAGAGCATCGCTCATGGCATGTCTGAGTAAGTATCCTGAGCCAATGGTTTTTGACCACTACTGATCATCGACATTCAAGGGAGGTTCTCGACATCTTCACCATTTTACCTGATTCTTCAGAAGACAGTGAGCAGAGCATAAACATTTGACGCCTTGGCTTCGTTGACAATGACTAGCAGCCTCGGCTCTTTCAGGCTCGCCTCCACATCAGACAAACGGATTCAAGGAGGAGGATGCAAGGGCTCCGATAATGGCTTACCGGACAGTCAAGAAAGCCCACATTGACAAAATATCCACCCCGATGACTAACAGCAAGCATGACTGGAAAGACGTCAAAGCTGCCGTGGGTTGAGTTCCTCTTGAGGCGAGCAAGGATAGTTGTTTGTTTCGGCGTATGATACCCCTACGACTGGCTGTTTTGCTATATGCCGGCGTTCGTTTTTTCTTCGACAAGAACTTCACATGCTCTTGTCGCAGATCCCGCGATCTCCTCAGCAGCTGGTGAATTCTCGGATGGACCTGGAAGCTTCGGTGGCTGCTGCTGCTCAAGATGAGTCAACCTGAACATGGCGATGTCTGGAATTATACTTACCCAGACTTTCCACGGATCTTGAATGTTTAACATGGAACCCACGACTTATCGAAGCGCGTGCACCTTCGTCTTAATGAGCAGCCACGAGAAAAGGGTTGTACACATCTGTGGTGGTAAGACTGATGTCTAACTTCGAAATGTCAAGAAATCTTACTAAGGGCGTAGCAACAATGAAATACCTACCGAACTTGTTTTAGTATTCGTGTCATCTCGATGGTCGGATGAACCTACCATTTGATGGTCCCATGATCGCGGAGGTCACCTAGGTTCATTCCAAAGAAGCTTGCGAGAAACGTCAGAGGCAGGAAAATGAAGGTTACCCAGCTGATTCTCCATAAACTTGTGTTGAGATCTAATGACTGGCGAGCGTCTCGGATGCTGATGGATTTGTACATCTACAAAATTGTTAAGTAATCGATGCCACGGTTTCCTAGAAGCATCCTTAGACTCACCAGATCAACCATATGTACAGTTGGCTTTTTGAGTGTCTCCTCGACTTCGCTGCTTAACCTCCGAAACTCGTCCAGGTTTGGTCGAAGCCAGTCTGTCGGCATGGTCCCCTCTTGATACAGCCCGCCAAAGTCGTTTTGAATATTCTCGAGCAACAAGATGTGGAACTTCAGTAATCTCTCGGCTTGTAACAATTGCTTCGAAACGCTCCAGAGAGCATTGGTACGTGTATCGTCGGCAGGGTTCTCATAGACGCGCTCTTCTAGCGAGGCAATGTAGCCGTGCATGCACAAGATATAATGTACCCATCGAGCTGCAACTGCTTCAAATGCTAGTCCTACCACTGTGAGAGCAAATCCTGCACTATGCGAATTTGGATCATCAAGATAATCTACCAGCTGCTGCCAAGGTTCCTCAAACGTGTGCGAAATTAATGGCGTGGTGGCGATAGCCTTGAGGCGAGAATCCAGGATAACAACGGTCCTTTCGGATGCCAGTCTCATCTTCTCGTTTTTCCTCCTATCTTGGCCACTAAGGTCTCGAGTGGCAACATCTTCGTCATCGCCAGGCGGGTTCGTGGTGACGAGGAAAGCAGGATCCCTAGGTACTTGGATATACACAGAAAGCCGCTGTAATGAATTATCATGTACGTCGTCGTTCGAGCTCTCGACTACTGCTTGCACCCTGCGCCTTTTGGAGAATCGACTCTGGCTTTCCATGACGGAGACGGATTGAATCTGCGGGACTAGGTATTGGAGACCAAAGGCTGCCCTGACCACATTTCGCGAGCGGTCATATGATGGTCTCCAAAGAGCTGTTTGCCATACAGAGAGGTGGTCAGCGTCTTCTCCATGAACCCAATCTCTAAAGTTGGTGCGGCTCCTGCTAAAAGCTGGACTATGGAGATGGAAATCCGAAATTATATGGTTGAAAGCTGCAGTGTCATCTTGGACATAGCTAAGAAATGCGTCAGTACGACAATTTCAACGCTCAAATCTGTCTCCACACATCACTCGTAATATGGTCGATTTCTCCTTGTTAATTATCTGCCAAGCGTTAGATCTGTCTTCAATTCATGCAGTGACAATCTAGATACCTCGTTTGTGAGGTCTTCCAAGCCCGAAAATTTATCTCTCTGGACGTAGTCCAACTTGATTTCGGCGGAAGATGGCTTTACATGAGCAGGATAGACTGCTGGACTGCTAAAGATGGTAGCCGAATGATCGATGTCGTAATCGATCGTCAAGGTTTGTGGAGGTCTTGCAGTCGCTGGCAGGAAATATTGACCTGTCGCGCTCAGAGGAGCAAATGAGATAGTTGACGTCGCAACCCCTGCGATGGCAGGTTTGACCTCCCACTGACTTCCGAGCCCGAACCTTGCAGCTTGGCTTCGCCATTGGCGCCATATCAGGAAGGCTCTCTGTTTCCACGTAGGCGATGTAAATTCCTGTAATTCAGGTAATTGATCTTCAATCAATGGCTGTGGCTTTTCTTCATCAATTGCGGTATGCGGTGATACTGTAGACCTTCGTTTCGCGAAAAACTCAAGATGATCGGATTTTGCGAAAGTCAGTTTTCTCGTTCCTCTTCGGACGAGTTCAGCGACAAAGTTTTCCGAATCCGCAAACTTCTGGCGATCGTCGTCCTCGAGTTCAGGCTCAGGTTCGGCATAGACACTGGGCTTCCTGACTTTCGCAAATGGGTTGGAATTATAATCCGCTTGCGAGCCATCCGTTAACCAGGCTCGCTGCCGTGCCGATGATTTGACTTTGTGCATTCTACACTGTTACAGAGCACAGGTTGTAGGAGTAACGATTCCATGTTGCGTACCAGGCCTGCAAGGAGATCAGGTCGTGATGAGGCTGATTCGATCCCTCGGACATTGGGACGATTGGCATAGCGCCTGCAGATGCTCCGTCAGCTCAATTTGATTGGTCACTGCAGTCCACACAAGGCAATGATGGCTTGCATTTGCATGAACAGTCGGAACATCTTTATAGGCTGGTAAAGGCCTTCAGGAACAACGCTGTGCTGAAGGCTTGATCTCCTTTCTTTCAATATACTGAATCACCTTAAGTCCTGCAATGTACAGACAAGAGGTTTGCACTGCCGAATCTGCCGAGAGCCCTGGGGGTGGGACAAAAGATGTAGAAGGGTGAGACTGGTTAGACAATGATACATTGATCTGGCTATCGCTTTGTGCAAGGTTCATCGTAACTTTAAACTTATGCCATCTTCTCATTATCTGATTTAGAGAGACATGACATCAGTAGGTAATTTCGCTACGAAGTCGGATTATGCAGGAGACAACTGGCTCGAAAGTTCACAGCAGGAACCATGGAAACTAGAGATTTTGTGACCGGTGATATATTTAATCATAGGATGAGAATGTCATTTTACATCATAAGACACACGGAAAAGATCAAGGTAGTCGACCGTAGCTTCGGCCCATGCTGCCTCCTTTGGAAACATATGTGCCATCTAACCGTGTTGCTAAAGATAAGATGACTTCCACAATGGTGGGTAGCTACTCAGGGTACTCATACTAGGACCATGGCACCACAGCTAAATCGATTTATCCCGCCACCTATGAGACAATGATACTGTATCAAAGGGGAGGATCATGTTGGAGAAAATCGTGATACTTTGACAATTGCAGACTGGACAAGAGCAAGATGGGCCAAGAACCATGAATTACTAAGATTTGACCGAGCTGCACCTCCGTACTTTTCTGTTTTGGATTGGACTATGGTGCATTTTGTCGTGCCAAAACTATCACCATCTCGACGGACTCTCAACCCAAGGCCATGGCAGACGCTTCATGAATGATGCGATAGCGAGGACCACCACAACGGCATATGATACCATCAGACCCTGGAGAGGATGCAGTGATGTCGTCCACCTTCGGCGAGGACGGAAAAAGACTACTGTCGAAAGGCGCAAGATGATTGGTCCAAGTTGCATTACTCTTCCGCGTGGAGCAGGGACCGCTATAACCTATCAGCTTGCATATATGCGCCAGGGGAAGCTTACGCTTATATTGTAGTTCATGCCGGCCCCATTCCTGACCTCCCATTTGTTGACTCTCGCATCTGCTTTGACTTGTGCGCGCAGCAAAGTTTGCTCACCTGAGTCTCGCGGACCCAGCAGTCAGGTCAAGCGCTAGGTCTAAACGGGCATGCATAATAGTAAATTTGAACGTCAATGGAAGTGTGCAATATCAGAATTGAAGGAAAACCGCCCTCGATTGTATTGAAACTAGAAGACGCAAGGCTCCGAACGCGTTTGTTGATGTTCTCTCTTCAGCCCTGTCTCTTGTTTATTTCCCAGCCGCAGCAGCCGGCCCCTTAACAACAATAACAAGAGACTAGGCAATCTGTGCTCGCCTGCCTGGAATGGTCCTACCTCATGGTATGAGCTACTGCAATTGCCCCCCTGCGGATCAGCTCCATGTCGAACGTCGATGAACACGGAATGTGCCAATGGTCATGGTCGATGCCGCGAGGCGCTCAAGTCACCGGCATCCCATTGGGCCAAAGGTGCATCAGAGCAACGCCCTGGGTCAGTGAAACTTCCCGCTTGACTGCGACTGTACAAGGCTTGTATCCAAGTCGATCCACAAACATTCTCATTGGCCGGTCAAAGCTTCCTGGGAGGGTTGATCGTGGAATCCAAGATATCGGCGTGACAACTCATCCCAACCATAGCAGCTTTTGGTCATCTGGATCGGTTCGCCCTTACACCGCATCCATACCGTGTTTCGAAATGACGAAGATCGGAACTCTCGGATGCAAAACCGCCAAGGAGAGTAAATGCAACGCGGACGTGATCACCGCCTAGAGCGGGCCATTGCAACAGAAGGAGGCTGGCTCAAAGTTCAGCGAGTCAAATGAGAGCTCGGACGAACGAAGTGCCGGCCAAGGGGGAAAGGTTGTCTGATTGAAAGGCTGACAGAGAGTAAGATTCATTAGTCTCGAAAACTACTGGACAATGGAAAGATAGCTTGCAAGCCCCGCATTGATGGCGAGTGAAAAAGCTGAGAAGTTGAAGATCGACCTGAAGCATTGGATGGAAGTTACGGCTATGAGGAAACAGTACGGTCCATGCTGGCAGGGATTCAGGAGCGGTACCACACAATATCGGGCACTCGCAGTCGAGAATCTCCTCTGTCGCTGATGATCTCGATCTCCTTGTGCTGATTGCGTTGCGTGTGAATCCCATCTTGTCCAATGACTAGCAATCCCACATCTCCACTTGACATGACATGGATTACTCCGGAGGCATACAAGTTTCCGCGGTTCGGGCAGCGCTCATGTGACTGGATAGCGATGTGAAGCTCCTATGTAATTGTGACTGTGACCACTCAAGAAGCTCGGCTTGACGTAAAGCGGATGAGACAAATATCACGAAATTGATAGCTCTTTGCCAGATGACTGGACCAAGTGTGCCGGTTGCCATACCCTGGGACCTTGTCTCCTTGCTCGAGCTGACTTAAAGGCGTTGATCTGGGGGCTAAAAAAGTCCCGGCAACATTTCCCTGGGAATTCGCATTGGGCCAGGTGCCACCATGGTCTGCCGATGCGAGAGGTGATTGGAGGAAATGAAAGATCTGAGCTTTTGAGACTTGCAGGACCTTGACTGCTGTGCCGTCGACACTGATAGCGTGATTTTCTGTTTACGAGAAAGGTGGAGACAATGAAAGAAGACTAATCACGCCCACACTTAGGATAACATAAATATCAGCTTCTTGCTCTCGAAATCCAGTTGTTTCCATCTGCAACAAAGTCCGTCGCAAGTTCGAAGATTCTTTTACCTTTGGCAAGTGAGCTTGGAAAAGATTTGTGAAACCATCAAGAGTATTTCAAAATTCTACTCGTTCAGGTGTGTTGCTACCTCCAGTCACAATTGCTTCTTGGGGGATGGAACTCTAATATGAGGAAGCACCAGGTACGAAACTACTACTGGGCGTATAAGGCGAATCCGTGGGGAACGAATCAAGAGAGAACATAGACAAAGAGGTAAAACATAGGGCAAAAGGCCTGACAGCGAAAGACGATAGCAGCTAACCGAAAAAGGGTTATAGTAAAAATGTGCTTCTTTGACCAACATCGATTTGCTTGCGGTGATTGGAAATGGGGACACTTCCGACAGCATTGCAACAGAGAATATCGCACAGGCGAAACATGTGGTATGAAACTGATCATGCAAACGGTCCCTGTCGGTCAGAAATGCAAACTCTGCGACAAAATCGATACCAAACAACGTCGCCGGAGTGCGGAAGAAGAGCGCATCAACCGTTGGAAGAGGGAAGGAGGAAAGTTCCGTGCTTCCATTGATCGCTCTTACGACATGATTAAATCCTTAGATCGAGAAATCTATGAGCTCCGCAACGAGCGTACGAGGAAACGACTGGTTGTTTGAAATAGGTGGCAGTCGCTTGATGGTACTTCGGTATGCGGCTGACCGTGGCTGTTTGGGGACTTCCGCGGTGGAATGCTGGAACCGCTGGACCACTTGAGCTTGCTGTTTCAAGGATAGGGTTTTCTTTCGGGTTGATAGTTTGAATTCAACGAATACCAGTTTCTCATTTGTCAATGCCTTGAGCTCTTTGTGATGGTATGACAGCTTAGCCGCTGGCCCCTTAGCAGCCTTGGGGGGGTGTCTCATCTGAAGAAAGTCTGCACTACATGGTCATATCTTCTGCCTCGCTCTGATTGAAGTATTCTTCAATCAGCTCAAAAAGACATGATATGATGAGCTATGATGAAAAGTATGGCGGACGAATGGCTTTATGATGGTTGTCGTTCGACTGCACGATGTGTTGTCAATGTGTCAGTTGTCCAGCTAATACCAAAGTGGCATAGCTTGAGAAGCCCAACGTACTTCGAAGCAGTATTTATTTTTGAACTTCACAAATGTATGTAGTGTAGTGCAAAGATTCCTTACTGTTGGAGCTCAATAACATTTTGAGCTCAATGAAATCGAAATCGGTGTATCGGTACATCACACCAAAAAATGGAAATCAATTTGAAGTGGAGCAACATGCCTTTTATGGTATTGTTTGGTATGAGGACGCTAGTGAGCTCAAATGTTAACAGATAATACAATGGTCCAATGATCACCCTGCTTCTGCGTCCTCCTGCTTCGCCAATCCATGCTCTTTGAGTAAGGTTGTTATTTCGTCTGCTCCCCAGAGATGGTGGTATATCTTGCCATCCTTCGTTTTACCTACTGTGGCAAATTCAACTGAATAGAGCGTTAGCATATGACACTTTATAGCGAGGTTGTCCAAATACGCACTCTTCTCGCTACTTAATTTTGTCGAGTCCATGGTCTTACTCAGCACCTTGACAGCCATTCCGCAAGCTTCTCTCAGGTTGCACTCTTCCTTGTAGTCTTGTTTTAGTAGGCTCTGTGCGCTTGCATTATTCGCGCCAACGCTTGTGGCTTTCCAACCACCGTAATTCCCACTAGGGTTGCTCTGATATAATTGAAATTGTCGTTGGGGATCGTAGCCGGCATAGATGAATGAAACGCCAAAGGGTCTAAGGCCACCGTGCTGAGTATAGCCCTGCTTGAGATCACATAACCGCCGGACCAGTTGCTCGCAAGGTATGTCTTCGTTGTAAGTCAGAAGATATCTTTGGGCGGCTTGCCGGGCATAGTTGATAAGGATATTTGCATCTGCTGTCATGCCTGCCACAGCACATATCATATTACTAAACCATAAATCAGCATCTAGAGGCATAGTCGAATTCTGAGGGAGAGTCATCGTACTCATTCAAAGTATAGAGCTTTTCAGCAGATGTATCTTGCTCCAGCAATTTGCTCGTGACTTTCCTCTCAGCTGCCAGAACTATTCCATCATTTGCCAAGATACCGATGGCGGTACCAGCATGAGAGATGGCTTCTAACGCATATTCCACTTGATAAAGGCGACCCTCTGGGGAGAAGATCGTTGTCTATTGGTGCACATCAATCAACAAAGAGAAGCGTAGAGTGACCGGAGAATTACCCTTGAATCATATCTCCTCGCCATGACTTACAGAGAGTTCCAAAAGGGTAGAGTATAGAAACTTTAGGGTGTAAGCAACCCGCTCATGTTGGTGTAAGAATGGAGCTCCGGCAAGCTTCAACTCGCTTCAAACGCGTTGCTTCAGCCCTACCAATCGGAAACGAGCCGAGGCAGCGCTTTTACTTCGACGGCGAACTTCATTTGCTGACACCGGCTGGTAGTTCGTACACACTCTGGTAATTCACTGTCCGGATCAAGAGGCCTCCCAATCATGCTCAAATCGACTTACAGACCCTCAGCAGCCCCGCAGCCCTTGCCTGCCGGCTGGACTGAGCATAAAGCTCCAACAGGTGCGTCTGCAGGAGCTGCTTTGAGGTGAGGATTTTAGACCTTTCCTGTTCGCATCCTGATATAATTTCTTAATCTACAGGGCATTCGTACTACTATAATGCGGTCACTCAGCAGTCCACTTACACACGGCCATCATCAGATCATCCGCAGTCCTCGAGTAAACCACATCCTGATTCACAACATAATCGCTTTTATCCTCGACCAGATATTTTACAACATTGGCCCCATTACTCACAGGATCTAGGTCAGGACCAAAGTCCTAAAAACAGGCACTCTCTCGTCAGAGGAGACTCCAGGATATCTGATAGTCGACACCGCCCCCAACCGAAAGATCGGCCAAGGACCAAGCATGAGATACCTGGCTGTGAACCATGGTTATTGGTCAAAACGAAGCTCGGTCGACGTTTTGTGTACAACCCAGAGCGAAATGAGAGTTTTTGGAAATTTCCACCTGATGTGATGAAGGCTGTGGTCGAATATGATAGACTGGAAAGGGAGGGGAAGCTAGAGAGCAAGGAAAGCAGCGTACCTTCTAGAAAAGAGGAAGAACAACCTAGTCATGCTGCGGGCAAAGAAGAATTTATGCCAGGTCCACTTCCTTTGGCTTCTCCAGGGAGACAAGATGAGTCACGGGACGAGAGCGATGAGTACGAGGAGGTTGAAGTCACGGACGAGGAGGATGACGAAGAAGAGGGCACAACGAAGCGACAGAAGACAGGCGACGAGGAAGCGGAACAGCCGATCGAGTTCAATGAAGATGACATTGCATACCAGCTTGCCGCTATGGGTCAGGACTACGGGTTGGACCCAGGCGAATACGGTAGTATCGAAGGGCAAGAACTTGAGGAAGGGGCTGAAGGGCTTCCACTTAGTGACGAGGATGCTAGCGCTTTATTTAAAGACATGCTTGACGACTATCATATCAACCCCTACAATCCCTGGGAGAAGCTAATCGACGAAGGTCGTATCATCGAAGATGACCGATATACAGTGTTACCGAATATGAAGGCACGGAAAGATGTCTGGGACGAATGGAGCAGAGAGAGGATTCAGAGTCTCAAAGAACGCCGGCAGCAAGAAGAGAAAAAGGATCCCCGTATCCCTTATTTTGCTTTTTTGCAAGCAAAAGCCACCCCTAAGCTTTACTGGCCCGAATTTCGTCGCAAGTATATGAAAGAACCCGAGATGCGAAATACCAAATTGTCCGACAAAGAACGAGAAAAGTGGTACCGCGAGTACATTAATCGTGAGCCTACTAAGACCCTTGATGACTGGCATACCACTTATACATCTTTATAGGGTTGAAGCTGCCAGAAAGCACACTCAAATCAGACGTAGTCTTAATGTTGAAATCAATGCCATTGCATACCCTTAATCGATCTACCGCCATGGTAGCTCTTCCACCTGCTCTGCTCGCCGACATTCGCTATATCTCCCTGAGACCAACCGCGAGGGATCTACTTATTGAGACGCACATCTCTACGCTGGCGGAAGCCCCCGAAGGTACAGATCTCAACGCTGAAGAACAAGAAATGAGTGCAAAGCGGAAGCAGGAACGAGAACGAAGAGAGGCATTGGCTGAACGACAGATGCAAGTGCAAAGGGAGAAGAGAAGGGCTAGGGAGGCTCTAGAGTACAGCAAGGGTATGATGCGCGAAGGAGAGCAAGAAGTTGAGCGAGCTATGAAAGTGGGCAGAGGAGGTCTGCTAGGTCATATGGAGACCGACGAATAATATACTACGCCTTGAGACGACGAGACAATGATGAGATTTCCAAGCCTCGTTCTATGTTTGTTCGGCATGTCGTACAGGGAATGCTATTCGATTCTGAACGGCATGACAAGATGCAGGCATATTGCGCACATTCACCGAAATAGACGTCAAGGGACCATGCTGTGTTCCTGGGGTTTTTTGCGTCCACTTACTAGCAGAACCTGCTTTGATGGTGGGGATAGCATGTTTTCGCACTGGAAAGCGAGCGCCGAAGTAAGCTGGATTTACCAAGTACCCCATTCGTTCTCGTCACCCTCACTGCTCGCCTCATCCGAAGCATGTCCATTCTCGTCGGGCGGCCTCGTCTCCTCTTCAACAGTAGAAGCTCCTTCCACCGCTCCACCTTCCCCCTTGCGCATCCTTAATTGCTCCCTTTTCTCCCTTAATCTCTTCACCCTATCCTCTAATTCCGCCATTTCCTCAAACTCCTCCTCCAATTGCCTCGCAGCATCTTCTTTCTCGCCCTCTACTTCCGCTTCTATCTTTTCCTTTGCTTGCCTGCTGGCTTGCTCACGCGATTGCGCGGCTAGTTCTGCGGCGGTCATTGGAGCAGCGCTGATGTCAGCTGCGGCGGTCAGGGCTGAGGTTTCGGGTGGTGGGCTAGCAATGTCTCGCTGAAAGGCGGCCCATTCGTCCTCGTCGACGGCTGCGTCTGGATCTGGGAGTTGGTTTGGGGGAGGATGTTGAGCAACGGCATTACTTGAAGCATCCGCGTCTATTGCGGCGACTTTCTGGACTTCGCCTGCTAGATTATCGGTTCGACGTTCTGGGAGGGTTTCGTTCCTCTTGGCACGAGGAGACGGAAGCTCTGTACGATCCACTAATTGCCCCGCCTTGGTCCTTTTCCTTGAGTCTTCATCCGAGCTTTCATCGTCGGCTTTGCGCTTCTTGCTGCTTTTCCCTTCGGCTGATTGTTCGAGCTGAGCCACTGCTGCGGAAGGTTTCGTTAAAGGCTGGGCACGCGTCTTTTGAGCATTTGTGGCATGCTGAGTGGAATGTAGATGTTTATTCCAAAGAGCTTCAGTTTTAATTTGGACGTGACACACTAAGCATAAGAGTGTACCTGCGGTAGAGTATGAAAGATCAGGATGTGTGATGCGTCGACTAGCACGCTCATTGCGTAGCATAGAACGGACATCGGCCATACTGCTCGATTGGTACCTTAAGCAGAGGGTGTTCCAGACGAATCCATAGAAAGTGTATGAAATGACTATCGCTCAAATCGGTATTGACGACCCGATATGATATGTCGACTCTAAGCGATACCCTAACGATCACGTGCCTGATTTGTAAGCTACTTAGCTTTCAGATGGCGATCAACTCCGCTTTTCATTGCGCAACTTGAGACTTGCAATAGTTCATCAATCAATTGGACTACAGGTGAACCTAATTGTATCCTTACACCTCACCGCGCAACGGCCGATTGATATAAGCTACGCCGTGACTTTGCGCTACGACCCGAATTTCAGATTGCTCACTGGCGTCAGTTTCCTGCTCATAGCAACTGGGGGGCTGGTGATATCGGGAGGAGCGACATCAATCACAATAGCGAGGTGGATCGAAGGAAAAGCAGCGATTACTCCTGGGTCTTCTTTCGTTCTACATCTGCTATCAGGCGCTCGTTTTGTGTTTGTGTTGTATGAGGGGCTTCGGTCTGTCTAGATACTGCTCTTCAAGCATCGAAGACAGACGCGTCTTGAGTGAAGCTTATGACCAATCGTGATATTGCCCAAGTAAAAATCAGAGCATTATAGCCAACATGTCCGGTATGTATCTATAATTCAAGGCGTACCTACGTCTTGTCTATCACCGTGGAGTCCTAAGCTAATCCGTCTGCAGACAGCGTACGCAAGTCCAGTCGAGCTACGAAGGGCCAGCATACAAAGAATTTCGAGCCAACAGACACTCCAACTTCTAAGCCTCGAGGTAAAGGGAAGGGTTCCAAGGCTGCGAAACAAGCTTCCTCAGAGCCTGCACCGCCAGAGGAGGACGATGGCGATGCAATCATTCGCTGCATCTGCGGCTACGTGGTGGAAGATGAGGATGATGACAGGAAGATGATAATATGCGACAGCTGCGAGGCATGGCAACACAACGAATGCATGGAAGTGTCGTTGGATGATAGCGAATTGCCCGAGCAGTACTTTTGTGAGCAATGTAGGCCAGATCTACACCAAGATCTTTTGGCGAAGGTAGAGCGCGGCGAACGACCATGGGAAGAGCTTGCTCGACGGAGAGAGCAGGAAGAGCAAGAGAAACAGGCACGCAGACGCAAGGGAGGTAAAAAAGGAAGGAGAGGCAGACCGAGTGAAGCTAAATCGGAACTGAAGCCTGAACTAAAGCCCGAGCCAAAGCAAGAAACCAAGACTGAGCCCAAGTCTGAGCCAAAGCCGGAACCCAAGAAGACCAATGGCGTGCATGATAACGCTGCGGTTCCAACGACGCCTGTCGCCGTACCAGAACTCGAGTCGCGCGCCGAAGGTCTCCAAAAAAGGAAGTTCCCGGATGACACGCCAGGTGAAGCGAAGTCGCCAAGTCAACAAGTAGGTCTTCTATTTATGCTTCCATGAATGGTTTGTTGACATTTTTAGGAACCTCAAAGCAAGATACGAAAGGTGTCCAGCCCCACGGACTCAAAGGCGTCTCTGCCTACTCCACGACGCAAGTCTAGTGTCATTGCGACCCCATCCACAACACCGGCCAAAGCTCTTTCAGGGAAGCGCGATCCGAAGACCGCGGTCTTACAGATGGAGTTGGTTGAGAACATATCAGATCTTCACAGCGACGCACGCAAGAAGATTGCTGGCGCTCTGGTAAAATTGTTCGTGGAGCAGACTAAGCATGCCCAGAAGGAAGGCGCGTTTAGTCTGCCTCCAAATCAAAGCGTCGAAGCTTTTGGTAACAAACTAGGGCTGGCAGTAGAATATGCAATATTCTTGAATTTTTGGGGCCAGTCAGCCGAGCAAAGTAGTCAGTACCCTGAGAAGTTCAGGACAATAAGTTACAACGTAAAGCAGAACCCGGCTTTACGGAATCGTCTCCTGACCGGTGACCTGTCGCCCAATGACTTCTCCAAGATGTCGTCTCATGACATGGCTAGCAAAGAACTACAAGAGAAAACGGCCGAGATGAAAAGAGCTGCCGATCAACAAGCCATCCTAGTCGAGCAGCAGGGACCTAGGATAAGGAGGACGCACAAAGGCGAAGAATTCGTGGAAGGGCTAGAATCACAAGGTCCAACAGCGCCGGACAGCGTCTTCTCTGCTCCGGTTCGAAGGCCCAGGCCTGACGTCGAATCAGATCTACCACGACCAACCAGTCCAGAAGCTGCCACCGCGCAGAGTCCTCAAGCCATCGAAGCACCTGACGATGTTGGGATCCCTGGAGCATCACCCACGGCTGTCCAACCGCTCTCTGTTGATACCAAGGCCCAACCTCGCCCACATATTACAAACGAGAGAAAGTCCTCGTCGAACTTCAACATCCAAGATGTTTGGTCTAGCGTTACCGGGCCAGACACCGACACGCCGAGGGCACGGCAAAATTTCCAGCAGACAGAACCCGAGAATATTGCGCCACCGCAGCAGGCACTCGGTGGATCTGGAGATGCGGATATTGATCGACTCTTGAAAGATGAAGAGCCTGAGGAAGAAGAACCATACTCACCCACTGAATATCCCACCGATCCTGACGCTCCAGTTTGGCGTGGTAAATTGGCAATGCAAGGTGTAGCCGAGTTCAACGGCGTAGGAAAACACGTCGCAGGGGCCAACCTAAGTGCAATGATCACTTGGGCCCAGCTCATGCCAAATACCATGAATATCGAAGGTCGCATCGACATTGATCGCGCAAGCGAGTACTTATGCGGACTGAGGTGGAGTCAGTCAACAGATGTCAGTGTTGTTGCTGTCACTCCAGCCGATGAAGAAGAAAGCAAGACCGCATTCAACAAGCTTTTCCAGTACTTCATCGACCGCAAACGCTATGGTGTCGTCGGTAAAAATGCAGTCAAGGATGTCAAAGACACTTACCTCGTCCCTCTTGAGGCGGGCGCTACCAAGAACCCTGAATTCATTGAATTGCTAGAGCAATGCACCATTCAGGCCCCCGTATCTGAACGCATGCTTCTCATCACCTTCGTCATCCGCTCGAACAATCCTGCAGCAGGACAAGAAAATACACCTCGCCAGCTCGACGCTGCGGCTGTTGCCAGTCCTGTGAACACGAATGCAGCAGGAAACCATGCGCCCAACCCATTTCAAGCCCCAACTCCAGTCGGCATGCAGCCTGGCTATCATGGCTCACCTACTCCAGGAGCAGCATATCATGGCTCGCCTGCGCAACCACAAGGAGGCTTCCAAGGTACCCCTCCACAGCACCAGCATCCATACGGTATGCCCAACCAGCATTCACCACCACAGCAACAGCAGCCGTCGTATCAGAATTCTTATAACGGTCCTGTAGGAATGGAAGCAGCCAAACAGGTTCTCGGCGACATGGTACATGCGCCCACGGTCGGAGCGCTCCTCAATGAGGCACCCAATGCAGGCGTCATTGAGTTCGAAATTGTGAGGGAGTTATTCGAGCATGTGCCGGCTTCGACGAATAATTTCGAGATGTTGAGAGGGATGCTGGCTATGAAGTTAGACGAAGGATCACAGCGGCATGGCTAGAATTTTTGACTTTCTTGAAACGAGAGAGAGTCAGGTAACATTTTTTTCTTTGCTTTGAATGGCGTAGTTGGTGGTGGAAAAAGGCTCTATATTCCCATCTGTTGGCGCTGACTTGGGCTAAAATGGTACACGTGGAACAGCTTCCGTGGGAAACGTTTTTCTTGAGAAATGGCGAGGAGAATTTGTCAGAGGACATTATATTACCCAAAAATGGCAGGACAGCTCCTGCTGGAGGTTTTCTCGATCAAATGAAAGTAATCGACTCAGCTAGATTTCTTAGTAGTTTAACTTTAGTATTTTGCATCAATGGACTTGCTTATGGCGTCGGACTGAAAATTACCTCGGGCGAAATCATCCCAACTTGACATGTGTGGATGCACAGAGTGAACTCAAAATTGGCCACGATCTCTGCAAATAATTTGATCATACATATACATATACACCGTAAAGTCCTATTGTGTCTTTTTCTCCTTGTTCAGGAAACGATCCTTCAATATACCCAACCTTCCCCTTATCTTCGCCTTTAACTTCGCCAAATCGAAACCTTCAACCTCATCCGCACCCACAAATCTCCTTACTAGCAGGTTATAAATACTCCCAAACGCCAGCGCCATCACAGTGCTTGTCAAAATGATCACATTATACGGCATACTGAAGTCTGGTGTTGGCAACGAAAGTAACAGATTCGTTGTTCGGATATATACTGCTTCTGACGGAATATTTGATGAGTTTGAAAGGAGTCGAATGACCGCGGGAGCGACGTCGAAGCCACGATTTGCGTCGGGTGGGTACTCCGTGTACCGGAGAATGGCTTTTTCGAAATCGTAAGTCAGGCGGACGGTCGAAGCTGGAGGGACTGTGATCTGGAGTTCAAGTTGTGTTCCACGCCGACGATCCAGAGCGGGGCGGTAATAGATGGAGGTCATGATCTTGTCACTTGGCATTGGGGAATCTGGGATGGTCTGGGCTTGGAGCGTATGTAGATAAGGCTTCATAAACCAGGGTAGGGTTTCAAAATATAAGAAGGAAATAGCGATGTCGCTGGAAGGATTGGTCAGAAGGGTTTGAACGCCGCCTCGTTCTTGCCCGTGGCCTGTAAAAGAACGGGAAGCGTAGAGTTGCGGGGTTGGGCGAGGTACAACAGCTTGACTTTCTTGTTGGGGGAGAATTATCTCAAAGGGTTCAGAGCTAGGGAGGACGTAGCAGCGAGAGTCTGTCGAAGTGTCTTTGCGTTCGATGGATCCTTCAGAGTTCTGTACCAGGTGCTCGTGTGGCACTTTTACGCAGACAGATTCTGAGGATTTGCCATGAGAGTCGGTGGCAAGGCACGAGCCCTTGATTGGACGTCCAAAAATCTCCGACAGACTCCATGATTGTCTATTCGACGTGTCGAGTGGATAGCAGGCGTCTGATGACGAATATGGCTTTGACGTATCGCAGATGAGTTCTTCTGTAGGAATTGGTCGAGGTATGGGATTGTCTATTTCAAGATAGAATTAGATACGCGACGATCTTCTCGACGGCAGGGAACAAACCATAAGGACGCCTTGAGCGCTCAATATCCAACACCATATCCACTGTCTGCTCCATCTCCACAAGGCATCCGGGGGCATCCTTTGGACATATAGGCCTGATGTCGATAGCCATACTCTGCCAGGATGCATCAAACAGTTTGTGGCCATCCAGCAAGCTCGATATACCAGCTTTGCCCTTGCAAGGGAGCAGCTTTAGGAAGGGAGTCAGATTTTCTGTGCAAACGACTTCTCCAGGCAGTGTCCCGTGGAGGAGATGAAGTTTAGACAAAGAAGCATTTCGGTGATCTCCGAGAGGTTCAAATGTAATCGAAGGCCGGGTGGTTCGTGTAGAATCGATAAAGTTGAGGGAAGCGCAGAATAGACCCGACAGGGCATGATTCAGGGTAATCCAGTGGGCAAATGCACTGATCTAGTCAGATTCGCTTCACTAAGCTGTGAATTCTCCCATACTCTTCTTCCGTATCTGCTTCTACCCACGCCCAGAGCTCAACGCCCATTCCTCCCTCTTTTGCTCCTCTCCGTGGCCGAGTTCCCCAGCTCTCAGCGTCCCATCTCCCCGAGCTGAACCTTAGATGAAGTTCCTTTGTTCTCGCATGCTGTAGAATTTGACCGAGAGAGCGCGGTATGTATCTGAAATGCTGCTGCTCAAAGGACTGAAGGGATGCGTTACTGCTGAATTTGAAAGATGCTAGTAACGACCCCTGAGGGAGCGGCTCAAGGACAAGACCTTCCTGGTATTCTGAATCGGCAATGACATAGGCAATGAATAGTAAAGACAGGACGAAGAAGTAAAGACGGCACATGCCTAAGTGTTACATCGCTTCCCCATCAGGGGACGGAGGGATAAAGCTGAACATGGAAATAGATTGCATATCAGATGAGGCTCAACGCGCCTGTTAAGCGAGCGGTTATTGTCCCCGTTGAACCTTTTTGAATATCTCAACTGCAGTCACCTCTAATGTTCTGCTGATATCAGGACTGATTCACGATACAGCAAGGGCTAATTAAGCTGCCCTCATTATGGCAGCCGAACAGAGAAAGCTGCTTGGTAAGCCTATTCACAACTCCCTTAATACTGTGACTAACACCTTTCAGAGCAGCTCATGGGCGCCGGTGCCTCGTCCAGACACGCCCAACTATCCCTCTCAGATCCCAAGGTCTGCCGCTCCTATCTCGTCGGTACCTGCCCACACGACCTTTTCACGAACACCAAACAAGATCTTGGACCTTGCCCCAAAGTCCATAGCGAACCTCTCAAAACCGAGTACGAAACTTCCCCAGACAAAAGCAAACATGGGTTTGAGTACGATTACATGCGCGATATGCAAAAGTACATCGATGAATGTAATCGGCGTATTGATGCAGCGCAAAGGCGGCTGGAGAAAACACCGGATGAGATACGGCAGACGAATGACCTTGTGCGTTAATTTCCCCTGCAGTTTAGTGAATAATATTCATGCTAACGACCATGGTCGTTCCAGCTTAAACAAATATCTGATCTCTCACGCTCCATTAACACCGGTCTTCTTGAGATATCCATCCTAGGCGAGTCCGGCACCATCACCACAGCCGTCACCGAATTCCACAAGATCCGCGTTGCCAAAGCTGCCAAAGAGGAGAAAGAGCGTGAACTGAAGTCTCTCTCCGATACATCTGGTCCTTCGGGGCATCAGAAATTACAGGTCTGCGATGTTTGCGGAGCATACCTTAGCAGACTGGACAACGATAGAAGGTTGGCCGATCATTTCTACGGAAAGATGCATTTGGGTTACGCACAGATGAGGAGAACGTACGAGGGCTTGCAGAAGGAGCTGAAAGGAAGGGCGCCACCTAGTCGAGCGGATGATAGGGCTGATGGGCCACCCAGAGATGACGGGGACGGGGGAGGATGGGGAGGCAGAGGGGGTTATGGAGGCAGGGGAGGTGGATTCAGGGGTGGCGGAGGGGGCTTTAGGGGCGGTGGGTTCAGAGGAGGTAGAGGAGGCGGATATGGGGGGAGATGGTGAAGTTCTAAGTTGCTTCATTTGAGCAAGGCGTTCTGATATCTGAATGGAAGATACCCGGGAAACCAAAATTATATGTACACTTTACTGTACTGAATATTTACCATCCACCCTCGGGCGTCTTTGCATTGACTTCATCTGCCCAGCTGTGCCCACCCCCTTCTGTAGGCTGGAATGATGGCACCTCCACCTTCGGCTGTTGCTCACTTTCAGACGGAGATATTTTTGAGACGCTGTCTATTTTTGGAGCTTGTGTTGGTGGGAGGGCTGGAAAGTCGGTTTCTACGTTCGGTACCGAATTTTGTAAGATCTCAACATTGTTGGCATAACCACCACGGCCCCTCCCGCCTCTACCTCTGCCTCTGCTTCCTCGCCCTCTTCCACCCCTTGATCCATGTTCGCGATCTTCAAAGCCGTCGTTGCTATTTATTCGTAGATCCGTGCCTCGATCGCCAAGACTGGGATAATTTTGTACACCACCATGCGCTCCTCGTTGATATCGGCTACGTCTAGGATCATTGGCAGGCTGTTCTTCTTTCCCTTCATCCCATTCCCTCCCACCTTGAGCACCAAGCTTGCGCAGTCGATTCTTCTCTCGTTCCTGGTCCATCAACCTTCGTGCCCGCCCTTCTTCTTGCCGTCGTTGGCTGGCCTTGGCTTCGCGCTGTTGAAATGATGCTTCGTCCGCTTCAGCCAGACGATGGGCCTCTTCTCGCTTGGCGTTATTGAGTTTGACAGCTGCTAATTTGGCACTAAGTTCTTCCTCGGTAAGCTTCGGCTTAGCGTTTCCACCTGTCGCTGACCTATCGCCACGGACCGCCGTTGATGGTTTCGGTGTACTGTCTGGTTCAGTGGCTGATGTCTCTTTGATAGTAGCAGAGTGTTCAGTAGGCTGAGGCGCGGGGTCTTGGCGTAAGTGCTGTTGCTGCTGGGCTTGTACAGGCCGCACTCTACCCCGACCTCTAGATCCATTGTTCTGCCCTCTACGAGAACGAAGTGGTTGGGGTTGTACAAAATCTTGGACAACAGGTTCAATATCAGGGATAAAGTCGTCGTCGAAGAGATCGTCTGGTGTTCGGGTCTGTGCAAATTCTTCCATTTTGCAGAAACCCTACCTGGCAAATTAGATGGACAGAAGAGACGCAGTTTTAAATTTGTAGATTCTGTGCAAGTAGATTCAATGAGCTAAGATACTAGCAATCAACGGAGACGGTAATGAATTCGGCATAAGAAAGAGTGAAGAAGGTTTTTATCCAGATGATAATACAGACAACAGGGGTTTACTTTACTGGTGCAAAGCAGAAAGTGAGTAGTTATATTGAGTTACAGCCGTGCTTTTAGTATGAAGCATCAAGAATGAATTCAATTCTGCAATGGATTGCATGAGGTAAAGGGCGATACTACCCGGTGTTCCTTACTAGCTCAGTATCGGCAGGAACCATCTGCAGCTAAAACTCGGGCCGCGATGTCGACATGCCATAAAGCTTATTTATGTTAGTCAGGTCCAACTGTGTGGAGATAACGTACAAATAATACCACATCAAATCTAAATCCAGACTGTTTCGAAAGTCAGAGATCTACTTAAATATTCTCCGCACCTGTGTTTGCATTGAGAATAGCTAGAATCTGCTATTCTGATACGGATACAGTGTTAACGCCTCCATTTTTGAATGTCGCATTTGAAAGCAGCTCTAAAACAGCAGTCAAGCTTCAAGTACCGCGCCACTGCTGTCGTTCTCCACTGAGAAATCAATCCGTCCCGGAGTGCGCTTGCTATGTGTCGGCAATCTCGTAGAACGGCGGCATTGACTGCGTTCTAGGATGCTTTGACTCTACCCGTGCCCGACTACATGCAAGATATGTTGTCAACATCACTAGCCTACAGTAATTTTTGTATCGCTGACAGCTTGAGGGCCGGCTGTTGACGTCCCGGGTTACTGGACGGGAAAGGATCTAATTTCGTACGTCGTACGTTGTCTGTTACGATTCATTGGCTATAATGCCATGAATACCTTGAGCGTAGATTGTATGCCGGTTTGGTGGTTGATGTTTTCGAGGACAGGGATTGATGTTACTGTTTTTTAAAGGGCCTCATTTTGATGTCGAACTTCCGGCAGTAGCTTGAACAGGCACCTCTTTGCCCTTCTCATGGATGCTGGACGAGGCGCCATCGTCTTCGTATAGCCCATTGACTTCAATATACTGCTGAAGTCTTAACGAGCTGCCCTTACGCTATGAACGGCTGCAATCGACTTACATTAATGACGGGAGCGGGCACTAAGTATCGTACGCTCATTTCACGTTTGAGGAATAATCGAATTTTCGTACTCGATACATCGTTTTGTATCAATTGTTGAATGACCCATATATTGTGTCTCCAGGGAGTCAACGTTGCCAGAGCGTCATCGATGTCTGTGCCTGTCCTTTCGACAATGAACACCCCATATTTTCCAAGGATATGATCAAGGTCCTCCTGACTCCATACACCTGACGATTCGCCAGATTAGCAAAATGACGTGTATGCGAAGCACCAGACAGATATGTGATCGATTTTCCGGGCGGGCCTGGAATTATCACTTACCAGGGGTGCTCATAGTCTGAATCAAATCAGCACCAGCAAGGAGAACGATTTTGACAGCCTTTCTCTTTCCGTCCTCGGTGGCAATTCCTCGTTGGACGCCGTTGATTTCGTGTTCAAAATGGTCAAGAACGAGTGCCGTTGGCTGATATTCCTTTTGTATAGCCTCCCATGGATCTACGTCAAGCCATGTGGATGATTGCTCCGTCGCAATTCTCGTCATTGCTACACGGTGCTCCGCGCTGGCAAGACCTTGGTGATGCTGATGTTAGCAATCACTCCGAAAAAAATCGGCCGTTCAGACACATGCAAGGGATGCATAGGTAGTCACAGGTACCATACCAGCTTTACGGTATGCATCTGATACAGGTGACAGGTAGCCTCCAACAACTTCGAAGTCACTATTATATTTGGCGAAGTCTGCGGCCATCTCGAACATCCGTAGGTGAAGGTAGGTGATGGGGGAGAACGAGCCACAAGCTACCAGTAATAAAGGCGTCTTGGACGAGTCTTTCATGCATTGCCTCAATCTAGCCTGTGGAAACGAGTAATTGATTAAGCTGCCTGTCGGAGTTATGGACGGGCGCTCAGGTGCATCATTCTCCAGTGTCGCCATCCCGGACGAGAACTGACGTATGGAAAGCTTTGGCGGGTTAAGGTCCGTTCGTACACAAATAACAGACGACAGAAAATTAAATGAAACTCTGGTTCCGACGAATGATCCTTGAGCAAGCGCGGAAGGTCCAATAGCACGTCGTATGCTCCTTCGCACAAGTAAAGTTTTGATTGAAGCTATGTTGAAGAGTGCAAGCCTCCTTGATATAATATTTCAAGTGATATATGAGTCAAAATAATCTATGGAGGGTGTTTGAGGGGATTAATATCGTAGCCTAAACCACCGGAGACATCCGAGGTGAAGAGGCAGTGTGATATTCCTAATTCAGCTAAACCGAAAATGGTAATGCAGGATTCAGATTAGAAGTCGAACACTGCTGTCATACGAATGATCACAGGATATTCAGAGGCGTCGCAGTATTTTCTTTTAACTTTGACAGGTTTCTGTGCATGCAAGCAATAACTGGCCGAATCCTCAGAGCCACGGATCAGAATTGATCGCTGTCTTGGCTATTACCCGAGTCATGCCTTTTCTAGGATTGTCCGCCTATCAATCGTCTTCATAGGGTTATGCGAGCCCAACTCATCAGCACGATCACCAACAGTATTCGACATTACCCGGTACCGTCGAATCCACTCAATACTTCTTATGGGTTGAACAGCACATTGCATGATATGACGTTCATTACCGAAGCTTTCGTCACTCCCTCATAGTGAAGAGCGCTCCATCCCGCTTCACACGCCTATGGCGGATTGAAACGCATGGCCAAAGCTTCCTCCACCATCGAACCTTCCCCATTCGACAGTTTCTCGTCATCTTTATCTACAAGGTAGCTATTATCTGTCTCGATTCGTTGAACCTTACTTGTTCTATTCCTGAATGAATGCGGCATCAGTTACCTCCTCATGATCCCTAGTCCCCTCACCTCTGCCGTGGCGTACTGTGAGAACAGGTTCTCATGTCTTCCAGAGTCACTCGCTCTTCAGCGAGGCTTGCAGCAGGTTCATCAGCATCAATCCCCCCGGCACCTCGTCCCGCACCCCCACCCACGACTTCCCGGAAGCGAAAAGCCACCGGCTCGACAAACAACGCTTCAAGCCAGATACCAGTGAATTCAGAACCATCTCCGCCGCGTCGATCAAAGAGACGGAGAGTCACCGCAGCTGAGCCGTCGACAGCCGCACCGTCGTCGCCACATCGCCGTCAGCCAGCGAAGCAGTCTCCCCAAATGGCTAAGCCAGGGTTGGTACACATCTTTGCATGAAATACTTCATCCTAATCTTAATCTCATTACAGGTCATCTTTCAAACCTGAGGCGGAAACAGAAAATACCCAGCCCACTAATGCTGAAAGCTCAAAGCGAAAATCAAGCCGTAATAAGAAGCCTACCCACGGTAAGCTTTCTTGTGAGATGATGGAAGTCCCCTGCTAAAATGTGGCAGACACCGAACCTTCCATAGCACCAGTGGCATCCTCTACTCGTCGCTCCAAGAAGTCCTTAGCCAAGAAAGCAGAAGATCCGGTCACGAAGGATAGTGAACCTATCACAAAAGAGAACTCTAAATCACCCAGTCGACGGCTGTCCGGCGAAGAGCCTAGCGATGACGAAAATCATCAAAGCCCACGAAGACCATTCCACCATGAAGATGACGGTGATGATCCATTTAGAAGCAGCTTCCTCAGCCACAGCGGCCACCATGGTGGTTTGTCAAGCACACTTCGAGCACTAAGCGGTATGGTCACGGGATCTTCGTCCAAACTAAGGGAGATACTACCAAACCTGAGAGAAAAGGATGATCCTTCAGTACAGCTCATCGCACTACAAGATCTTTCGGAGCTACTGCTCGTCTCGACCGAAGATAATCTATCCGGACAGTTCTCGCCCGATCAATTTGTCAAGGAATTGGTTGCTTTGATGCAGCCGAATGAATTTGGAGATGAGAATCCCGAGATGATGTTATTAGCATGTCGATGCATAGCCAATTTGATGGAAGCCTTACCTCCATCGACTGCGAACGTCGTCTACGGAGGAGCAGTTCCCGTGTTGTGCCAGAAGCTTCTGGAAATTCATTATATTGATGTTGCTGAGCAGGCTTTAAGTGTGAGTCTGAAAGAAGACCTTTGATTATCGGCGATCTTACTGACGCGCTTGTTAGACTTTGGAGAAGATATCTGTTGAGTTTCCGTCCTCAGTAGTCCGTGAAGGAGGACTGACAGCCTGCCTTACTTATCTGGATTTCTTTGCCACACCTACTCAGAGATCAGCTGTCACGACAGCAGCTAATTGTTGCCGCAATATTCCTCAGGACTCTTTTGCAGTGGTTAGAGATGTCATGCCGATTCTGCTTAACGTTCTGGCCAGCAGTGATCAAAAGGTTGTGGAACAAGGCTCCCTCTGCGTTTCACGAATAGTGGAAAGCTTCAAAAATCAACAAGACAAATTGGAAGAGCTTGTAAGTCCGGATCTACTGAAGGCTATTCGGGGTCTGCTGTTACCTGGTACCACCAACTTGATTGGATCTAGCATTCACACTCAATTTCTCAGAGTCCTGGCCATCACAGCTCGCGCTAGTCCTTTGCTGTCGTCCGAGATGTTCAAGATGAGTATAGTCGATACTCTTTTCCAGATCTTGACCGGTGTATCCCCGCCAAGCGGCATCGAAGATGTGGCTTCTAGGATTGACGGAGTGATGATTATGCAGGCTTTAATCCACCGGCCAAGAGAGCATGTCTTCGAGACCCTCAACGTTATATGCGAACTACTCCCTGGTATTGACACTGACCTTCTGTCGTTTCAAGATGATTCTCTGCATTCAAAGTCATTATCTGAAGAACTGCTTCCTGTCCGCATTCGCGAGTCACAAAAGTCTCCCAACAGCAAAAGAATCGAGTTATTGCAAGAATGCAAGGATGAAGTCAGAAGATTCGCTATCATTTTGTTGCCCACTCTCACGGATGCTTATTCCAGTACTGTTAATCTCAGTGTGCGGCAGAAGGTCTTGACTGCACATCTCAAAATGCTCTCAAACCTTGATGCATCAATTTTAGAAGAGGCCTTAAGGACTGTCCCTTATGCATCTCATCTTGCGTCTATACTTTCGCAAAGGGATCATCCTACATTGGTCACTTTTGCGCTACATGCAGCGGAGCTTTTGCTTACTCGACTAGCGTCTATTTACCGCTATCAGTTCTATCGAGAAGGAGTGATGGCCGAAATCGTTAAGTTGGCTAACGAGCCGCTTCAATCTATTAATGATAAAGCTATGCCTCTTAATCATCCCCATATTCCAGAGGACGACAGCCCGAATGATTCGAAGGCCACCCTGGCTCCAGTACAACTTTCCTCCGACCAGAAGGTCCAGCTTGATGCCTCCGTACCATCTGACGATGATAGCGACGATGACGATGAAGACGATGATCCAGATAACGAAGAAGATGAAGGTCTGGCCGAAGTTCGAGATGATACGTCGCTTTCACCTTCTGACTCATCGTCTTCTGAACACAACGATCAAGTTACGACCATGGACAACAATCTGCAGGATTATGTTGCAACGCGAGCCAGGAAGCTGTTAGAGATTCATGAGACGAGCAAAGCAATCGAAATGCGCGATAAGGCATCTGAGATCCTGAATGGACTGAAAAAGGTTGCTGGGGAACTTTATGAATGTTATCTGGGCTTGGGATCTGGGAATGGCACAAAGGTTTTCTCAAGACTGTCTCGCCATTTTGACGGCGATGCCCTCAATAGTATAACCAGCGCTGAACTGTTACATTCCGGCATAGTTCAAGCTCTGTTGGACGTTTTCAGTAATTCAGATGGTGAGTCTCCTTGAGCTGGGAATCTCACGTAAAATCCACTGACACTCTCTCACACACAGAAGCATTAAAAGCCAAGGCACGCATGGATTTCCTAGAGGTTTTCTTGAACACTCGGATGCGTATCAAAGGCTTGACTGGAAGTGGCAACGTCCCAGCAACTGCTTTTAGTGTATTGGTGCACAAGTTGCAGGATCTTCTAAGTCGTGCAGAACATTTCGAGGTCTTGACCGTGCACCAAAACTCGTCTGACAGCAACCGGAACACGGCAACTTCAATGCTTTCGAAGCAGCTTCGCCTACGGCTCGTCGCTGAGGATGAGGGCGCGATGCCGAGACCTTACAAGAATCTGATGATCTCGATTCACGCAATAGCAACGTTTAAAGCTTTGGATGATTATCTTCGGCCTAGGATAAATCTCTCTGAGCGTCCGAAGGGCACTAGACACAGAGAAGGAATGCCCCATTCGTTTTCAGCTTTCGCCGCGGCAACAGGTCTACCGAGCCCTCGTCCCCGGTTGGCTGATCGTGTAGATTCGACAAACGACGATGTTGCAGTCTCGTTCACACCTTCCAGTACTGCTACTACGTCACGATCTACGAAGAAGGTTCCCAAAGCGAAGAACATGAGTATGCCATCTGACACGATGCCAACGAAACCAGCAACACCGAGTGTTCGAAGATCCAGTCGCCGGCATCAGTCAAACAATAACTCTCCCGCAGAGACCCCGGTCATGTCTTCTGAGGACCCCCAAACGCCATTAGAGTGCGCCGATGAGAGACAACTCTCCGATGATGACGACGGTGACGACAGTAATGCTCTAGATGCGATTGTGGATGATCTTGAGGATGGCATGGACGGCGAACAACTACCCGATCCGACTGCCGTCAACATGGAAATTGCTTCTACTGGTAAAGTGACAGCTCGCAAAGAGGATGGCACCAGAGTCGGCACCCCCTCGCAAACCCCTGCAGGGTCGAGCCGTCCTTCGTCATCCTTAAGCCGCGAGCTTCTGGCTGCTGGCATTAATCCCGCACTGGCTGGTCGCGCCATGTCCTATGCCGCGGCAATTCAAGCTGTGCCACAAGATTGGCACATTGAATTCAGCATCGACGACAAACCAGTCCGGCATGACACCACCATATATCGGGCAATTCACGATCAAGAGCCTGATCGGACAGATCCGGCAACACGCAACGTCTGGTCCGCTGTACATTCGATTAAATTCAAACGCGTACAAGGCCCACCGCCGGCGGAGTCTTCGTCTCTCCCTGCAGCTTCAGTATCAATGCATGATACCAATGGTGAGAGCATGCCTGGCTCTCTACATCAGCATCCAGAGACGTCGACTATATTACAATTACTGAACATCTTGCATGAGCTCAATGCAAATCTTGATGACGTGCTTGATGAAAGCACAGAATCAACCAGACTGAGCGTCGAGCCGGTATCACAGTTTGTCAATACAAAGCTCACAGCAAAGTTGAACCGACAGCTGGAGGAACCTCTGATTGTAGCCAGCAAATGCCTCCCATCTTGGAGCGAAGATCTCGCTCGTCTCTACCCTTTCCTCTTCCCCTTCGAAACAAGACATTTGTTCTTGCAGTCAACGTCATTTGGCTATTCGCGTTCGATGACCCGATGGCAAAATGCCCAGTCTGCAGATGAGACACGTCGCGACCGTCACCGTGATGACCGCTCTTTTGCAGGACGGTTGCAGCGCCAGAAAGTGCGAATCTCGAGAACGAGGATCCTTGAGTCAGCTTTGAAAGTCATGGAACTATATGGCGCCTCTCCCAGCGTCCTAGAAGTTGAGTATTTTTACGAAGTTGGTACAGGCCTCGGGCCCACTCTGGAGTTTTATGCGTCAGTCTCTCGAGAATTTTCGAAGAAAAAAACAAAGATGTGGCGAGAAGGCGAGGCTAATGAGAAGGATGAGTTCGCTTTCGGAAAGCTGGGAATGTTTCCGGCACCAATGAGTGCACAACAAGCGGATACTGAAAGCGGCAAGAAGATTCTTCATCTTTTCAAGATGCTCGGCAAATTTATAGCTCGATCGATGTTGGACTCGAGGATCATCGACGTGTCGCTCAACCCGACTTTCTTTCGTATTGGGGATCAGCCTAGCACCGTTCCTCTGTCATTAGGGGCCGTGAAGACGGTTGACAGCCAGCTGGCCCAATCTTTGAAGCTTGTCAAACAGTACGCGAATGAGAAAAAGAAAATCGAGGCGAACAAAAGCTTGCATGGAATATCGAAAGCGAAGGCTATACAGCAAATCACAGTGAAAGGCGCAAGCATTGAGCACCTTGGCTTGGATTTTACTCTTCCAGGATACCCGTCAATCGAACTCGTGAAAGGAGGCAGCGAAAAGCCTGTCACGATTGAAAATGTTGGGGACTACGTTGAGAAGGTCATAGATATGACTCTGGGCAGTGGCGTACAGCGCCAGGCCGATGCCTTCCAAGCCGGTTTCTCGCAAGTCTTCCCGTATTCTGCATTGAAAGCATTCACTCCCAATGAGCTGGTCATGCTTTTCGGACGCGTCGAGGAGGATTGGAGTATCGAAAGTAAGTCGAATCGTCAGAATTAGAACTTTCTTTTGCTAAAATGAGTTTTACAGCACTTCTTGACTCGATCAAGGCCGATCACGGCTTCAATATGGAGAGCAAAAGCGTTCGCAACCTGCTTCAAGTGATGAGTGAACTCACGCTACAGCAAAGACGGGACTTCCTACAGTTTGTTACAGGTAGCCCGAAACTACCAATCGGGGGTGAGTTTTATCCCCAACGTCCCGATGAGCGATAATTGACAGCAATGGTGCTTGATTATAGGATTCAAGAGCCTCACACCCATGTTCACAGTGGTGTGCAAACCGAGCGAACCACCATACACCTCGGATGATTTCCTAGTCTCAGTTATGACATGCGCCAATTATGTGAAACTACCAGATTACTCGGATATCGATATCCTACGGAAGAGACTTCTCACGGCTATTCAGGAAGGGCAAGGGGCGTTCCATCTGTCATAAGTCTGGATTGGAGTTGGAGCATGGGCGGAAGCATTTGTGGATTGAATCAGAATGAAGAATACGGAACATATTAATACCCTGTGCCCTTTCTAGCTTATCTAGCATGACCTACACAAGACCACACGGCATTTTTGCAGATTCCCCATTACCTTGCTTCAGTTTTTCTCTTTTCCGATGAGACGATGCCCTACGATAGATGGAAGGATAGGGGAATAACATAGAAGGCGGAACTGGCATAGCTTAGGAATCAAGCCATTAATTGATGTTTTCATTCGGAAATGATGGAATTCTGTCTCTTATCGATATCTTAGCTGAAACCTGATCAACGGTTTCCGAATGTAGCTAAATCGGAGCTACTACTTTGACCAACTCCTTCCGAGATAAAACAACTGAATAAGCAGCCTTTATTGCACTGCCGCCGTTGATCTCAATCTGACTGTACACATTTTAATATTTTTTCTTCTTTATTTTCGCCGGCTGATCTCCGCTCCGGAGTTCCGTTCAACATCCTCTTGCCTGCAACTTCACTCTGACACCACCGTCCCTTCCGTATTCCTGTCGTTCCTCCTAAACCCACCGCAACCATGTCCGCAACGAAGGAAATGACCTTTGAGGAAATATCAAGCCATAACTCGAAGAAGGTACGTTTGCGATATCTCCCCTCGGGGCAATGGAGCCTGTCTTCGCTGGGGAGGGTAGCCAAGAGGGTTGCAATTGAATTCCGGAAGGCTAATGGGAGGGGAGGGGGATAGGATCTTTATCTTGTGATTCACGACAAAGTCTACGATGCGACCAATTTCATTGATGAACATCCGTACGTATTTCTTCTCGGCCACCGGTCCTTCCTCTACGCTTTGCCCCACTATCCGGAGCCATCTCTTCCTTCTTCACAAGAGAGGCAACCGGGAGATCAAGCTATAGTTTATTCCCCCGCATATTTTTTTTGGGGAAGAGGGATGCTAATCCATTAAAACTGTCTGACAGAGGCGGCGAAGAAGTCCTTCTCGACGTCGGCGGTCAAGATGCTACCGAAGCCTTTGAGGACGTCGGACACAGCGATGAAGCGAGATCGATCCTCGAGGGCCTGAAAACTGCGGATTTGAAACGAAAGGTACTTACTTCTTTCTACTTTTCTCTTGCTCTCCCCCTCACAATGATTTTCCCGCTGTGTCTCCGTAAGGTAACGAAATAAATTCACTAACCACACATACATTTCCCCCAGCCCGGCGAAGCCCCAGCCCCTGAAGTCGCCGCAACATCTACATCCGCCTCCACCCAACCCAGCAGCTCAGCCAGCGACGCAGGTATGGGGATAATGTTCTACGCCCTGGTGCTTTTGGGCGGCGGATTGGCGTTCGGGGCATACAAGTATCTGCAGGCGAAGAGTGCGAGCGAGGGGGGAAAGTAGAGTAGACATGTGTGTTTCTAGGGCTTGGTATCAGGGATATTCGTGGACGAAGAGGATTGTGGGGGCAAGGAGGTAGGTTAGGTTGAGGGTTGATAGGGGAGGACGAGACTGAAGCGGGATGGGTGGAAATGGGAATCCTCGTGTGGATAGATCACCTCATCTTTGATTCTCTCAATGTTTACTCGGTTCGTATTCGTTGCACGCCTCGGGATTGTGATAGGGAACGGTTGATAGATCTGGAGTCACCATATTTTTATCCAAGTCTCCTGCAGGTAATACATAGATGGAATGTTCGGGATTGCCGTTCAATCACACTTTCAATTCTGTTACTAGTCATTGGAAATTAAAATATTCAATTTCTGCAGATGTTTGAACACCCATAAGATAGTTTCAAAATCTACATTTTTTCGCACGCTTCATTTGCACGCCCAAAAGTCGGCAGGCTAATATGCCCGTAACACCTAGGTATATCAAGCTCACATAATCCGCCGGCGCCAGTCTCCGCACGAACGCCCTTCGTAATTAATTCTACCGTATATCATCGTCACCGATAGAAGTCATTCGGATTCCCCACCCCTTCGACCGTATGCCCCTGCCCTGGATATGGCTGATACCCACCATGCTGCTGCCCAGCATTGAGAGTCGGGTACGGTGTCTGATTCTGTGGGATCGGACTCGGCGCTTGAGGTGGCTTATGTGCCGGCATTTGTTGATGCTGCGGCCCGGAACCCGGGCCATACGGCTGCTGTTGCTGGGATGGAGGTCCTTGCGGGTAGGGCTGTTGATGTGGAGGGTATGATTGCGGCGGAGGAGGATACTGAGATTGCTGGGGCGGCGGAGGCTCATCGCCACCGGGCGTGTAAATCGAAGGGGAATATTCGGCATTCGGTTGTTGAGAATAACCTTGAGGGCGGCCGTCAGTTGGGCTTGCGTAAGAGTTGGTGCTGAGTTCTTGAGGATTTTCGTAGGTAGATTGTGGACGATGTTCGTAGGTAGATTGTGGACGATGTTCGTATGGGTTAGATGACGGAGCGGGTTGAGATGCTGATGGTGTTCGGCCTCGGGGATCATTTGGCGGGTAGGGTACCTGTTGTGCTGGTGCGGATGGCTGTTGTCCACCGTACGAAAAGGGAAGTGGTCCGTTCTGAGGTGGGTTTTGAGGCTGTGGTGTTCGGGATTCTGTAAAGTCAGCGGGATACTCATGAAGCTGTTGATGCAATAGCGATATACCTTGTGGATTAGGCGTGTAGTAACGAGCTTGGGTTTGTTGGGAGGGAACCCCACCCCCATATCCATATTGTGGTTGGCCGTGGCGGCCATACTGGGGCTGCGCAGGCTGGGATATGGATGCTTCGAGTAGCGACTCGTAATCCCTTCGCGCCTTGATGAATTTTTCATTAAGCTGGGTAAAGTCGTCTACCTCAGATTAGCATGCTAGTGACGAACATCAGTTACTTTCAGTACCTTTCTTTTGCGAATATTTGCCGATGAGCTCAATTAGCTTAGGTCGTATCGATAATGTTTGATGGTACAATGTTGTGATTTCCTCATTGTCCCGAACGTTCAATTCAGAACTGCTGGTGCTCAACAGTGTCAGAAGTTTCTCTACGTTCTTGATCTCAGAAAAAACTTCAGCCTCCATCTGTGCCTCTCGCTGTAATTCTTCTTGCGTTGGGTCGGCAAGCTTCTCCACGTAATTCAAAGGGAAGATGCCTGTTTGTCCTTTGAGCGAGCCTTTCCACCAGTCTTTGTACACGGATTCGAGCACAGCAATAATGTCTCCTTTACGGAATTGTAGTTCTCCAGGCTCCGAAGGCTGAAAATCGAATAGAGCTCGGACCCGAGATACGGTAGCCGCGGTGGTTCCTGAAGGTACCGCTTGTGGAGCTGGGGCTTGCTGAGACGACCCAATTGCTGATGTTGATGCGCTTTGGCTTGTTTTCTTAACCGCTGCCTGGCCAGGAGACGCTTTATCCTTGATTGATAGCGCAAGTGCCATCTGCAACTCCTCTTCCTCCTTTTGTCTGTCGACGTTGGTGATCTGGCGCTTAGTAGGCTTCGAGGGCGGATGTAAATTGGGGTCTGTATCGACTTAATGGTGGCGCAATAAGTTACACACACTACACATACTTTGACTTTTCAATTTCATATATGCCTGCTCCATGATGCCTAAGTCTGGCTCTCGGGAGAACATGTCCGTCCACTCTGCTAATCGTTCCAATATCTTTGCCTTTACCTGCTGATGTGTGTTCTGCGCCTAATGTCAGCAACAGGGCGCTTTTGAAGTAGTATCGGGTTTCAGTCGTACTCGGTCATTCGCTAAACGGAGAAGGGCATCTGTGAAGCTTCTTGATGCGAGTTCCATATGCATCTTCGGTCCACAATTTTGGGAAAGAGAGTTCGCTAACTTAAAAAGTACTTCAGCCATTATTTTCTTCTACGTGATGGTAAAAAGAGACCGTACCTCAAGGGTGTAGAGTTGGACGTTCGCATTTCGGTGAGCTAATCTTTTGATGATGGAGGCCACAGCATCTTTCGGTCTGTTAAATCCCACGAGCCGTTAGCGAACGAACTCGTGTATGACAGAATGTTGCAGTGGGCACCAACCCGGTGTCTGCAGAGGATACTCGATCACAGACATCCTATAGCTCATCAGTGCGCAGCTCTGGGGAGTGTGGATTAGCTTCTAACAATACCAGTATGTATTCCCAATTCTCCGACGTCAAATTTTCATCAGTCGCCTTAGCTAAGATAGAGGTAAGCTACTCCTCAACTACCCAAGCGCCAAAATTGGTCACCTACCAACTGCGTCGTCGAATGCATTCTGCTGCGTGCGGAACATGGCCGCGGGTAAGCAAGTGAAATAGGTCTGATTTGGACAACGAAGAGGGCAGTGTGAGCTGTAGTTACTGATTATTGCCAATCGAAGAACCGGGTATTCGAGAAAACAAGCAAGGAGAAGAGGTATTATGTATATAGGCTTCGTAATTGGTGAAGCGTCGTTGCTTGCTTGCGCCTCTCTGCGTCTCTTCATACAAGGCTTGGCAATCCACGTCATGCTCGGTTAAACTTCGGTTGAAATTTCCCAAACCGCAACTGATAATGTAATTAAATGTTTATCGCCTACAGCGCCGCGAAAAATAAGGAAGTGCTTTCTGTGCATAATTGCTGCTATCTGACATGTCTATTTACATACAGGATCACGCTTCAGCCACGCTTCCGACCAAACATTGGTGTGGCAAAATCGTGCTTCAAACTCCACACATTCCTTAGACAAGCACGTGGCTTTTAGAAGCTGGAAGAAGAGGAAGAGATTGATAGTGTACCAGATGGGCTTCAGCCGACTAGAAGAGTCAGACCTTTGTATCAATACCACGAGATGACCCCACTTGTGTCAGTGATGCTTATAGACTGGACTGGCGTAAACCGCCAGAGACAGGCAGAGATCGGGGAGATCGTAAGATACTGGATAAGACATTATGTGATTTTTGCTGTTGTGTTTGTGTCAGCAGTTCAGAAGCCGGAATCACGCTCCATTAGAGGGAGGAGATCGTGGAGTTGTTCAAGTCTGTTGTCAAGATTTCCGCCCAGATACATCACACATTCAACGTCATCAATATCGTAAAGAATACTTCAGCATTCAGCCGCCTTTTTGAAGCTTCTCCTGAGCCCGACTCGTCCGTGCTGACCGAACAAGTGGAGCTAGGTTGATCAACGGCTCCGCAGTCTGCATGAAGGGATGCTATCAAATTCGTCAGCATATGCACCGGTTGTTCAGCTCTAGGAAGATTCACGCACTCTCAATAAATCGTGTGCAGAGGCGCGCTTTTCAGGGTCAACCTTGAGGGCGAAATTTAAAAAGTCTCGGAAAGTTGCTGTTAGTTCATGTTCTTCCTTGATCTTTGGAGTTCCATTTGTGGCAATCAAATAAAGAGCTCGGATTGGGGACTCGGTGAGGTAGGGTGGTTCGCCTTCGACCATCTCAATAGCCATGATCCCCAAGCTCCAGATATCCACCTTACGTCCATATTCTTTGCGCGTCACGACCTCCGGCGCCATCCAGTAAGGTGTCCCAACCATGGTAGTCCGTTTATTCTGCGATTCGTTAATCTGCGCACAAAATCCGAAATCGGCTACAGAATGTTAGCTTATCCGTCTGTCTCGGCCGGACCCGTCGCTTACTCAGTTTGATATTGCCATCCATGGCCAGCAGAATGTTGTCTGATTTGATGTCTCGATGGATAACTCCTTTGGAGTGGAGATGTTGTAGACCATTAAGTGTCTAGCTGGCATCAGAAAGAAATTAATCATGGGACAACTACCGTGCTTACCTCTCGACAGACTGCTGCGATTTGCCCTTCGCTCATCATATTGAACGTCACCACGTCAGTCAAACTCCCACCCTCCATGTATTCCATAATGACCCATAGATCTCCATGTCGCAGGTAACTGTCCATGAAGTTGACAATGTTCTTGTGTTTACTATCTTTCATGACGAGAATCTCATTGATGATGAGATCTTTCTTAGGCTGCTGTTCGAGGTTCATCTGTTTGATAGCAACGCAGCGATTTGTGGCGACCTCATATGCCGTGAACACGCCTCCCGATGCTCCTTGGCCAATCTTGTTGAGATTTTTGTACTTCTTCATGGGATCTCCTGTGCTGCAGATCGCATTGAGCCTCGCGACAATGTCGATTCCATTGGACTGCTTAGGTGGTCGACGAGGTGGTGGACCATTCCTTGCTGGCTGGGTAGGATGCGGAATAGCTATTTGGTCAGTAGGTCCGTTCGTCGGCTGTTGCGGAGACACAGGTGATGGTTGCTGTGGAGTTGGATGCCGCTGACTGTGGTTTCGATCAAGCTGCTTGTTGGAGATTGCTTGCTGAGCGGCAACCATGGCACTTTCTTGCTGCTGTTGATACTGAACAGGACTGCCGATTGGACCAGGCGACTTTATCGATGGCTGCTTTGTTAAGCCATTCGTGTGTGCCTTCGACGTCTGGCGTTGAAGACTTAAGTCTTGTTGAGTATCTTCTGCCGCATTTGACTGCGATCGATTCCTGCTGACCAAATCTACACTTGGCCTCTGTTGATCTACCGGCGATTTCTCCTTATTTGATGATGGGGGAGGAGGTGCAGCGCGTACGGGAACGAGGTTTGCCGTTTTTGAGGTCGCTGGTGCTGGTGGTGCCGGTCGCACAGGGAGCAAGCTTGGATGGTTCATAGAGTTCGTAAATTGCATTGGAGGACTTGCTCCGGGGACGCTTCGTGGGACGGTTTGGGGGATTGGAGGGGGCGCTCTTGGGTTTTCGAAGTTGCCTCCGTGATTAGAAGGGAAACGCGGACTGGCTGGTGGGCTCGTTATGGTCGATAGCGTGCTGTGGCTTCCGGTAGCTGAAGCGTTATTGGGCATCAAGAGGCTGAGTCCTGACTGAGACGGATCTTGAGGAGCTCTTGCATGATCGAATTTGTGCCAAACAGCATCATTATTCTGCTCTTGACCGCCCCAGAATGTCATGATATCGTATATGGCCCGGGGGTTCTGTCTTTGCTCGTCCTCGCCAATACCATTTTCTTGCAAAACTCGCTGCCATTCTTTAGGAAGACCCTTGAAAGACGTCAGTTTACGATCAAGATAGGATGGGACAGCCGATAAGTTAAACATTCGAAAACAAGGAGTGAGTATAACATACTGTAAATTTGCCAGTCTCATTGTCGAAACCCACGTGAGTCACATGAACTGGGTTTCCTGGGGCTGATATTTTCACCGTGCGAGGGGAACCCAGAACACTGTTCATGAAACCCGAAAACCCGCTTTTCTTCCGCCATGGTGCAGTCCTGCCCTCATCCGAGTACCTCTTGGATGCGGTTAAAGATGTGTCAGAGCGAGGTGGGGTAATATCGACCGATCGATCGACTGTAGAGAAACTGGCGGATTGCCTCAATTGAGGACTGATCATCCTTGGGTCTGGGGAGGTGTGGGACAGTGGAGGAGGGGCAGGGCGGCGGAGGGAGTTCTGATAACCACCAGCCTTGGTGGAATCGAATCCACTGGAGCCATCGGAGGACGCGCCGACGAACTCTTCAGACGTGCGGCCGCCATTTAATGAGCGACGGAGAGAGAACCGATGACGGTTGGTGTGGGGTTCGGGCTGTGCTTGCGCACCAAACTTTGATGCGGCCAGCTTGGGCGATGGTTCGATAGAGGAAGTGGACGAGGTATAGGATGAATGGGTACCGGAGCTGTACTGATTGCGATTGTTGTCTAGGATTGAAGATTGAAGAGCCGACGGGTGATTCTGCTGGTCTGAATTGCTGTCCTGGTGCAATGGAGGACTAATAGCAGCGGTGACAGGAGGTTGCTTGGTCAAACGTCTTGATTTCATTTGGTCAACACTACTGCAGAGGGGCGCTAAGAGCTCTTCCGCCCTTCACCTCACTATGCGATCTGTTCTCAATCAGCTTAAGACGCTCTGCGTATGTCTGTATATCATCTGGGTGGGTTGAGATATTGGGTTCGCTATCTTTGATTGCCGATATAAAGAAAGTTAGCAGTCACGAGACGATTAGGCGTGTTGGAGGATGGATGTTTAAGGCAGATAGATGGATCATGGCGGAGGACTATCTCGGCTCTAAATTCCAGACTGTGAATCGCATGCTGCAGGGGCTGGCAAGCTCGAGGTAGAGCATGATTAATTTCACCTCAACATCAGTAATCATTACTACTTAATTCTCTAATCACGACATGTCAATCCTTCAACCTGGACGATTAAATCTATCCGCCTGACAATACTTCTTCCCCAGTTAGAGGTCACGCGCCGATCCTCAAAACATAATTTGCTCTTCATTCAAAGTACTCACAATGCGTACAGAGGTGAAGTTAAATGAAAGCGACATGTCGGTCGATCAACTTTCTTTCCGAAAAGATTCTGCTCAACTAATGCGGTCATTGTTATTTTCAAGACTCGAATTAGGAGACACAGGGTAGAGTCGCCACGGCAGCATCATTCCCAGTCCATACCAAGAATATGCATCCGAACGCTTCATCTACAGAAAAGTATTTTTAGAAGAATATACGTGAGAAGATGGTTGATCTTGAATTGACAGTATCAGAAGAGCATGTTTGAGGAGAGTGAAGTGTGACAGCGGGGACACTTGGAGTCAATATAGTTTAGCGTGAGGCTGTAAGGCTGAAATAAAAATGTTCTCCAATACCGAAAGCCGTCGATTTCTGCGAGTACCTCCTGCAAGTAACCTTCCAAGCACTCTTATCCGAGATCAAATCAGCTCAATCCAGTATTCAGGCTCTTTTTATCGCCTAATGCAGCTTGATTCCTGGAATTATGATCCTTTCCACATTTGTTGTACCTAAGTCCTCAGCATATAATACAGCCATGCATTGAGCAACCTATATCCTTTACATCCCCCCATCCCTTCTTGTCTCTTCGTAATCAACCTGCAATTTGAACAAAATTTCCCTCCTGACACTTTCTTGTCATTGCAGATTGCTCAAAACTCAAATCTCTGGCCAATCACACTCACGGAAAGCTAGAAACTGTCTCGACTGCTTCAGCGAAGATGACTACCGATTTGGACATTATTAACGGGAATCAAGACATTTCAGCCGAAATATCTCCTGCCCAGCGATTGCAGGAAAAGCACACCCATGACTCAACCCATCAACCCATCGTCGAAGACGCTGTTGATGAAGAGGACGTTGCGCACCCCCCTCCTTCCGCTCCGCTAAAGCCTCCAGCTGTTGGCGAAGATACCTCCCACCATATGTCCGAGAAAGCTGCTGGGAAGCAAAGGGTAAAAGATGAGCCAACCGAACCCACCTCGTCAAAAGTCAACGCCGCACCTGCCAATGTTCTTGATACCAAATCAGAAGACGCTTTCCCTGCGTTAGGGGGCGGACCAAAGCCTCAGACTCAATCTCGGGTGCCAATGGCCTGGGGAACTCGAAAACCACTCGGGGTTGCAACTGCTGTTCCAAATGGCATCAATGGGCAAGGCCCGATGTCGAGTGCAACTACCTCGCGAGCCTCGATTGCAACCACCGGGAGGTCGACGCCAGGGTCGGGCAACTCCTCCATGATATCTCAGCCTCGAGCTCCATCGGTTCCACAGCATATCCCAATTCCTGGAAGACATTCTGAACGGATACAGTTCGCCCCTTCTCAGCTCTTACCCCGGAATCAGCTCAAAAAGCCTCTTCAAGATGTGCTTCGTAGCATTAACAAGAGCTCAAAAGCAACCGTAGAGATGAAGCCTGGCCCCAGCGGCACCATAATTTTCGAGGGAACTGGACCCGTGGACGCAACTCGTCAAGCGCTTCGTGATGTTGCGAAAGAGCTTGGATCCAAAGTAAGCTTCATCCTGATCCTTTTTCTGCAATCTCTGATTTTTCTTAGCAATCGGTCAAAGTTCCTATTCCGCTCAGTGTCCGTCCTCATATCATTGGTCGTCAAGGTGCCGTTGTTCAGGGTATTTCGAAACGAACAGGTGCTAAAATACAAGTTCCCAAACCCGAAGAAATGGAAACGCCAGGATCCGACGATGACGATAATGTGACCATCGACGTAACGATTGAAGGTGATGCAGTTGCTGCGGAGATGGCACGCCGAGAGATTGAAAGTATCGTCAATGAGCGTACATCGACAGTCAACATGCGTCTCAAAGATATACCCGAGGAGTACTATCCGTTTATTGCAGGACCTCACAATGCTCGAATCCGTGCCTTGGAAGATGGCCTGAATGTCAGTGTCCGCGTTCCGCAATATTACACATGGTCACAGCAACCGCCTCCTCAAGCTCCACCAGCTGGTATGCTGCCACAGTTTGAGCCCAATAGAGGAAGTCACATCAGGATTTCTGGGGATCGCGCTGCAGCGCAAGAGGTGCGTCGACAGATTGAGCGTCAAGCTGAAGAGCTTCGTCGCCAGATTACCTTGTCCCAGCTAGCAATCAATCGTGGCCAGCATCAGTTCGTCGTTGGAGACATGGGAAGCTCCCTCCATGACCTTCTTGAAGAGACCGGATGTTCTGTGATCTTACCGCCTCACACAGACGACACCGAGATGTTAACAGTTACGGGGCCGTATGATAGGATTGATCTTGCGATGGAGAAGGTCATGAACCTGGCTACAAGCATGCACATGTCAAGTATAGACATTGCTAAGCAGCACGCGAGTGCACCGAATGGCGGTCAGGCTCATGCACGTGCACTGACGCGCTACCTACGAAAACGGCAAGCAATTGAACAGTTAGAACAGCAATTCGATGCTCGAATAGTTCTCCCACCTACCGAGGATAGCCCAATGAACTGGGAGGTATATTCACGGGACGGAAGGAATTCCATTAAAGCACGGACACACGTAATAAATCTAGTCAATGCTCACCCGCCTGCGCGCTTCAGACACGTTCCTATAGATCCATTCTATCATCAACACCTTCAAACACATGCTGCCCAGCGTATCCGGGATGATTACGGCGTCCATCTACTTCTGCCCGAAGTCAATGGCGTTCATCAGGTAGCTTTAGTTTATGAGGGTCCTACAGGCCCTACAGTATCTGAACGCGAGTTACCAACACAGCGGCCATCCTCTACAGAATTAGCCGAGTTTGAAAAGGCATTGCATCAAGCACAAGCACAAGTGCTAAGCTTGATCCAAGGACGTGAGCAACTGGGCTCACGGACTATCAATGTTCCATCCAAGTAAGCAGCCGATTGGCGTTAAAAGAGTCAGTTCAAGCTAACTGTATCAGATTTCATGAAAAATTCCTCAAGCAAGTGAAACGAGAGCAGCAACATATTTCTCCAAACGAAATTCCGGTCCAAGTAGCTTCCAGCTTGCCCAATGGTGTCAATGGTTCGATATCTACCAAGGACACACAACAGTCGTCAACTCCAGCGGAGCAGATCGTGACTCTACGTGGGCCTGGCGGTATAGTAGATGATCTTTCTGCGAGATTAGAGCAGTTCTTGGAAAGAGAGGCGAAGGATGAGCTTGAACGCGGACATGTCATCTCGTTCGATTTCCCGCAGAAATTTGCAAGCCAGCTTATCGGTCGAAGGGGTGAAAATATCAATAGATACCGCGAAGAATTTGACGTAGACATACAGATAGCTGATGGGAAAGTCGAAGTCAAAGGCCCCGTGGCAAAGGCGGAACTTGCGAAGGCCAAAATGCTTGCTTTAGGTAAAAAGCTCGAAGACGAAGCCACATATGTGATCAAGATCAAACCACAATACCACAAAGAGATGATCGGTGCCAAAGGCGCACAAGTCAACCGACTTCAAGACAGGTACAACGTACGGGTACAATTCCCACGCACGACAGCAACCAGCAGCGATGAGCGTTCTGTAGCCGATGGCAGCAGTGAGGTAAATGGTCCCAAGGGCGCACGATCAAATCAGGCTCCAGATGAGGTTATTATACGAGGCCCGAAAAAAGGAGCCGACGAAGCACGCGACGAGCTTTTGAATCTCCTTCAGTGGACAATCGATAACTCTCATACATCCACCGTGTCCGTCTCGAAAAGCCAGCTCCCCTCTCTCATTGGTCAAGGTGGCCGAGAAATGGAGAGCACAAGGCTTGCCACTGGAGCGCAAATCGACGTTCCCGGGAATCGAGAGGTGACCGACTCGACAGGACGCGTGCAAATTCAGATCAAGGGTACCAAGAAGCAGGTGGAGGAAGCCACCAAGCATTTGCAACAGAAGGCCAAGGTTTTCGATAGCACGGTATCCAAAACCATCGAGGTGGACAAGAAATATCACAAGGAATTGATTGGCGGAGGTGGTAAGTGAAGTGCAATCGTTCCAGAGTCACTGCGCTGACAAACAATAGGTGCCAATATTCGGAGTATAGTGGTTCAGGCGGGAGGTACGGATGATCGTCGTGAGCTCGCCAGGACAGTCCGCTTTCCTCGTGCAGACTCGGCGGAAAATACGATCCATGTAGAGGGCAACGCGGCAGTGGTTGATAAAATCATTGCCTCGATTGAAAGCTTCATTGGTGAAAGGGCGAACGAGGCAACAGAGGTACTCCAAATCGCACCGCAGAAGCATCGCCTTCTCATTGGCCGCGGCGGCGAGATTCGGCGGACTCTGGAGTCGCAATTTCGGATCAAAATTGACATACCCCGACTATCCCATGAGGGTCCTGATCGTGATTCGGTTAAGCTGTCAGGTCAAGTGGCTGATGTGGAGCTGGCGAAAGGCCATATTCTTGACTTGGTCAAGGATCAAGAAGAGGCGACGATGCAAGTTCCTCGCCATCTACATCACGCCGTTTCCGACAACGGGCAATTCATTCGGCGGCTGCAAAATGAGTACAAGGTGACGGTCGATCATGCTGGACAGCAGCCGCCTAGCAGACCTTCAGTGCGATCCAGGTCTCAACAAAATGGAGGAAGGGCGCTTCCCCTGATCACGGACCAGCAAGAAAACATTGATGGTCACTCGTGGGAGACTGTGGACACGGATGTTAATGTTGAAGAGGGCCAGATTCCTTGGGCTTTACATGGCTCCCAGGACAGCATTGCAAAGGCTCAACAGGCGCTGCAGAAAGCCTTGGAGCAGGCTCAGAAGCAGCCGCAGTCGTCAGTGGGCTATCTGATACTTCCAGATCCACGTACTTATCGATTCATCATCGGCCAAAAGGGACAACAGATCAACGCTATCCGGCGTCAAACAGGATGCAAGATTACGGTGCCTCGAGATCAAGCAAAGGGTGAAGCCATTGAAATTGTGGGAAGCAAGGACGGCATAGAACAGGCGAGGGATATTATTCTTGAGACTGTGCAAAATGGGTCCAATAGAGGCAGGCTCGATTGAGGAGAGGACCGAGCATGCCAGGGCATTGTTGGACGTGCGTGCATTGTGCATCTGCGAGGCTCACGCAGCAAAACTCACATGTATAAAATATGCTTTTTGTCTGTATTGCGAAAATAAAATAAATTCTCAGTAAGGAAATCCAATTTTGGTGTCCACGCTACAGCATCATTGAACACCCTTTTAATTGCTGAAATAACTTCTTTAACGTTTCCTTTCTATCACGTTCTGTGGATGATGCTTTCATCGAGTCCGTTTCGCAGCAATACTCTGCCAATCGCATTTCCTTCATGATTTGCCTAGAATATTTTACGGGAAACATTAATCAATACAATTAGTTTGAAATGAAACAATGTGGCTCTTGTTTCTTCTCTCTTCTCAGCTTTGTCGGGATAATTCAACGGCAAGGTACTACGTATGTACTACGTAGTAGCCAGAAATGTGGGGAAAGACCAACGTCCCCGCAAATTTGGAACCCTCGCCGTCAGCTTACTCATGTTGCCCAACTTGTCTAATTCAACTCCTCTTCGTCTTTTTTCATGCTGGTCATGGGCCGATTATCCAGCTAAACAAAAGGTTGTCAATTGAATTCATAAAATGGCGTTGGGAGTCAGAATAGCTCCCACTGCGGCTGCTCGAGCTACCAGTCTTCTCCGAGCAGTCCAGTACACCCATCCTCCAGCATGCCCGTGCCATTCTAACCCAAACCACCAAAGAGCGACCCCTCACAGCCTCAGCAGTGCTCGGCGATCCTTTGCAAATCCAATTGACACGACGAGTCAAAAGGAGTATGCCTTCGAGATGGCTGCATCGAGCATTCGTTTCGGACCTGGCTGCACCAAAGAGGTCGGGATGGACTTCAAGAACATAGGCGCAAAGAAGGTATGCGTGGTGACCGACACCAACGTTGCCAAGCTAGATGCCATGAAACAAGTCGTCGAGGGTCTGAACAGGGAAGGTGTGGAATTCGCGGTATATGAGAGAACCATGGTAGAACCGAAAGATTCGAGTATTCGGGAAGCCATAGACTTTTCTAAATCGCAACAACCCGATGCTTTCCTTGCTGTTGGAGGTGGGAGCGTATGTGCTGAATGCTCTCGATACCACGATTCTGCAACTCATTTCTCTAGGTTATCGACACTGCTAAGCTCATGAATCTCTATACCAACTTCCCGGACAATGACTTCCTTGACTTTGTCAACGCACCTCTGTAAGTCAGACTGAGTACATTTCCTTCTTTGGTATTGCCTGCATGAGCAGCGAGCCACAATACCCGAGACCCGGTTCCCAATGGAGACATCTGCTGAGATGCCGACCACGAACAGTGGCCGTGGGCTTCCGATAACAAAACCCCTCTCCCCACTCATCGCCGTCCCAACCACAGCTGGAACCGGAAGCGAAACGACCGGCACCGCCATCTTTGATCTCGTCTCCAAGAAAGCAAAAACAGGTATCGCCCACCGCGCCCTCAAGCCTACCCTCGGCATCTGTGACCCCCTCAACACCCGCACCATGCCCTCTGCCGTCCACGCTTCCTCTGGTCTTGACGTCCTCTGCCACAGCCTTGAATCCTGGACGGCAATCCCTTACCAAACCCGCTCCCCACGTCCGGCGAACCCAATCAACCGGCCCGCATACCAAGGCGCGAACCCTATATCCGACATCTTCTCTCTGCAAAGCCTAAAGAGCACAATCAAGTATCTCCCGCGAGCCGTCAAAGACCCAGACGACCACGAAGCCCAAAGCGAAATGCTCCTAGCAGCCACCCTCGCGGGCGTGGGCTTCGGCAACGCAGGTGTACATCTCTGCCACGGAATGAGCTATCCCATCTCCGGCCAAAACAAAGGCTACAAACATCCTGGGTACGAAGTCCCCTCGCCCATCATCCCGCATGGCGTCTCCGTTGCTGTGACGGCACCTTCCGTTTTCCGCTTCACGGGCCCTTCGAATCCGGAACGCCATCTCGAGGCCGCAGAATGCTTTGGTGTGGATGTCTCAAATAAAAAGAAAAGCAGCGCGGGAGAAGTGCTTGGGGAGGCGATTGCGGAGTTTCTGGTCGGATTGGGGGATCAACCGAGGGGATTGAAGGCGCTGGGGTTTGAGGCGGGGGATCTGGAGGGGTTGATAGAGGGGACGATACCGCAGAAGAGGGTCTTGATGCTGGCGCCTGGGTTGAGTGCGGAGGTGGAGGAGGAGAAGGAGCAGTTGAGGGGGCTGTTTGAGGGGGCGATGGAGTATTGAGTCGATCCTTGGATATGTGTACATTGGATCTCGTGAGTGGAAAGATGGTTGTTCATGTCTAATGAGTATATAACGTCGCCTATGTCTAGCGCATCGCATGAATGTATCTGGTTTGAAAGCATTGAAAAAGCTGTGCTACACATATCTTACTAGAGGCCAAATTCCAAAGATTTAAATTCTACTTTCCCTTACCTGCGTTCTCGACAACACCGTAGGACCGCTTCCAACTAGTCACTCCTCCCCTTTCAACTTCGAATTTTGCAAAACCTCCACCCAATAACCATCCGGATCCAGCACAAACGCCACAGTCTTCATCCTCCCATCCGTCAGCCTCTTTTTCCATTTCACCCCCTTCTCCTCGAACCGCTTGCACGCCGCATCCAAATCATCCACCGTAATGGCAATATGCCCAAACCCCTGAGGTTCACTGTTCCCATCATGGTACTTGAACTCTGCATCTTTTTCCGTGCCGTAGTTCCATGTGAGTTCGAGGACCCCTTCCAGTGGCGCGGTATTGACATCATTGTTCGCTCCAGGGACGTAACCCAGAAAATAGAGGTTGAAACCTGAAGAAGCGGATTCGCTGGTACGGAGGAGCGACATCCCCAGTATGTCCTGGTAGAAATTGAGGGATTGCGTGTGATCTTTCACGCGGATCATGGTATGATTGAGACGGTAGGTCGAAGGATCCGTTTCCTTGATATTTTCAGTATCTTCGGCTTTGTTATTGGATATGATTTCCACCCAGTAGCCGTCAGGGTCGAGGGCGAATGCAATGTGACGCATACGGCCGTCGGATAGCTTCTTCTGGAACTTGTAGCCCGCGTCTTCGATGCGTTGGCAGGCGGCTTGGATGTTGTCGACGGAGATGCAGACGTGGCCGAAGCCGCGGTGGGGTTCGGTATTACCGTTCGCGATGGTGTAGTTGGGGTCGTTTTCGGTGCCGTAGTTGTGGGTAAGTTCGATGATGCCTTGGCGATCGGTCCGGTGAGCTTTATGGGAGAGGGCGTTGGGCGAGTCGTAGGCAAGGAAGTAAAGGTCAAATTTCGCTTCGGGTTGGGGGAGTTTTTGGATTAGGGACATCCCCAGGTGCTCGTAGAATTTCACTAATTGAATGGATGATTAGTGGTAGACTGGAGATATGATGGAGGGTGCGAGGGATTTACCTGATCTCTCGGGGTCTTTGACTCGGAGCATCGAGTCTGTAACATTGTAAGGAGGAAATCTTTGAGTCAATCAGTGGGGTACAATACGGTTAAATTTGTACTTGGATGTGTCCGTAGCCATCGTTGCGTATGCGGCTACAACTACACGAGCAGAGGAAAGGGGTATCAATGGAAGCCTTGCACGCAATTGAGTGTTTGCAGTGGATATCGAGAATCTTGGTACTACTTTGAACATGTATAACGACGAAAGAAATTCTAAGTTATATGCAACGATATGTTTCTGCACGAAGCTATGACGTGAAGGACAGAAACATTGAATGCGGGGTCATGACATGAACGACTCTCTGGAGAGCAGCACCGGAGTGCTGTAATATGATAACCTACTACATCACGCCTCCATAGAGATGTCGCTCTAGTTGGATTACTTGCTTCTTCCCATTGATAGGGGAAGGTGGCCGTGGAATCCCTTCATTGAGTCTTGGTTTAATAACGTCAATAATTTCTCCAGACTTATATATGATGCTTTGTTTAGTGATTTTGCCGGTACTTGAGTTGCTTCCCTTCAAATCTTTCATGGTCGTGTTCAATAGTAGCCGGAGATTCATGGTACTGGTGACATGGATATTGGTGTGCTGTCGAAAAGTTGAAGACAGTGACCGTTGCATAAGATTGAATTATGAGTGCATAACCATGTCACGACTTATGCAAGTATATATTTCCACAATTCCCAATCAAATCTTTCATCCACTGAAGCTTCTCAGCTTCAGCATGTACCAGGTTTGCTCACATAGTCTGCTATCTTCTTTGTTATGATGTTCTAGAATTGTAATATCTCCTCCAAGTGCGTTGTAAATATTCCAGCTTATCTGCAGTTTGCTGTGCACATGACAGAGTAATTGTCCGTATCACATCTCCTTCACTGTTGAAACCTGATTGTGACGGGCGGTCAGCAGTGCTGCCACAACAAAATAAAAATCAATAATACGTAGTCAACATTCATACCGCCTGACCCTTGCTCATTTCAACAAAAGTGAGATCTTAAGCGGTGAGTCTGCAACTTTGCATCTATCTCCTGCGATAGCCGCCTCCATCATCTCTTCGAATAAACATCTCATGGCAGCTAATGATGACACCGAATAAGAAGCAGGTCACTTTCCAAGCTTCTTCGGACGGTAATCAAGGAAGCTCTCCTCACCTTTTTGGCCAGCGTCCCCGAACTCCTTCGATTTCAAGCACCGAGACCGTAGTTCATCATCCCCGTTCACATCGACCAAGTTCTGTATTTCGAGGCCCCACAGGAATCGCTCACGTTCTTGGCTTTCCAAGTAGAGATACCTCTGCCACTCACTTCCAAGCATCCATTACCCAGGAAGCCAATTGGCCTATCCCCGAGCATCTCAAGGAGGTCGCAGACTACCAAACCAAACGTTACGCGGAACCACAGCCCAAGGAAGGAAGCTTCGCACGGCAAGCGCGAAAGACGACTCACGTCTTTGACCCAGATCAAGGCACCATCTACTCGGGTTGTACCGAATGCGATCCAACCGGTGGTCCTACGTAAGTTGCGAATTCTGAGGATCGTGGCCTTCCAAAAACAGCACTGACTTCGATACCTTGCAGTCATTGTCAGCATCCTGGAGATCCAAAGCGATATAGTTTGGACCTCAACCCTATCCCAAAAGACGACCCGGCTTTCACCATTGGCAAACTCCCTGACCCTGAGCCAACCTTCCCCAAGACGCCGTGTCCTGGCAACAAAGTCGTCAGCAAGCTTTCAATTAGCGAGCCTATTCTTACCACAGAGGGTGACCTTCTTCTTACGTTCAATTGTCCGCGAGGCATTGACAACATAGTAAAGCCACTCGAGGGGCTCTCTCGAATCACCATCGACAAAAAGGAACAGATCCATCATCCAGACGAGATGCTTGTCGCGCGTCACCTTTCAAATTTTCTGACCGACAATGTCGAGAAGGGCGTTGCTACCAACTACATGTTCGTCATCTTTCCTCTAGACTCTTGATTTTGCTATAACTCTATACCTTCTTTCCTTTCACCCTTCACCTCTTCATTTCGCGCATCCTAATCCCTGTCTCTCAGCATCTTTTCCACCCACGGTACGCTTCTTGGTTACTCGTCACCTCTCACAGTCAAGACCGCGCGTAATATTGCTGCCCTCGCCGGCATCACCTGGCGCGTCAATAACCAAGCTATCATGCGTGGCGATGGAATCCCGACCCTCACAGGCGGCGCAAGCTTCCTCAAAACTGTTGCTGTCACCAACGCTGAGAACGGGCATGGCCTCTTCAACATGATCTGTGAATACAGAGACCTGATCATGGCAGTGCAGCTGATCAAGGACACTTTCCTCGCAGCCGCTATGATTGAAGCTGATGCGCCAGAGCCTATTGCTGACGATTTGGCCGCTTCGGAGCCCCAGGAAGAGGTGAGGTTTGAGACCGGGGCTGCTGCTACTGGCGAACATGATGATGAGGCATGGGAGGATGAGGCAGCAGTCGAGGAAACCAGCGAGGATGAAGAGGACAAGGCCAAAGCTTTGGCTAAAGCACAAGAAGAGGCTAACAAGGAGCCTACGAAGCAAGAGAAGTTGTTCGCGAAGAGCCAGGGATTGGCAAGCGCGGTAAGAGAGCAGTGGAAGGCGGATGGGTTTGCGATGCCACCTGGCTTTCACTAATTGTGTAGTCATTATATCGACTTCATTGGCATTGGTAATGGCTGGAAAGGGGAGCTTAATAGCATGGATTTGCTGGCGTTCTGAGGTTGCGGTGCTTTCGAGTGTTCAAGATACCCCTACGGCATGCGAGATGCTTCTACAACCTGTATCAATAGTAGTTAAGCCTATATCAAGGCTGTAATCAATTTTATTTAGCTGGACATTATCGTGAAAACGGATGCATCTATATTCGTAATATCGATTTACCGTATTATCCTAAATATACAAAACTACAAAAGATTTAATCAAGTATGTAAAACTTTTCAGTCGATTTGACTTGAGTTTCTGGTTTCCTGAKGGCGAGCCCAAAGCCGGATATGGCCATGTGCACACGCTGTTATAATACAGTCTTCCTCAAACCCTAGCCAGCTCATAGGGTCTTCATCGATAATCTTTGACTATTGGAAAACCCATCAGTAACTGTATGGATAGAAAGTCTTCCCAACTTGCTTACCATGATAGGTGGGAGTTCTGCTGTCCTAGTCCTCGACTCAACGGGATGCTCCAGCAGTCCTTCTCCATCAACACTATCCGCCGTCAGGTTCGAATTCGACCGGAACCTCATCGTTGCTTGACTCTCCGTTCGATTGCGCACAAGCGGTACATGAGATGAGATGCTCCCTCTTTGCCGCACCGACAGCTATTCCAATCAGTCAGTCAGTCTCAAGCGCAACGGAATCTTTGAGAAGCCAGAAATATGACATACTGCCTTTGGCCGATGCAGCATGCCGACGTTGAAATCCCAAAGCAGCAGCCTTCTATCCTCACCAACGCTACCGAACCGGTAATTTCGGTCATCGCATCTCCATGGATCGAATGCGACGCAGCTAACCCATGAATGATGTCCTGGACATCGAGCGACAAGGCGACGTTCCGCAAGGGACCATATTGAGACGAGGTCGTCCTGTCCACCTGTTAAAATGTATTTCCCGTCTGGTGACCAGCAGACGCAGATGAAGCCTCCGTAGTAGCTAGGATAGATGTCCGTGAGTCTATCCAGATCAGCCTGAATGGACAATTTTCAAACATGATGGGTATGGACGTACTGCTCATTCAAATAGTCTATGATTTGAAGATACCCGTCTTCCGTTACCACGGCAAGGTGTCGACTATCGGGTGAGAACGCAAAATCATTGATTCTGTGATTCGATATCTTCCAAGATGCAACGGGATTGGACTTTTGGTTTCTCGAGTTGAGAGATTTGTTCACGTGAAGGGGTCGGTAGTCCGAGTTTGAGAGTTTGGAGAGACTGATCAGGGAACTATTTTCCTCTGGGACGAATGCAGCATCGTCCCGCTCCTTGTCGTACACGATGAGTGTTCCATCCATGTGCGCGGCCAAGAAAAGATTGTCTGATCCTGGTAACCAGCGAATCTGATAAATTGGAGAGGAGTTGATCACAGCCTACATCTCGTCAAAATGTACCCCGAATGATCAGGCATTGTTCGCGTACGTTCTTATTGATTCGAGCGTACTTTTGCGAAAAGGCCTCAAACCACATTATATCGGCTGTCGATGCACCCATTATAATATCAAGATGGTTGGGGCCCTTTGTAAATTGATTTATGTCATGGCACAGCATATGGGCTTTGGTAAAGAGGATTTTGATAATATGTTGTGCCTATCAGTGATTAGTGAAATACATCTACTTTGCTTCGCCGTCTGAAAATCTACTTTGGATTCGTTATTTGACGATAGATCTAACCATTGAAACGCTCGATTGATGCTTGCAAACGCAAAAAGTCCTTCTGGGTTATGCTCTTGTATTCTTTTCGTCATGGCTTCATGTGGCATTACTCGTGATATGAAGGAAGAATTGCTCTTAACGATATTGGTCTTCGGCTTCTTACGTTTCACACCATCTTTGCCTGGGGCAGGTGTCATGGGCGCGTGATCTTCAGTAGCAATAGGAGTCCTTCCAGCAGCATTCGCCAAGTGAGTAGCAAGACCATCGCTACTCGTATCGTGGGAACTCCGTGATTCCTTTTCGCTTTCTCTGATGCTATAGGTGGCCAGGTTCGACCTTGTGCTTGTCTGATTTGCTATCTTGTATATGTGCGGTGGTTTCCGTGGATTAGTTCTTGATAAGGATATCTTGACGCCGGTGAAGGGGCGGACGGGAGCTGTGGCAAGTGGATTTGGGTTGGCGGTAGTATGCTCAGATGGATGAGGAGGGGGTGTCGCAAGATGGACGTCATCTTGAAGAGCGTATACCCCTACGGCGAGGGCAGCGTTAAAACATGAGCGGTAGAAATAGTCGGCTGCAGTATACCTTCACCGACGGCCAATTGGAATTCTGGACCCGATGGATGGCCGATGGTATTACTGGTGTCCAAGGCAATAGTAGTCATAGCGCCAGGAGCATTAGGGTTATAGACGACATGTTGTGGAAGCTGTGGAGGTGGAGGAAAGGTGCTACACAAAGCGTTATCGATCTTGGCAGTTAAGCTTGGCGATAGATTGGCTTGGCTAAGAGGCTACTCACATCATGACCGTTGCAACAATACCCGATGTATACTTGACGGCGATGAATCACTATTGAGGTACTGAATATAGATCGTGTAGTAAGCATCTGCCAGTCCTCATACCCTATTATCTGAATCAGTCACCAAATAAAACATGCGTTTGACGATGATGATATACGAACGTTGTCGGCTTCTCCGGGCACCATCTCACCGACCTCGTGGTTGCCTGGGATTAGGGCTGCAGGAACGCAATCATCCTTGCCTTGCATCCACCTAGTTTGCTTTAGTGTTCATCCTGAGATTCTGATACGACGGTTTTTCGTTGCGCGTCAATACTTCTAGATTTGGAGTACCGTAGTAATTTGTCAGAAATTATCGATAGACTTACCTTCTTATCAATCGTTTAACATATGGTCAATGGCAACGGGTATGCTCTTGGAATTTCCTGACTACTGAATAAATCGTTCAATAATCCTTCTTAGTTCATATCTGTGTTTGCGGAGATGAAGGCGTTGGCAAGTCCTCGTTGATAACGTAAGATACGTAGCACCCATATATCTGCATCGTTCCGAACAACTGAAGGGAACCTTATGTAGATCTCTAGTCAAGGATGTTTTCGTCACCTCCAAAATCCAGCCAACGCTCCCTCACATTACCATACCGCCCTCCATCGGAACACCAGAGAATGTTGCGACTACCATAGTCGATACTTCGGCGTTGCCGCATGAAAGAACCGAGCTGAATAAAGAGATACGGAAATCGAACGTGATCCTATTGGTTTATTCCGATCATTACAGCTATGAACGAGTCGCTCTCTTCTGGATGCCTCATTTCAGGTCTCTGGCCGTCAACGTTCCAGTCGTACTATGCGCCAACAAGTCAGACCTGACTAAAGGCGTCTCGACCAACCAAGTTGTAGAAGACGAAATGCTGCCCGTCATGGCTGAATTTAAGGAGATTGACTCTTGCATTAGAAGTAGCGCACGCGAGCATCACAATATTAACGAGGTCTTCTTCCTCTGTCAAAAAGCCGTGACAGACCCAATAGCGCCTCTTTTTGATTCAAAGACATCCACTTTGAAACCGACTTGCGTGTCCGCCCTGCAGCGCATCTTCTATCTGTGTGACAAGGATCAGGATGGCTACCTCAATGACAAAGAACTACTCAACTTTCAAAACAAGTGTTTTGGAAAACCTCTAAGTGATCTCGATCTTTCTGCTATCAAATCTTCCCTACAGAGCTATTCGCCAGACTTCGTAAATGAGTCCGGAGTCTCCTGTCCCGGTTTTGTACAGTTGAACAAACTTTTCGCCGAGAAAGGCCGTCACGAAACTATCTGGCTGATCGTTCGTACCTTTCACTACACCGACAGTCTCTCCTTACACTCCAGCTTTCTCTCCCCCAAATTCGACGTTCCCCCGAACTCCTCTGTTGAGCTCTCGCCGGCAGGATATCGCTTCTTCGTCGATCTCTTCCTCACGCATGATAAGGATAATGATGGCGGTCTCTCTCCATCTGAGCTCTCCACTCTCTTCGCTCCTACACCCGGTCTTCCATCACAATGGCTTGAGAACGGTTTTCCTTCTTGCACCGTCCGCAACGACGCTGGGTATGTAACCCTCCAGGGCTGGCTTGCCCAATGGAGTATGACTACTTTTACATCGCACAAAACCACACTCGCCTACCTCGCTTATCTTGGCTTTGATTCCTCCCTTCCGGCCTCTTCGACACTTCGACCCTCTACCGAAGCCCTAACAATAACAAAGCCCCGAAAGCGGTTTCCTCGCTCCTCTCGACGCCGATCACCCCCCGTTTCACGCACCGTACTCGAAGCGTTCGTCTTGGGAGCCTCACACAGCGGTAAATCCTCCCTCTTGTCCACCTTCCTCTCCCGCCCGGCTGCTCCGTCACCAACCTACTCTCCTTCTTTGCAGCCCTACACAGCCGTCAATACCGTTGAACTTTCAGGAGGCAAACAAGTGACACTCCTCCTCTCCGAGCTCGGCGACCACGAATCGTCAATTCTTGCCAATTCTTCCGCTCTAGACAAATGCGACGTCCTGCTGTATACCTATGATTCCTCCGACGCGGAATCATTCTCGTACATCCCTCTCCTACGTCATAAATACCCTCAACTGGAAGATATCCCTGCTTTATTTGTAGCGTTGAAGGCGGACACGGATCGGGTGAAGCAGAACTACGAAGTCCAGCCAGAAGAATACACGGATCAATTGCGGATGCAGAAACCATTGCATGTTAGTGTTGCGTGGGGGAGTGTGCAAGAGCTGTTCGTAAGGGTTGCAGAGGTGGGGCTGGATCCTGGGAGTGTGTTCGCGAAAGGGGAGGGGAATGGGGAAGGGGACGAAGGGAACGAGGGCCGAATGGCACTGTGGATTGCCATTGGGGCTGTGGGGGTGGTGGCCGCGGCGTTCGTGGGGATTTGGAGAAGGATGAATATTCGAATGGAGTAAATGCGGGAAAATGATTGCTTTTGCATAGCGAGGACGTTTGGGGGTGGAAATTGTGGGTATTACTCTATGGTAGTGCATCTTTCAAGGACATACAGTGGTTCCGATAGGCCGACCCCGAGAGTAAAATCACGCTGATGAAGTATATGTTACACACCTGGCGCCGGGTAGGCATAACTATCCATCGTCCGGATAGGATTCTCAAAGAGCCTGATCTACGTCCATGATCAATTTTATTTGGTGAACGTGCTTGAGCTTTTGCTGCTGTCATTTTGAAATGAGACTTCTTCCAATTGAAGTCTTTGAGCAGCATGTAGTGATAGACTTGATTGAGAACAACAGAGGAAAGAACGCAAGGTTTGATCACGGTAGTAAGTAGAAGGTAACATTTAACAGATGACTTGTTACTTTATAATAGTGAACAAAGTGACGGGGCCTCATTGTCTAGAATCTCACGTGCATATTGAACCTTTGACGGCTCGCCGAAAACGGGTGTCCGTGCAGGCTTGGATGCTTTCATTGAGACGATCGGACTTTACTCTCTGTATCCATACAGAAAATAGGCATTGACTGGTTCTCTCATAAGATATGATCACTGCCGTCGTTCGTCGCTCATCAAGCTTGAGCTCAAGGCTAGTCGCGTAATACTTCTATTCTGGGCGCGGCACCAAGCGGAAATCGGGCCTTCGGCATTCGCCAAGCTTTCGACGGCTTGACGGGTACATATCAGAGTGCTTTATTGAAAGATCCACTTGGGTGGGAATTTTCATCATCATTGCGCTTGCCACTCGTCCTAATGCCTTGCAGCGTCAGCAGCAGCTACAAAGCCTCGGGGCGCGGCCGACTGCCCTTGCGTGAGTTACGTATAACCCTGAGCTTATGGCATCGCGGCTCTTTGGGCACAGCGGAAATGCTAGCAGTGTGAAATATTTTGAGATTCGGTTCGGTCTACCCCTAATCCGTTAAAGATAATCATTGACCCTGTTCGTACCTAGTCTTGATCGAAACACGCTTGTTCTCCGCGGCAATGAAGACGAAGCCTCAAGTGTCCTGCTAAAGGGTGTCATTGTTCTTTGTCTATCAGAACCCTTAAGAGTGCAAAGCGTACGTTTACGCTTCACAGGGGAGAAGCAAGTTGGGTAATGTGCTCTCGAGGTTCATTTACTTTTTAATTGATTCTAACATCTGACTACAGATGGGGGACGGCGAGCAGTCAGACGAAGAAGGAAGAAGTGTTTTTCCGGCACACATGGGAATTTGTTCATACTGGAGTCAAACGAGGAGAAACACTTGCGGCTGGAAATTATGAGTGGTCGTTTGATTATGTCTTACCAGGTCATACTCCGGAAAGCATCGAAGGGTTGCAAGACACCTGGATCATATATCGCATGAAAGCGACCATCGATCGCGGCGTCTTAGCGCAGAATGTACTTGCAAGGAAACACGTCCGTATCATTCGCACGCTAGACACAGCTGCTTTGGAGCTATCTCACGAAATGGTACTACCCAGATATTGCAAGCTGTACTCCATGACGATTTCTAACGAATTATAGGCAGTAGAGAACACCTGGGTTGACAAGATCGATTACACACTCAGCACTCCAACGAAAGGCGTGATATTTGGTACTGCCGTCCAAGTCGACTTCAGAATCGTATCTTTGCTCAAAGGTCTCAAGATCGGCGAAGTATCCACCAAGATTAACGAGACACAGGACGTTGTAATTGATATGAGGAGGCAAGCTAAGAAATCAAAGGTCACACGAACCATTGCACAAGACAAGTTTGATTTTCCGCAAGATCAAGAGACTGTCTTAATTGATGGCCAGGATGCATGGGTGTTTAGCAGGTCAATTACCTTGCCAAAAAGCCTTCGGGAATGTCTTCAGACAGTCGATGCTCTAGGAATCAAGACAAGACATAATCTAACATTCAACGTCAAGTTGATGAACCCGGATGAGCACGTCTCGGAGCTACACGCGAGCCTGCCTCTGTGCATATACATTTCCCCTAACCTACTTCTCGACGAGAACAATAATATGGTACGACAAAACCTGGGCGGAGTGGATCCTGAAGCCTTCGCTGTGGGGGCGCCACCACTTTACGGCGAGCATCAGCTGGATATGCTGTATAACGATCTGGATTCGACCGGCTACATGACGCCTGCTGGTAGCCTGAGCGCCATTAGTACTCCGTTCTCGCAGAGCCGAAGAGGATCATCTGATAATCTAGCATCCATGAATGCTACGACAACGACCGGCGTGCTCCCAGTAGCGCTACAGAGCCGACTCAGCAGTCTTGATACAACAGCAGGTATTGAAGTTTCCTCAAATCACCTCACAGACGCGTCGAACCCCAGCGAGGGAGGAGATTTGGCCAGAGCCCGAAGTTGCCAGTCGAATGATTTTTCATTCGATCAGAGCAACGCAGGCGAAGATCAACAAGACACTAGTGATATGGCAGCTCGGCGGACATCAGATCAAGATCTAGACCATTCTGGCGCAGCACAGCACGTTGAATTCAGCCCAGAAGAACTATGCAAGGTACCCAGCTACTCCACTGCTCTACGGTCACACCCCCAGACACCTATAAGTGAAGTACCACCGACATATCAATCTGCTACATCACAACCATCGTCACGGAACCCATCGATACAACATCCTTCTTCGGCAAGGATACAAAGCGCTGGAGGTTATATTGACCGCCGATATCAACCGCAACGCTAGCATAGTCCACAATCATCACAAGATCGGACCATAGGAGGTGTTTATGATTCTGCCGAAGATAGAAAACGTCTGAAGGGGCATTACGTACGTGGCATTTGGGGTGCCAATATTCATAGTATAGTTGCAGAGGTCTAGAGTAAGATCAGTTCCCAAACTTCGTGCAATACCTCATTTATCAGATCAAAACGAGATTTTAGTGGCTACCGCATGGCTTGGCTTCTTTAGCCTCCTGCATGTGACGTCAGTGAAAGACAGCAAGCAGCCACTGCCAAGTACAATCGCGATTACAACACCTTTTCAAAGCCCGAACTTCAATGTTGAATTGGCCCCTTTGCTTCTCTTGTTGTACAATTATTTGTGTCTGGATCGAGTACCGCCATCTCTGTTACTAAACCTGTCAAGCCTTTAACGAAACTGTTCTAACGTTCAAGAATCTTCGTCATGGCTACTCATCAGCAGAGCCTTCCAACAAGAACGACAGGAATGTCTCTAGGAGACGACGATGCTGTACCCGATATAGATACTACGGAAACATCTGGACTGTTGCAAGAACGTTTACAAGCTTATAAGCATGCATGCGGTTATCTGGAAAATTACATCACCGCTACGGAAAAGGTTCAAAAAGCGCACGCCAAAGAATATGAGAAAGTATTGAAGGTGCGGCAGGCTTCTACACTGTCGATTCTGTGTCTGATGGAAAATAGACCGTTTCTGATCCTTTGAAAGAAGGCCATCATTTTGACCAGAAGCTTGGGGGCATCGCAGGTCTTTTCGAAAACATTCGCTCGAACACTCAAGTAAGCTTCAGTCATCAAAAATGAGAGGAGATACTGATCACGCTCAGGGGATCGCAAATTCTCACCTCGAGACCGAGAAGACGATCAAGGGCTCTGTCTTACCGATCTTGGAACGGCTGCACACAGAGATCAAGAACAAGTCGAAAGAGTTGTCTAAAGGTGCCGTCAAGGGGTCGAAGGAGGTAGACAAGGCCAGGAATGTGACGCAGAAGCACATTGAGCTCCTGGGACAGCACACCGCTGCTTTCTCTTCCTCAGGTGGTAAGGTTGAACCGTCGAACGATCCTTATATTCTCCAGCGCGGAGTGAACCACCGCTTGAACAAGCAGGTCATTGAGGAGAACAATAACCGCCACGATCTCATCGAGGTTCAGAACTCCTTCTCAGCCTTCGAAACTCATATTATCCATACATTCCAGCAGGCGCTGCAAACCTTCGTCCAATGTGTTGGTGGGCAGCATGACCGCCAAAAAGCCATGTATTCGGATATTGTGGGAAATGCGCAAAAGATCCCTCCAGACTTCGAATTCAAGGGCTTTGTGCATAGGAACAGTCAGTTGCTCGTTGATCCTTCTGCACCAAAGCGGGATGTTTCCCATATCTCGTTCCCCAACCAGAATCACGCTTCAACCAAACCACTCATCGCGGGTACGCTCGAACGCAAATCTCGGGCAATGGGGGCATTGAAAGGGTACAGTACAAACTACTATGTAGTAACTCCAAGCAAATTCCTGCATGAGTTCAAAGACGACGATGATCTCCGCAAAGACCCAACTCCTGAGCTCTCATTGTATCTGCCTGATTGCACGATTGGCGCAGTCAGCGGTGAGAAGTTCAATATCAAGGGCAAGGACGCATCAAAAGGTAAAGTGGGTAGTGTGATGGCCATGACGCATGAATTGGCATTCAAAGCGCATACTCCGGGCGATGCGGAGAGATGGTATGGCGTTATCCAGCAAGCTGCTGGAGGCACCGCAGCATACACCGAGCACGTTTCGTCACCGACAAGTCCTGTCGAAAATCGGAATGTGTCGGGGCAACACCAACCACCTCAGTATCATGATAAGAACGTTGCACCTGTTCAGACTCAGGGACTTGCTCAAGCCCCTGGAGCTGGAAGTGCAGGGCCCGTCAGTGCCGGAGGTGCAGGCCAGCAAGCTTACAGTACTCCAATTAGCGGGGGAGGTGTTACTCCGACGTCTAGAGTTGATCGAAAGCCAGGGCAGTACTGAATAAGTGTTATCTTCAGAGGTCGTGGGGCGGTGTGTGGACATATATGCCCACGGCTCGATCTTGCTATTCTTGTGCTTTTAAGTAGTATAAAGCGAGCAGTAATAAGCATAATACAGCGTTTATCATTGATCAAGAAGCCTTGTAGCAATGCCGATATAGATTATTTTCGCACAAAATCTGTGTCGTCACATAATAATACCAACAGATTACGTTGTAATCACAGCTGTTCTTCGGAATATTCAGGGGAGGCTTTGATAATGGGGGCTGCAGTAGGAGAAAATGTTTGATTGGCGCCATCATCCCGCTGCGAGTGGTGGCACCCACTCCTATTGGATCTTTTGCTTCACTGCATATTCAGTCCTCCGACTTTCCCATAGAAGCACTCCATGCCTGAATACCGATGACAATTGTATGAGCCTCAGCTTGACGACCCTCACCAAATGCGCGCCTTGCCACACTGTGACCTTACCGATGTGCTCCAACTTTCACAGTGAGAACCGAAGCCTAGGGCTCCCTGGACTCAATGCTTCTACTAGACGATTAGGATCATCAACTGCTCCTTCATACTGAGGTCAAGACTTCTCAACATATTCAACAGCACGACGGTATCATGCAGGTAAGCTCCAGCCTTGTATATTTTCGTTTCAGATGCGACACCTTGGCATCCTTGCATCATCATTGCTCTAGCTTCTGCCGTTCGTCGCCATATGAAACGATCTCATTGCGGCTTGTGAATTTTGCACACCAGATCGCCTGAAACCAACTTGGAACTGAGCTTACATGTCCTCACTATAGACAGCCTCCCGAAGCGGCGAAAGGCCTCCCGGCAAGCGCCATGTTCCCCAAATATCCATCAGCGACGACAATTATCATGTAACGGAGGCAATCGGGGACTACTATGGAAAACGAGAATCCCGACCGTTGAGTTTTATACCCTCGCAATCGCCACCACATAATCAGCAGAACGGTTTCCACGTTGCCCCGGCCGAGCCATTATCGACGCTGCGAGCAAGAAATCCAACTACCCGAGCTCTGCCTGCCGAGAGACCGCCACAAGCCAACGGACAAGGGAGTAACATGGTAGGAATGAAAAAATCCACCGATCATGAAAGAGGTCTGGTCTCGCACCAGCAACCTGTTCGGACCAGGTCGAACTCCGACACTGCAAACACACAGTTTCCTTTGAACGATATAGAATATGAGTCCAACCCGGAGGCTGTTGCTCAGGAATTGAGTAATTTGCAGGCCCTTCGCCGCATGTCGATGAATGCAAATCCAACTGGCGATCCAGACTTGCCATCGTTCAACTCCAATTTAGGTATACCCGGGCCACCGAAAGGAGCTGCCGATGAAGATGATCAGGCGCGACTGTTTTGGGTTCCAGCTCGCATACATCCGGAGCTGGCACCAACCGAGTTCAAAACATTCATTGACAGCAAAGTGAGCGCTATCAAGCGAAGATCGGGCGAACTCTCTCTATCCCCAGATGGTCTGCAAAGGGAAGGCTCTGGAGGAGGCTTGCGGAGGAAGAAATCTATGTTGTCAAGACAGATTGACAACTCTGGAGGCAGAGGCGCAGATGGTTACCAAGATGGAGCCGAGAGACTCGATCGGAAACGATCTCTGTCGAGTGGAGAAACCCTCAAATCGGGGATGACGAACCTGCAAGAACTCGAAGAGCTGGTCAATGACTCTGAGACCATAATGCAAAGGCTGAGCATCGACACCGGGCAGGCAACTCTGAGTGGAGAAGTTTTACCAGGTGACGATAGACCAATTCTACCGGTGGCGCCAGGTAATTCGCTACGTAGATCGACGCATACTACATATAGAAGAGGCACTCTCCGAAAGGGAGAGCGAGTTCCATTTTCAAGGCGAGTTGGACGAGCTCCAGATACAGACGGTGAAGAATCACCAGCATCTTCTCCAATCACCCCGGCCGGTGAGATCCTAAGCCTATCACGAGTACAAACAGAGCCGATACCTACATCCGAGCGTGTGACGGAGAACTTTTCGAGGCCTGGACGGCTGAACAGGAAAATGCCGCAGCAGAATATAGCACCTGAAGAGATCAAATCAGCACAGTCAAGACCTGAATCACAAGAGCTACCCCGTCAAGCCCCACCTCCGAAGCACTTTGTTTCCCAGATTGCCTCGAACGGGCGGTCGAGCATATCTCCACACGTCTTTGGAGCTCCAGTTCCACAGATCGTTGAAACACCACCCGATGATCACAAAAAGCAACATCAGCCAAGCTATGTCCCCGAGCGCTCCTCTTCTCACGAACCTCCTCCTCCTTTCCATGCACAAGGGCCGCCGCCAAGTGGCAGTATCAATAACCGTGCTCAGAAATGGCCTCCGCCATTACAGAGTAGACAGCCACCAAGTCAGAGAACAAACCAGACGCTAAACGACATAGCCTCTCATCCCTCACCCTTGCCTGGAAGTAGTACGCGAACAGACAGCTTGTCTTTCATACCTACCTTGGCCGAGGAAAAGAAACCTGATAGCAAGAAAGCAAAGGAGAAGAAAGAGAAGGAAAGCGCCGAGGCTTCAAGGAAGCCAAGCTGGAGCTGGACACCATGGACTGGCGGCGAGGATAAGGAGAAGGAGAGGAAGAAGGAAGAAGAAGCGAAGAAAATCAAGTCATTGAAAGTCACCAAACCCGTCGAGAAGTCGCATGATAGCACAAGGCTTGATGTGTTGCAGACCACGATGGAGGGCAGTCGAGGCCGCGAGAGCTTGGTGCTGGATCGCGGTGACGTCAGGCTGGAGGAGGAACGGAAAAAGGAAAGCAGCCGGAAGTCGTCTGGTGGTGACAAGAAAGAGAAAGACTCCGGCATTTTCTCCTCGATCTTTGGCGGAGGGAAGAAAAAGGCGGGTTTGGACGCGGGTGGGAAGAAAGGGATTTCACGCAATCTTTCGCCAGAGCCACCTCCTCGGATCTTGAAACCGGACGTTGATTACAACTGGACACGGTTCTCCATCCTGGAAGAACGAGCGATATACCGGATGGCACACATCAAGCTAGCGAATCCTCGCCGTTCATTGCATTCGCAGGTGCTACTAAGCAACTTTATGTACTCTTATTTGGCTAAGGTGCAGGCCTTGCACCCACAAATTCAGATACCAGGCCAGAAACAGCCAGCGCAGCAAAAGAAAGCGGATCAGCCAGAAGAGTTCTATCAGTACCAGAAGTACCAAGAGGTAAGTCAAATAGACAATTTTCATACGGCCTCTTTTGTTGACAAAGACCAGCAGCAACAAAAGCAACAACAACAGGAGGACGAGGCTAAAGCGCAAGCCACGAACTCGGTTCAGATTCAAACTCAACTCCAAGTTCATCCTCCATCGCAACATAGTGATCCATCAGGACATATGGGTGACTCGTTCGGTCCTCATGACGGCGAAACCCGGAATCGACCTCAAAGCCGGGCGAGTCAGTACTCTTTAGCAGGTACTGAGAGCAGCAATGGGCACGCAACGAACTATCAGCATCGAAAGCAGTCTTACACCGGAGCAGGGCAGTCACAACCTTCTCCGTACCAGCTGCAACAATTACAATTCGAAGATCCTGGGAGATCCAGCGATGATGACATGTGGTGAATCCGGACCTTAAAAGGGGGATTTGTATAGGGGCAATATGCAAGGGATGTGTGACGCATATACAGTGATTGATTCCGTGGACTTTGGGGCATAGCGTGGAAACTCGACGCATTTCGATCATCCTTACACAAGAATTACTACAGAACATGATTCAAGGGTGGGGTGTTGTCTGTCAATGAGCGCATTGGATCGATGGATCTGGTGATACCATCTTGCTCTTCTTTGCTGCATCCAAGGCCGTGTATTATTTACGAACATGTAAGCGATGACTAGTACGTACATATCAATTCTCTGCCGAAAAGGCTTCAAAGTTAAAGAGCAGAAAAACCGCAAAGAAAAAGATTTTATTTTCCCTCGTCCAGTATCGTTTGGTTTCATGGACTAAAGCTACAGGCTAGCCGTTTCCAGGTTGTCGAGGTCTCGAATACTGCATGTGCGATATCCCGCATGAAGATATGTCATCACCCGTCCCGGTGGCGTCATTGCGTCAACGTCAACGCCTCGATTAGATATCAAAAGTTTATTCAATATTCATCATCTGTCTCTACCACCCGGAAAGCATAAAGAACCTCTCCTTCCCAATCCTCACATGCGTATCCCCTCATTCCCAACCCTGATCCGCACATTCTACACCATCACCAACGCCACTACATCGCGCATCTTCGCAAGATCCCAAGCGTCCCAGAAAGCGCTTGCGCCCTTTACCAGAGGCACTGTCCTCCAGTCTATGCCGACGATCCCCTTCTTGGGTTCTTTGTTCTCGAGTTCGGCGAAAGACATGACGGATTATCCGGTTAAGAAGAGTGATGAGGAATGGAGAGCTGTTTTAAACCCTGGTATGGAATGTCTTTTCCGTTTTCGCGCATATCCAATGTATTAAGAATCACTTTACAGAACAATTCCGCATCCTCCGCACCAAAGGCACAGAACCCCCCTTCACAGGCGCCTACGACAAACACACCCCTTCATCGGGAACCTACACCTGCGCCGGCTGCTCCGCCCCCCTCTATCGCGCCACCCACAAGTTCAAGTCTGGCTGCGGCTGGCCTGCGTATTTCGATAGCATACCGGGAGCCGTGGTACGGCACACGGATCGTACGTTCGGGATGGAGAGGACGGAGATTGTGTGTGCGAAGTGCGGGGGGCATTTGGGGCATGTGTTCAAGGGGGAGGGTTATCCAGTAAGTCTATTGAACCTCATATATTCTTATTACCCTCACTAACTTCCTCCGTATACGCCGTCTAATGAGCGGCATTGCGTTAACAGTATCAGTCTAACGTTCAAAGACGAGGAACTTGATCAAACGGCCAGTTAGAACGGTTTTGGTGAACTTTGAGTTCAATAATATGCATTCATGCGGAGTCAACCGCTGCTTTGCCAAGGCTTGGCGGGTAGCTTCTGCTCTTATTACAAAGAAGTTCAGTTTATCCAATTAATCCAGCATACCTGTCTCCTATCGTACTCTAAATTGTCTTTTGCCTCTCGTTGATCGACATCCTTTCTAAGATGCTTTCGCAGAAGAGCTTCGTTTCTCGTAAATGCCCTTAGCAGAGAGGTTTAGAAAACACGGACCTCGCAATCGATCTTTCCTTGAATGTATTGAGTGGTAGGCGACGATGGTCCCTGACAAAGAAAGGGAATAAGGCAGGTAGACTTGACGCGCGAACACTACCGTAGCAGTCGTTGCACAAACACCGCATTAGATACCTCGATTACCTCAGAGATCTTAGTCAAGAACTTTGAGCCTACTCTTGCAAGGGGTGTCGGAGCTACGTTCGCAGCTTTTTGTACAAGATTCGGTGACATTCAGCTAGGAACTGCGGTGTCCGGTTCGCCTCTATTCACCTTTCTGGTCATCCGAGGGGTGATGCAACGTGCATACGTGTGTCAGTCCGTGAGGTGAAACCCGAATCTTACTGGCTTTTCAGATGCTCAACGAGAGGAGCGAGACAAGGCGACCAAGGAACATAAAAAAGAGTTGGAGCGATTTCGCATAGAGAGAGTGTTACAAGATAAGGTCTTTTACTGTCAAGAGCATGACAGAGCGTACAGAAGCCCCCACGAACTGCAGGATCATATCGTGCAGGTACACGAGAGGGAAACCGAAAAAGCACAGGAATCGCTTTAGCGGCGGAGGGCAAAAGCCAATGAGAGGAGACATAGGCTCATGGAATCAAATGATACAGAGGTACAGGCAAGGCTCCTTGCGCGAAAAGAACGGACCAAGGCTAGAAAAGCGTCGGCACGACTTGAGGGCCAGTACACCTGCAGAGGATGCGGCAAGGTGTGCAATGAGTTGGGCTGCTTATACCGGCACATGAGAACGTGCAAGGCATGTGATCCCGAAGCAGATCCAGCGGACGCATTGAAAGCTATCGAGAACCGTGAGAAGAGGGATGCAAAGATCGCTGCAGGTAGTCACAAGTGTGGGAGATGTGGGAGGTGTTTCACGCCGCAAGACTCTGTCACAAGGCATTCGAAAACGTGCAAAGTTTGATCTTGGAGACGACCAGGACGAAAAGGAATGTTAACCCTATACGAGCACGAACGTTTGAGAATACATAGCTGATGTCCATTCTCCATATCCCCCCTTAAACCCAGAAAGTCCTTTCTCACCACACATAACCCGTCCCATTCGGAAACAACTCGCTATCATCAAAGCCATACTGGAGATAATAGCCGCGTTCATACGGTAGCACGACCGCACCCTCAGGCTTGGAATAGTCCTTGACTTTCTCAAGGTCGACGTATCGATCTCGACCCCATCGCATGAGCTGGTCCCAGTTGCGGCATTTGCGATTGATGGACATATCAGCCCAGGGATGCGATTCGGTATCTACCCCTGTGAACAAGTCATCGGTAAGGTAATGGGCTGATCTAGGGAAAGGGGGTTGGGGTGAAAGAAAATCCAATATACGGAAACCTCTGAATTCATGACCTGCTGGGGAGGAACAAACTCTACACGTACATTTGAAAGTAATAACGTCAGCATCAGCATGACAAAGCTGGTCCTGCATTGACTTAGCCGAATGCTTTTTCTGACCTCTCTGCTCCTCCCCTAAACATCGATGCCTGCAAATCTACCATACAAGTCCCTCATGACCCTCAGACTGCTTCCCCTCAAACATCCCTCATTGACCACCGGCAGTCCGTACCGACGACTAACAGGGTATGCTAAATGTGCCGTCGTCTTCGTCTCGAAGAGGTCTATACCCTCTCTCACGTACTCCGTGACTAGAGGTTCCCATTTGCTCAATTGCCTCCATTCCTCCCTTTCCCTTTCCTTGTATCGATGATCCCTAACAGACACGAATTCATCTGGACGTGTCTTATTGACTAGGCCTCTGCCATTGTGTGTAAAAAGCGGGATAGCAACGTAATTATCTTGGTGGCAAGCGACGACGATCATCTTTCGATACTTGGTGAAGATGGTGCCGAAGCGAGAAGGGGTCGTGTACTTTTCTGCCAGGGTGGCTTCCGAGGAGGCGCTGGCGACCGAGACGTTACTATTGGCCCCGAGCGAACGTGCGTCACCGCGCGAGTCTTGTTCGTGGAGAGGGGCGCGAATGATCATGCCGGGTTTGTAATCCTCTTTGCGAAGCTTGATACCCTGGTTGGCTTCGCGACGGAGACGAAAGTGGTCGTCGTCTGGATTGGGAAGGTAGGAGCGGTTGTAGGAGGGAGGGCGTTGATAAGGGTTGTAAGACGCTGCTCGGCTTACTGCAGCGGCGCTCGGAGGGTTCAAGGCACTTGGTGGGCGATGATTGTATCGGCTGCTTCCCTGCCGTGAAGGATTTGCTTGGGAAGTCGGAGGATGAAGGTCAATATACTTGCTCCTGGTAACGTTGCTGTCTTCCGCAATTGACGGTATCGTGCCAGATGGCCGCGAATTAGGATTGCCATGACCTTGAACGATTGCACTCCAAGCTGGCGTCTGAATTGTAGTATCGTTTGACGTCCCTACACTACGAGAAGATAGCACGGGATCTTTGGCTCGCCACGAATTGGCCGTCAAAGTGGTGCGTAAAGACTTGGTGGCTGCTTGCTGGCTCATGGTTGTTGAAAATTGAGTAGCATTCGTAACACTGCGATTATGATCCACTACGATGCTGCAAGGAAAGGGGCACAAAATACTCAAAGCAACGCAGTCAATATCTGGCGGATCATTAAAGACCATATTCAAGAATAAAGACTTCAGCCGCCACGACTGTGAGACCGCAATAGGCAAGTAAGAGACAGGACGGCATTTACACAAAGGACGAATGATCAGTATGACATCCGTCGACAAAGGTGAACAGGGCAAGAAAATGTATAGGACAAAGAAATTCTGTCAACCGCATCCGGAGAACCATCGTATCGCAATGATCCTTCTCATCAGACTCCTCTCCTAGTATCATGAGATGCTCTGCTGGTAGCTATTCAGCATTGTCATATGGTACTGCTTTATTCCCAAATCATTTAGTAAGAAAGGTAGCGACCATGGCTGCAGGCATGCCAGCGTGGGTCACGAGAACTTTTGAATTTCTCACGCACCCGCGGGAGTCCTCGTTCAGATCAACATTGGAACAGTCGCAAGTAGCTCGGCGAAAGTCACCTCCAAGAGTCGGGTTGGGAGCGGAGAAGCGGAAGAACAAGTCGAGACAGCCCGGACCTCAATTGCGCGGTTCAAGGTCTGTCATCAAAAACACAGGCTCTCGGATACGGGGAAAAGCTCAGCCAAGTAGTCGAACAGAGACGTACGAGGATCGATCGACACAGACAGATGAGGCACTTCATGTCCATGACGGCTGCACGGATTCGAATAAAAATGCGCAAAACCCTGGCTTAGCCGACTTGAATCAGCAGGGTGATGACTTCGTACCTTGTAACAATGAGTCCGTACCGATTCTGCGTCCGGAGAATCCAGAGCATGACAGGGCGGCTGACCCAGCACAATCGATAGCCGATAGTGATGGTTACATTCCTCACTACCCGCCCGACAGTGGGGTTGTTGATGAACACATGGAAATCGGAGAATTGACCAAACCTGATGGCAAAGATGATGCTCGAAATCTGGAGGCCGCTGTGCAGGATGTGGAGATGTCGGACGGCCCGCCTTTCACCAGTGGACAGGCCCAGGTTGTCTTGGCCAACGACGGACTCAAAGATTGCCTTGCTGTTCTGCTTACTTCTGAATTAGTCGCAAAGATCAGCCAAATTGCGACGAGATCCCGCAGATTAGAATTTATCACCATGAAACTGAAACAGGTCAGACGAGAGATTGTGTCAGAAGAGAACATGTTGGAGTACAAGAATGATGCACTTCAAGACACAGACGACCAAGCAGAGATAGCGCGAATAAAAGAAGAAGTCAGCCGAATTGAACAACGAATAGAAGAGGCTACGACATGTATTGATCCGCTTGAGGAGGAGATCGATACCTTAACTGTCAACCTTGCATATTGCAGGGAGCAGTCGCAGGAGGTATTCGAGGAGGTATTAGGGAGCATGGATCTCCTCGATGTGCTTGAGCCTGAACTTGCTCAGGAAATCAACACTGCTGATGACCTCGATTACAATGCCGGGCCTGATCTGGTTCAAGACAAGATCGAAGCGATCGGGTCGGACTGTGGCAATGGGATTCTTACTTCAGCAGATCTCGATAACGCTGATCGCCGCGCGGCGAAAGATGATTTCGAACGTAAAAGAAACATCCTCGTAATGATGGATGAAGCCTTCGAGCATCGGCAAGAAAATTTGTCCGAAGAAAAGGCAGAATATCGACGACGGGTCCGGGAAGGAACATGTCACATAACGCAAACCGAGTTCGATCTCCTGGCCCTAGAAGACTTTCGCAGGATGACGGCTGATCTCCGCGATGCACAAGAGGCGTTCGAAGAGGCCTTCAAACGGGCGAAACAGCTCGGTGTTTTGGATGAGCGAGACGCACATTATCAAGAGTCGGTATTTTCAGCGTGGAGTGGTGGTTATCCTCCAAGTATGGAGAGCGCGATGAGAGGCTCGGCCCCAACGAAGAGTATCACCTACTGGCAAGAGTGCGTGGAGGATGGCTCAAATGAAACACTATGGGGAGGAACGGAGCTGGAACCTTGGGGCAATCCGGATCTCAAGCCAGAAACCACGAAAGTGGAAGATTGTGATCTCCAATCAGTCGCCATATCTGACAGCTGGAGTTGTGTCGATTGGTCAAGAAATCGAAGAAGAATCGATCAATGGAGGGATATGACTGGTAGGGAAAGATGATAATCGGATCAGCATGTCCATAGATTGTTTTCCACTTGACTCCGAAAGCCAAAAAGCGATAAGCTCTCTACAGTATTCCGTGAGTGAAACGAAGAGACTCTGGGTCTATATCAAGATTAGCGAAGCCCAGATCAATTAGCTTTTTCTGTAGTAGGCAGCGAAGCGGGAGGGCAATATGATGCGGCTTAGTCAGCCAGCTTTCCTTGTAGGGCAAGTTAAAGCACGAATGGCTACGACCCAAGCGGCATGCAACAAACACCCGAATCATAACTGGAATTACATGATCGGAATACTGCGCTCGAAATTCATTGTGTATGACCTCCGGCCGGTTGAGCCATAATCACAATGTCGAGACGAGCTCCCAATCCAGCGGCGGAACGAGCAGCACAAAACCAGCAAACCATCAAGACTCTTCTGAAACTTGAAGGTAACAAAAGCTGTGCGGATTGCAAGCGGAACAAGCGTATAGAGACCCATTCTAGCCTTACTGCTACAATCGGACCACAATGTGACTGATTTCTCATAAGATCCAAGATGGGCAAGCTGGAACCTAGGCATATTCATATGCATACGGTATGATTCCATGCTGAGTACTTTGGTTCTTTTAGTGTCTTATGGGTCCTGTAGATGCTCTGGGATCCATCGAGGAATGGGGACACATATCAGCAGAGTCAAGTCTGTGGACCTGGACGCCTGGACAGATGAACAACTGCAAAGCGTATTGCGTTGGGGGAATAGCCGGGCGAACAAGTATGCCACGATTGAGAAAAGCTGTTTGATATGCTGAGATCTCTTAGGTATTGGGAATCAAAGTTGGCTCCCGGGCATGTTCCGTCGGATGCGTATGACAAGATAATATGATAATTGGGGTGTTTATGCTAATTGGCAGCTAGCAAGATCGAAAACTTTATTAGAACAAAGTACGAAGCGAAGCGCTGGGTCATGGACGGACAGATGCCGGATCCTTCAACTCTCGATGCGGACGGTGACGACGATGTAGTATGTGCTCGAAAGAATATTGCCGCTACGTGAGGCTGACATTTAGACCCCAGCCCCTAAATGTGGTCCAAGAAAAGGCCAAAATGGAGCGTTCATCCTCTCAACGCCTCACTTCAACGTCCAGCCAGCCAGCGAAATCAATCCCGAAGCCTGCGCCAACTGTGGACCTGTTTGGCGACATACCCACTCCACCTGCTCGGCCTAGCACAACAGATTTCAACGTCCAGCCAGCCAGCGAAATCAATCCCGAAGCCTGCGCCAACTGTGGACCTGTTTGGCGACATACCCACTCCACCTGCTCGGCCTAGCACAACAGATACCCCTAACACCCGAAATCCTCCCCCGAAAGCTACAGGTCCTCCAAAACAGCAAAAGCAAGGAGATTCACTCCTTGGCTTGGACTTCTTTGGCGGTCCTCTTACTTCGTCGGCCAAACCCGCGGGTGCTAGCTCCATCCCTGGAAGCGGTGCCGCTCCTTCAAGACCAGACCTCAAGCAATCAATTCTCTCCCTATACGCTTCTGCCCCGCGGACACAGTCGCAACCACAGCAAGACAGTCAAGACATCTTCGGCGGCATGCAATCTCCGACAACACAGAATACATCTACCTCTGGAGGACTTGATGATGCGTTCAGTGGTTTGAACTTTGCTACAACATCCCCTCCACCATCCCAAACACAAGCAAGTCAAAAGAGCGATCCGTTCGCCAGCTTTGGAAAGCCTTCGACCCAACGGAGTAGTTTTACCTCTGCCTCCATTACATCACCTCCGCCCCTGAGTGGAGGTGGCTTCTTTGATACTGGCACAAAACCAGCACAGAAGCCAGCAAATGCACCGAAACCCACGTCTCATTCTGCGCAGCCGCTAAGGACGCCCAGTGCGTCGAACGGTTTGGGTGATTTCAGCTTTGCGTCGACTACCACGATGGCTTCAAAGCCACCTCCTAGCAGTGCTTCTAACGATCTTTTCGACTTCTCCGACCCTTTACCTTCACAGTCCAGCATAACCTCAAAACCAGCTCCTCAGTCTTCCAACCTCCATTCTGCTTTTAATCTGTCAGCGCCAGCCCCACACTCACAACCTGCAACAAAGTCAGCCCCTGTGGCACCTGTTAGTTCAAATGCATTTTCGGGGTTTGCAAATGATGATCCTTGGGGCTCAAGCAATGCTTGGGCTACTCCAGAACCATCTGCAGCTTCGAAACCAAAGATTGAAAGCAAGTCTCCGGCTATAACGACTACCAATGACTTTTCATCCTGGGGTAATTCAGGGAGCGCGTCGAATGCTGCGAGTGGAAACACTTTCAAAGAACCTCCAAAGATTGCTGCTGACGAGGATTTTGGCGGGTGGAATAGTGCTGCTCCCGAGACACCGGCTGTTCCTAATCCGCCACCGCAATCGTCCAATAAGCCAGTAGGGGGCGGCTTTGGGGCCAGTGAAGATTTGTTTTCGAACGTATGGGGATGATAGATGCTCACTGAGCACGTACCTAACGATAGCATGGCATGCGAGCGGAAACGCTATGACATAGACGAAGGGGGCATGGCAACTTGTATATCAGTACACTTAGCTTTGAACCCATATCAGCCATATTCTCAACATGCGCATGATCTGTATGATTCGCACCTATGAATGTCGCCTAACTCCAATCTCCATCCCATTCTGTAAACGCCTTGCATTCATACTTCCATAACCCCTCCCCTCCACTGGAAACCCAGTCGAGTTCTACGCCCTGCGCTCCGTGCAAATGCATCCAATCCCTCCTTCCAGGGTATCGTACAGCTCTCGGCGCCCCATGCACCACCATTTCATCCATCACCCTCTCTCAACAGCTTTCCTCCGAAACAGCCACCCCAGAATCCACCACAGCACCACCACAACCCCCACAATCATCCCCGCCAACTTGAGTATCGCAACTTTATTCCCACTCTGCGCCATTCGACCCAGGCGACCTGCGCTGCCCTTTATAGATGTGGTCATGGAGGAGAAGACTTCGTTCTATATCCATTGATAGTATGATTAGTCCGCTGTTGAGTGAAGTGTATGGAAGTAGACCGGGGCCGGAGAGGATGGGAGAGGGGGCCAAATACACTATTATCGAGGACATCTTGATTCCGCGCGTTATCGTAGATGTCGACTGTGACACCGCGGAGGGCGGAGATTTTGGAGGAGAGCTCGTCGAGGCGGGAGTTGTTCTGCCTGTTGCGGAGGGAAAGATTAGCTACCACGTACATCAGAGATGAAAAGGGAGGTCAAAGGTACCGTTCTCGCTCATAGGCTTCGGACATGTTGAGTCGAAGGTTGAGTATAGGTCTAAGTTCGCAAAATGCAACTATAAAGTGTTCCTCGAAGTTCGATGCGAGGTTTACATTGTGGATACGCTAGTGAAATTCAAACGGAAACGGAAACGGCACGATGCTTGCGGAGCAGAATTTTCCTAACCGAATTATAACACATTGCTAATATTTCATGTGGGAGCTAAATAGCTATCCAATACGCAGGATTGTTTTTCGGAGGGGCTTCCAAAATAACCAGACTCCATCATACGTGCATATATCTCCATGTTGATATCTACCTGTTTCTCCCAGTCATCTCATTCCATCGATCAATCCGCCTCCTATTGCGTGTCATATCACGAGCGCTCCACGTATCTGACATTTGAGCTGATCGGATGTCGCACTCCTCGATGTCCCCTCGATCTTCCTGCCCAAGTCCGTCGCCTACTGCCTGACTGTGGTCCGTAATATCAGGACGATTTTCAACATCTGGAATATCCCGCAACCAATCTTTGATGAACAGTACGGGAGCTGATGCAATTCCATTATCCTCCCAGCTCAGTGGGTACCCGTCATACTCATCGGTCAGGAATCCAGATTCTTGGTCAGAGCCAGTGGGTCCAAGTCTCTGTCGACGGGCCAAAGCATCTTCATAGGCCTCTTCGGCAGCTGCCATATCCTCGCCGAGTTCTTTGGTGACTTCGAAGTCCATATGGTCAAATTGCGTTTGTGTCATTGAACAAGCACCTTCTTGGACCTCGCGGTCGAAGCGTTCCTTTTGAACTGCATATTGATTATGACGCTCGTCGAATTCGCGCTCAGCATTGCAGTATACCCTGTAAGCATCTCTGACTTCTTCATCGACCGTCCTGCGATAGAGCTCATCGATGGTAATCTCCGTGGAGGCTGTGCAAGAAGATTCGTCATCAACCGGGAAGCACTCAGGTTGGCTTTGTGTGCAAGTGTCAACTCTGCCGTCGTCCTCCTTTTCTTCATCGGAAGGCTCAAAGTGTGTTTTCAGATAACCCGCGTTAGATAGAACCTTTTCCAGGTCGTCCTGCAACAGGCCTCCAAGATATTCGATATTGCCCTTGAAAATATCAGCACGCTCTTGTAGTTCGTCGCGGCGCTTCTTGTCTTCAGGAAGAGTGCTTTGTCGCTGAATCATCTCTTCGCGAAGATGGTCAATCTCTTCCTGAGACTCAGCTTCCTCAATAGAATCTTCGCAGTAACGAACATCGATGGTGGTGAGTGCGACCTTCTCCTTTGCTTTCTCAAGTTTTGGTGCAAACCGTTCGAGTTTGCTGGTTTCCCCTCGAATGTTGTTCAAGTGTCTGATCATGTCTGTCGTTACTAACATCGCGATATGCTTTTTCCCGCCGATTTCGGTGACAACGATTTGGCTTTCGCCATGGAAGATTTCCGGGCACTCATAGTGGTCGCTGGGCTCTGTGTCCGAATTTGCTCCATGCTCGAACTCCAATTTTCCATCGCCAGACTCGCTGTCAGAAACTAGTGTGGTCTGACCCACTGACGGTGTTGAATGTTCTGTTTGTGTGATAGCGTCGACGTACGGAGCAATGGGAGGATCGATTGAGACATGATTTGGCATATGGTCGTATGAGTTGTCGATTGTGTTTGCTCCAGGATTTGTAGCGGCTGGTCTGTTATTTGGATGATCCTCGGCAAGTGCGAGCTGTGGAACTTTATCCGGTTGAGCCAAATTTATTAAATTTCCATGCGCAACGACTTTGGAATCTGATTCTGGGTTATTGAAAACTGGAAGAAAAGTTTCCTGCAATGGGCCATCGCTGGGTTTGGTCGACGGAAAGTTTGCGGAGCTTGGGGAGGACTGTGGTGAGAGTGCATTTTTGAGCGAATGGCCCGACGTCAACGTCTTTTGCCAAAAGGCTTGTAATTGAATGCTCACAAGACTGAGCCGCCTAGAAACGAAGCCTCGCAAATGATCCGACATCCTGTAAGTTTCTTGACGGAATGGTAGAGGAATGGCGATTCGTCGATGTAAAATTATGCTGTGTCGCGAATATCAACGAGGAAGTGTGAGTATGAGTCGATGGAGTTGGGGGTGATCGCCTTGAAGAATAATGGAAGAGGTGAGTAAGGAATCTCTCTTGATGTTATTGTGACTTGCCTTTGTGTTGTATCTTTTGTCATAGGTTTGAGCACCTTTGATTTGTTGATTGTGAGCTGGACAAATTATCAATTTCGACTCACTATGAATTCCATTCACTCGAGATGTCAAATACAATGAGTAATTCCTTGTTCACTTGTTTCTTCCTTTGTCATACAGAAAGCTTTCTTTTATTCAGGTCTACGCTCCTATCCTTCTCAGTCCTGATACGTTCGTTTCCATCAAAAACGCCTCGAACTTTCATCATTCAGCATCGCGCTACGAGTCTACGAGGTATCGAATTCACCCTGTACGACAACATGCCTCCAAAGAATAACGTCAGCTCGCTCGGTTCCGGTGTTGCTGGCATGAAGTTAGACTCAAGCTCATCGTCCAAATGGGCCAACAAGATGTCTACTGCCAAAGAGGGCCAGCCCAAGACTTCATCAGTCGCAGAGCAGAATGACGGCTGGACGACTGTTAGTAGCACTAAGCCTCGAACTATTGAGAAGCCTGCTTTACGGACCATCAACGGCAATCGCAATGTCACGCCTAGTCACGCTGCACAGTCTCGCCGGTCTGTCTACGAAACTCCCACCAAACCAAGGTCAAATTATAAGCAAGCCCATCTACCTCCTGACGAACGCGATCCAGAGCTCTACGAGATCGAACTCAATAAGGGTTCGAAGTACAGAAAATCAGATTTTCGTGCAGGACTCATTATCCGTGCTATGGTGCATGAACAAGATTACCAGGCGGCCTCCAGCGGTTCCAATGTCACAATTACAGAGCGCAACCGCAGCAATACCAAATTCGGGCCCATCTGCACGAAATGGCGGAAGATGATCGTACTCTCTCTCTTCGAGGACCATTACCTTGCCATTCCACTCTTCACCCACAACGGAAAGGGTCTCGTAAATAAGAAGCGACCGGAAGAGTTCGTAAGCATAAGGGATCACAGGGCCAAAGGCGAGCATCCAGAACCGCAAAGCTGTCATCAACCGCTGGAGACCGAGAACATCAACGATGGAATCGATCTGTTCGATGTGAAGAGCACGGCCCACGTCACCTACGCTTTGTCAAGGAAGTACGAGCTACCAGTTGTCATGGAAGGGCAATTGAAGAAAAAGAGCATCAACAGGCTGGTCAACCTGTTTAATCTGTATGCTCCAAAATACATCAAGGATGCAAGTGGGAAGGTGGTGATGTAGGATGATGATGGGGTAGGTTGGTTGGGTATGACGGTGGAATAAGCGCATGCTCTCTTCGTTTTTGTACATAATGATATATCACATGCGGTGTGTTCATTCTTGCAGGGTGTACAGCGTTTCGATACAGCGGATCAGAAAAGAGAGAAATGCAAGCTCTTCAGCTGTTTTGCTTGCGGCAAAAGGGGCTGGGTTCCTGACCCAAAAAAGTAAACAAGGTGACATAGGCAAAAACCACATCAACGATTGGATTGCTACACAAACAATGCGTTGGTATATCGGTTACCTCAAAGATCTTAACTGAAATTTTGACATATACTATTGGAAGGGTTGTTTGAGCTACCTACATAGCTTCTTGTATAAGACATCATTTCTGGCTGGTAATCCCGTTCGCCCCTATCCCCTAATTTGTACTGGCTATCCTTCATCCTGATTGGTGGATATGATTCGCTACGCCTAATAAGGAAGGGTATGAGGACTGTCTCCCTATCAATTATTGTTGGGGATGACTGCCTTCATTTTGATATTAGTATGTTTTCTTCCTTTTTTAGGATTTGAACCGCACGTATGAGGCATGAGTATATGTATCAATCCAGTTCTTAGGTTTGAGGTCATCGCGTACAATGACTCGTAATACACAATCAATGCCTCAAAGGATCAACTTAGCTGCATCTTTAGGAACTCTGGTGTTGGAAGCATCTTCTTGCACGGTCCTGTAATTCTTTGAAGAACACCATCGGGTAAACCAAGGGTTCAATCTGTGACTGGTTTCTGGGGATGGTCAGCCTAAGTCTGTAATGCAGTCTCCATCTATGTCTCGAGGCAGGTCCCAACAGGATACTTTCACGAGCAAACTACCGCGAATTTTGATTAAGGATGCAATCAACTTACAAAACCAGAGTATAGAATGGCCGCAAGTGATCGATGATCGACGGCTGATGTTCCAAGCCTTGGTTAAAAGGCAGGCCGACAATCTTTCTTAGTTAATGAAGGATTGCTGATCCTCAGAAGATTCTACGCTCAGATTCTATATGGTTGCGGAAACACCCTTTGCAAAACGCCGTTTTGCGCGTCCTGTCAAAAGCGAACGTCAAGAAAGCCCTTCCGAAGTTTCACGAGTCTAAGTGCTCGTGCTCTGGCAATACATTTAGCCTCGGAAGACCAAGCAAGCAAATACTTATGTCCAAATCACACAATCAACGTACATCAAATTACAGAGCAAGAGGGGTGTCGAAATCAAGAGCGGCAACCGGAATCTATTGATCAATCCCATAGTAGGACAGGAGTGCACATGCAACAGCCCCAGAGTCCTCCAAACCCAAGGGCCAATCAAGAAAGGAACGAGAATCTGAGAAATTCCAGAAACTCTTGCCGGGTTTCCCTTGATACTCCGAAACAGAAAGATCCGAAATCTTTGACTCAGAATCTGTTCGATACCACAGTTGTCGATAAACTTTTCGATGCACACGCGCCTGTTCACAGACCCGCTTCTTTTTCCAGCCGGAAGCATGAAAAAATTGCGGAAGAAACACAGCACAAGCGGAAAGATAAAGAATTTCTTGACAAAGCTGACAGCAAATCGGTGACTTCATCTAACCGTACCGAGATTGACCAGAGCTACGCCGATAAGCCTCAGCTGAACTCATCCAGTCTACACGATTCAAAGCTTCGGCAGACCCTCTCCCATTTCTCGTTACAGAATGTGAAGGCTTTAGTTTCAGCGGTGCAGAAATCGTTCCAAGAGAAAGTCAAAAGGGAGCATTCTGGACGCCATTCTCTTCTGTCTGCCAATCAAACTGTTCCTGCCGATGTATCCATTCTATCTTTTGCACAGTCTTCTATTTCGTATATTTTTACCACTCCACAGGCTCTACAAGCTTCTTTCCGCGAGGAAGCATTACATGGAGATACTTCCGGCCGTGCGAAGCCTATCGACTTTGGCTGTATGATTCAGTCATTCTGTCGGCTCAATAAGATCGATACACGCTATAGACTCGTCATGTCGAGTCTCTCAACTGCTACAAAAGGTCTTCATGTTGCCCAGGACGCAATGAAACAATATGTCGTAGAGGTTCTGAAAAAAGACAAAACAGCGAGCAAAACCTCCATTTGGTCTAGTATTGGGGCAGAAAATACGAATCCTGAAGAAAACCACTTCCGAGGTGTGAACGACCAGGAGGCTGCCCACGTAACGATGCTTGCTTTTGCTGCATTGGTTGCCATTGTCCCTCCCTGCAGTCTCGAGATATGGGATTGGGTTTACAAGTGTCATCAATCAGGTCGGATAGTGCCAAGGACAGAAGATATAGCTACTAATAGATCCTTGCAAACGGTTCTAGACGCTTTCGAAGATGAGGCAGCGCTCGACTTGTTGTCGAAGCTATGTAAAGCTCTGGCAGGGCGCCTGTATGTTTCCCGAGCAGAAAGACATTTTGGAAGACAGGAAGAGCTTGATAATAATGCCGATAACGTGATCGAACGTCTTATTTCACATGTCCTTGGCTCACAACGACGTCCTGTACCGTACTATTGTACAGACCGCCAGACGGGCGGCGTACAGCTACGCTGGACACATGATTCACTTCAGCCTGATAAGGGGATTTCAGCAAGAAGTCCAGAGTACTTCGACATGATGACAGAATGGCTTCGATATTTCATAATCAAGAATTGGGATGGCCAAACAGAGATTGACCGTTTTTCAGCAGTCGGAGGTGCACTAGAGATTTTGTACCAATTCAGTGAGTACTCCATTGGCCCCTTGACAGACCGCCTCTGACGACCTTGGCTTGTCAAGGTCGTCTTGTCGATATTCCTGTAGATTTTCGAATAATGGTGATGGCGGCGCGGTTTGACTTCCTGAAAACCCCTGCGAAATGGTTAGAGCATCAGAGGATTGGGAATCCTGCACATCTCTTGGACTATCCATTTGTGTTCAATCTGTATGGTCAAATCAGTTGTTTTCGAGGTATCAACTACGCAAGGATGCTTAAGAGCTATGAAGACACGGTTCTGGCTTCACGCTTATTAAAGCAGATGGCATATACCGACACCGAAACCGGTAGGGGCGCGGTACGGGTAAAAGAGAAGCTGCATGTTTTCCTTCAAGGCTACTTCGTAATCGAAGTCACGCGGGAGAATGTACTTCTTGATGCTTTGAATCAGTTGTGGAGACGCGAGAAAAGAGAAATGATGAAGCCATTGAAGGTCCGGTAAGCCAATTGATTGAGCAATGTCTCGCATCTCCCGTCCATTAACATTGAAAATAATTCGACTCGACTCATTCACCATTTGAGAGATGCTGATTTTAGAAATTGCTAGTATGGGCATGGACGAAGGTGAACAAGGTGTTGATCACGGCGGTGTGCAACAAGAATTCTTTCGCATCGTCATCGGAGAAGTTCTGAACCCTGAGTACGGTTCGTCTGCAACAGTCATTCTATCGTCCACTGTTTCACAACTGACTGTCAAGATAGGCATGTTCACAATCGATGAACAGTCTAAGATGGCTTGGTTCCGACCTTGTTCATTGGAACCCTTATACAAGTTCGAATTAGTCGGTTTGCTATTTAGCCTTGCAATTTACAATGGCTTGACCCTACCGGTCAATTTCCCCCTGGCTTTCTATCGGAAGTTGCAAGGCTACCACATTACAAACCCTCGTCAAATAGCAGATGGATGGCCAGTGCTTGCAAAGGGACTGCAAAGTCTTCTAGACTGGTCCGAAGGCGACGTTGCAGATGTCTTTGCAAGAACGTACGAGTTTACTGCTGAAGGTCCCGGATTGAATATCACGGTTGATATGCAGAAAGTCGATAGAACGGATTCTTGGGTACCCGGGCATCTTCATCCAGAATATATCTTTGAATCAGAAGATGGATCGGAAACTCCTGAAGCTGCAGCCCTGGACGTTGACTCTAATGAAACCAAGTCGGAGAAAGTCACAATAACAACTGAAAAAGGAAGCACCGATCAGTCTCCAAAGGCGCCAGATCAACCAACCCAGTCCTCAGAACCCGCCATGGTCACGAATACAAATCGCAAGCAATACGTCTCAGACTACATTTTCTGGTTGACCGATAAATCCATCCGCCCCCAATTCCAAGCCTTCGCTGATAACTTCTTCACCTGCATCTCAACACGCGCCCCTGGCATCCTTAGCGTCCATGACTTCAAGCGCCTAGTCGAAGGCACACAGGACATCAACGTCGAAGACCTCAAAGGCATCGCCGACTACGCGGACGGCTATGCTCCGGACCATAACACGATCCGTGATTTCTGGGCCACGGTAGACGATTTCTCGCCTGAGCAACTCCGACTGCTGTTGGAGTTTGTGACGGCTTGTAACCGGATTCCGGCGATGGGGGCGATTACTATTCCGTTCACGGTGGTGAGGAGTGGAGATGGGGATGAGAGGTTGCCGACGAGTTCGACGTGCTATGGGAAGCTTTTGCTGCCGGAGTATAGCTGCAGGGAGGTTTTGAGGGACAAATTGAGCTTGGCGATTGAGAATTGTAAGGGGTTTGGCGTTCCTTAAGGAGGTAGGTTTTAGTTGGAAACTGTTTTTGCATGCATAAGATACCCTGGTCATGCGATAGCATTGGTGGAGTAGGTAAAAATGGCGTTTTAAGCGACTCGGGTCAGATAGAAGTCTTTATCAATTTGTGAACAGCGAGTATTGAAGCTTAGGAATTTCAGAGTAAGAGTTACATTGACCCCTTGAATTACATGTACAAGTAATGGATATGGAGCCACTGGTTGACCGAACAATGGCCACGAGCGATTGCGTGCATCAGACTTTAACATATTTCCTCCAGTCATGTTCATCCTTGAAACCCAAAACCTCTCTGATCTTCCGATTACACAATGGCGCCTCGTATTTCCCCATCTCTCTCGAAATCGGGGTGTCTGGCGCATACTTCTTCAACACCTCCGCCGTCGTCTCTTTGGTTGTGATCGTATCATTTGTTGCGTTGAAAATTTGGAAGCCTAGTCCGTCCTTCTGTACACATAGATCGCATATCTGACCCAAATCCCTTGCATCGATATAGCTCCATGCGTTACGTTTCCTCGTCTCTGGCTTCTTTATGAAGTCCAGAAAGAGGGTTTCGTACTCATCCGGCTCGATGACGTTGCCGATTCTCAAGGCGTAGATATCCGTGCCGGGGAACCTTCGGGTAAAACTCCTTGCGCACCGCTCACCACAAAGCTTACTCGTTGCATAGGTGTCTTCCGGGTCGTTGTCGTAGTCTTCCTCTAGTGGAAAAGCATGATAGTCGGCATCACCCTGTGCGAAGCAGACACCGTAGGTTGTCTCTGAGCTGGCAATAATGACTTTCTTGATGCCGAGTTTGCAAGCTGCTTCAATGACGTTGTACGTGCTGAGGACATTACCGCGGAAGCATTCGCTATCTGGCACGAGAAGGTTCCGGGCATAGGCTGCGAAGTGGATGACTGCATCGGGTTTTTCGACACCGACGCCGCCGGGGCCGCGGGGGTTCTCGTAGTGGGACAGGTGGAAGTGGGAGGAGAGGGCGTTGTAGACTTGACCGGAGTCTGTGAGGTCGGCTTTGAGGGTGTGGACTGTGGGATGTGGGAGAGGGACGAGGTCGACGTTGAGAACTGAGTGGCCTTTTGAAAGGAGGTACGGGATGCAGTGGCCTGGGGATGGTTAGTGAATGGTCTGATACCACGCAAGGGATTTTGGTTGTACGTACGGCCAGCTTTACCGCTGCCGCCTGTGAACACGATACGTTTTCCGGTGCTAGCTCCTGCCATTGATATCGTAACTGCTGTTAATACTCTTAGATGAGCGCAATGCTTTTGCCATTTCGGACCCTTCCACACTCGAATGAGGGGGAGATCGTCATGACATCACCATAGTGAAAGGAGTCCGCGATAATATCCTGCAGCCCCAGCGGCCAGATGCAAGCCATAGGTGATACTTAGACTGCGCATAGTAGCTGCTCCTTGGAAAGCATCAACGGGAACACGCATCTCTCCCTACATATAGCCCTGTTCGTCTCAGAGTATCGTTCGCACAAAGCAGCTTCAATGCGTAATGAATCTCAACATCCCGGGCGCGGCCTGTAGAACGAGCACGTGTTGGGTACAGAGATGAAGTCTAGACGCAATACAAGCATTGATGGGTGTAAAGATGGGCTCCAAATGACTGCGGACGGGGCGTGGATTGGTTGCGGCGACGAAGCTTCGTCAGCCCATCCACGAATGGGTATCATTTTCAAGGATGATTCTGACAATATGTGACCGGTCCGAGCTTCCAGAGAGACTTGAAGCACGCCTCGAAATAGCTAAGACGGTTTTTTTTTGCGACGAAGCAGATACTCCCATTTTAGTGACTAGGATCAAGTAATTAAACCAAGCACACGATTGGTTAGGTCGGACACGTCTCAAAATAGAATAACCGGCAGCTCGCGTCCAACGGGACGGGAGATCGACAGATCGACTCAGCCACGATGCGTATCCGTATGAACGTTTCATATCTGGTGACATTATCCTTCTTATACATTCGCCTCGTCGAATACTCTATTATCATTACAATCTTTGTATACTCCTTTTCTACGAGATCTTACTCAGATTGGTACCTGCTGACTGCGTTGGTGCTTTGACGACCATCTGGCAATCAAACTCAAGTTCACTTTGTAAATGCTGGGATGATTGACGAAAACTTGCCGAGTGAGTTCGTACGAGGCTAGCGGCTGATCCTTACTGACTTTCGTAGCCTTTCATCTAAGACCTTCAAGCGATAACATCAAGCATAACGCATCCGTGTTTTTGTCGCAGTATGGCTCAGATCCTGCACCGACATATTCACTCCGCCATCCTGATCCAGCCTTGCCCGGTTCGAAGAATCGATATGCTGTTGCTCTCTACGACAGCTATAACCCCGAAATCATATATGGCGAGGTGCTTTTGATTCCCGAGTGGACCCAGCCATCACTCTCGCAAGAAGAGATACGAAGGAATGGTGGAGTACCTCCCGCTCCACAACCCATTCTTCCCTCCTCCTTTGTCATTCAACTCTACAACCCTGATCAACAGGTCTTGGTACAGCAGGGCATCTCAAAATGGAGCGCAACACCTCAGTGGGTATTTGAAATGCCTCAGCAGAGCTTTCGACAGCCCTCCGTCTCCAGCATCGATAAAACGCAAAGTGATCCTACCGCATCCGAGAATACACCCAAATTCAGATTCAAGTGGAAAAAGGACGGCAAACTTTCAAGAGACTATGTCTGCTCTCTTTCAGGGAAGAGTACAAATCTAGATGGTAGTAGAAGAAAGAACAAGGAGCCCGACATCACGCTGTCCATTTTCAAGCACCTGAAGGAAATCACAATGTACGAGCCAAACTTATCGCGGGTGGAGATGGAGGATCCCAAGGGTCTCGAAGTGGTAATGCTTTTGAGTGCTATTGTGATAAGAGAAGTCTACAACGGGCAGCTACGAGAAACCTTCAATGTCACCGACCTGCCGAGGCGCCTCAGCGGTGAACGGCCGCCAAGAAAGAACTCTTCCGACCGCACAAATCGACAGCGAAATGACCTAACTCAGCTCCAAACTCCTCCGTCACTGCAAAGCCAGAAGCCCCTTGTTCTGAATCCCACATCGAATGTACGTCCACCACCCACCGACCCGCGCTCTCAGTGGGAAATTGACGCGGAGACTGCCCGCCTGAAGAAGCAAGTTGAACAAGAAGAACGCGAGCGACGTCGCAGAGAGCACGCCGAAACGAAGCGGGTCAAAAAGATGCTTGAAGAGGAAGAGCAGAGGGCGCGACAAAGGCAGCTGGAAATCGAAAAAGAGACTGAACGCCTAAAACGAGAATTTGAGAGAGAGCAAAGACAAGCGCAGAAGAAAGCGAGGCCGCCGCTGCCTGTCAGGCCAAACGCAAACTTACACCCAAGCTTGGCCGGCATGAATTATCCACAGCCGCCTTTTCAAAGACCACATAGCGCAAGCCCGTATCATACCGCGGGTCCGTACATGCAGCCAGCGGGCAATGCTGCATCATCAAGTGTCTTCTTTCACGGGCCATCGTCGAGTGGTAGACCTGCTAAGCCAAGTTTTTTCAATAGGCTGGCCCATCCTGATCACGCTGGGCAGAGACTATCGAAGAAGCAAAGTGCCGTTTTCTGATGATTTCAATGGTTAATGAGCATAAATACTGGAAGTTTTGGGCAAACATGACGTTTCTGCATAGCGATAGTGGGTACTAACGGTGCATGGAATAGGAGCATGTATTTACGATACCCGGACGATGGCTGGACACTTTTAACGAATTTTGCAATATACTTCTCCTGTTTCTCTTAATTCGCCTTGAAATTCTGCTTGACCTGCTCCCCTCTAATATGCAATCATTTCTTTTACTCTTGCTCGTTGATACAAATCGTAGAGATCCCAACAGCTCCAATCAGCAATATCGGAGAACTCTATCGAACTTGCTTTTCACAGGCTGCACGAAGATTGGCGAGGATCTCGACCGTCATATCCTATCAACCGGTTCAAAATCAGAGCCGGATTGTGCCGCACAGGAACCACTGCACAGCCAGCCTCAACGTGTTTCATGCTCAGCCCAAACAGATGGAAGTCGAGCGTGATCTCCATACTGGTCTTTTGCGACGTGCGCAGTCCTCCTGTCTCAGCTTCCAACATACAACGTGTCTGGTCTTCGTTATGGTCATAATAGTCCTCCTGCGCAAACTGTCATGCCTTTCTTACAATCATCATCAGCGTTTCTGTCAACATCACTACAAGCGAGTATGCATTTTTGTCCACCATGATGTCCAATTTGAAGGTTTCCAATCACTGCAATGAAGGGCGTATCACACCACCTGAATCAATTTTCAACTAGTCGGTTTTAATCATTCCTTACCAATTTCTTACTGACAATTCTATCTAGTGTTATTACTTTGGCCATCATCCTTTCATATTTCCCTCAATATCAGCGCATCATAACCCGAAATTCGAGTCAAGGCATTTCGCCAGTCTACATCCTGCTTGGCACAATCTTCACAACCAGCGCCCTCGCCAACACACTTCTCCTAAAGTCTGCCAATGGGAGCTATGACTGCTGCAAGATTGGCAGCCTTCATGGATCGGAATGCTTCACCGCTCTCGCAGCTACGTCACAAGTAGCGCTTCAATTCGTCGGCTCAGTCGTCCTGTAAGAATGAATCAATCCTTTTCGCCACACCGCCATAGCCGTTTCTGACTATTGTTCTCAGCTTTGTCATCTACCTCATTTTCTACCCTCGTCCTTCTATCGATCTCCCACCACACAAGCATCCTAAACGCCACTCTTTGTCTAAATCCGACCTCGCCCTCTCCCCTGAGCGCCGTCGCGCCCTGTCCTCCCGACCCTTCCCTCGTCTTCCAAAACTTATCGCCTTCTCCACAACGCTCCTCGCATTCATGATTCTCGTCCCTACCTTGTCCATCGCCTTCTCCCCAGACCTCACCTCCTACGCCCCGGCGTCTTTGATTCAAGACTGGTCCTTTTTCACCGCCACCCTCTCGCTACTCGTAGCTACGGTTCAATTCCTCCCGCAACTGTTCACAACCATCCGCCTGAAGCATCACGCATCCCTCAGTCTCGTAATGCTGGCCGTGCAGAGCATCGTGTACATCCTCCTCGGTGCATCTAAAGCGATGAATGCGGACAAGGCACCCCATGACGAGGGCCGCAGGAGCTGGACTCGATATTTGCAAAATGGGGAATTAGAATGGATGGGCTATGTTGTTTCTGGCGCTACGGAGGCTTTGGTACTGGTTGTCGGCGTGTATCTGGTGTATATGAGGGCGAAGAGGGTTGGTGGAATGTTGGTAGGGGATATGGATGGAGATGATGTTTTTACTACCGTGGAGGGAGACGAGGAGGAAGAGTATATCACCAGTGTGAGTCTTGGAGAAGAGACACCGCTGTTGCCTGGGAGGAGGGGAGAAAGTGAGTTTCGGGGTTCGAATAGATGGGGAAGGGAGGCAATGGGGAGATGAATGGCTTTGTTAGAGTATACTGCAATGCATCTCATGGATGGAAGCAATTCAATTCAAATTGTAAAGTACTAGCGTGTACCATCGTACGATATCAGCCTTTGTGTTACCATCCGAAATTTCGATAAACTCTCATGCGTAGCCTCTGAAACGTGATAGGCCTTCTACTCCATCACAACACAAGGCTGCTCGATCAAGGCATCGAAACCCCATAAACAGTACCCCAACCCTCCTAATCCTACAGATCGATATCTCGACATTCTTGCAGCCCGATCCTCAATTGAAGACCGGCCGGAAATGATCTGATATGCCATGCGAATAAGTCAACATAAGTCTACGTTCCTTTCATTCGAGCAGGTGATTTGATATATTAAGACTACGAAATACGAGTAAAAATAAATGCTGACGCACGTATATAATTCATTGCGTTTTACCATCAATGCTAGTGGGCATCTCATGTTTACTTCCTCCACTTTAAATAGATGGGTCCGAGTCTGGTGTCGAGTATCGTGGACGTCGAAGATGTTGCAATGTAATCCTGCTCCTGTAGAAATGCGCGAATGACCAGACCCGGTCGGGATCCACTTTCGTGGTAAATTTTGGCAACCTTGGACTTGAGCTCGAGAAGATCTGGGTCTCGTTCTCCTACTGGAAGGCGATCCTGCTTCATGTGACTTCTTCTTGGTTCGTAGATTGACGATTTGCCGGCCACGGCTTTAGAGGGTCGGGGCGGCACGATGAAGGAGACATTGCGCGGTCGGTTGCCGCTGATTGGTTGCAGAGGTGGCTGCTGCGTCGTTGGTCGCTTTGTGGATACCGTTTTCCATTCGTGGTCATCATGTCGGCCCGGATCAGACGCAGGGGCTTTGCTAAGTTCTTGTTGCATCGTGCTCCCGAGATGGGACCGCTTGGCTGTCACTGCGGAGGTTCTGCCAATGATGCTTGAGCCTGCCATTCCGGAGCTGAGAGGTTCAGCGCCACTCTTAGGTGATATAATGTATGATATCTAACCACCTGCCATAACAGGCAGTCAATGGATTATCCACCGTCGTTATACTTGACTTTGAAGACATTGCTGTGGAAAATGTGAGGAGGGAAAGGAAAAGCGATGAGGAAAGTACTCATTGAAAATAAGATTGAGAATTTGAATGAAGGAAATTAAAGAGAAAGAAAAGGAAAAATATATGTGTGTACCGTAGAAAACAGATGCAATGATAGGAGATAATAGTTACCAAGACGGAATGAGAAGAGCTGGCGATGACTTGAGGGAAATAATATATAGAAGCTTGTATCATGGCAAGAGATTGCTGGACGAGGTAATGGTCAGCTATTTATGAATCATAGCATAGGACAGAACGTTGAAATCGTCATTGAGAGCTAGCATTTGTGGACTTCAGTAATAGGTAGAGGGGGATATTGAAAGACGAGGTTGAAGACCTTTTATATCCATGACATCGACTAGCGCCTTTCAGTCTTGCTCAGGTGCTCCTTAGGGATGTGTAAATGAACGAGATATTGTTTGTTGAGCAATAATGAAGAGGAGAAATTGCGAGGGAAGCCCTCATGAAGACGGACACAAGAACAAGATGTAGAGAGTAAATATGAAAGAGAATTGTAGAACCAGGAAGACATAATCATTGTCCTGGTATTGTGTGCCACAACATTGATTGATAAATACATACTCATGACAAAAATCCTGAATTGCTCAAAGCATTCGTAACCTGCCCATCACCGCTGCTAAAGACTCCAACCCCAAGATAAAATCACGACCCCTATCCACAATCAAAGAATATCTGTTCGGCATCTCTCATTTTCCTTCACATGACCGTGCATGGAATACATCCACAGCAGACGTCACATCCGCAGCATTCGCAGTCAAGACATCCAGCTTTGGGACCTGTCGGTTTCATGATTGAAGAAGTAGAGCTGCTCGTGGAGGGTAGATTGAAGTTGACTGGACCGGCGATTGTTGAAAGAGCCATGATCAATAGAATTCAGGAGGTTATGGCTGTGGATAGAATGCGTTCTATGACCTTTAGTGAGCATTGTTCACTGGAATCAATTGCCATACGTTGCACTCACATCAGGACCTTGGAATAGACACTTCTTGATATGCTTGTTCCGTTGCTCAGGACCGGGCGCCAGGAAAATGGATATCGAGGACGAGATGTTTACTCAAATATCCGGGGATGAGGTTGTAATTAATGCGGACTTGGCTTGCACAGCCACTGCGCCACAATGTTTCGCAATTACCTGAATCAGGAAAGTCAACTACTGGTTACGACAACGATGTCTGTCATTGGACCAAGTAACAATTGTCATTCACAGCAATCACTAGGATGTGCGCTCTAAACAAGGCGAATATCATGAATTGAATAAGTACAAGAAGCCCGGGGGAAACACCTTGGAAGCCATGAATGCAATAAAAAGTCAATTTAGTCAATATCAAAACACCAAAACAGCAGTAGACCAATGCAGAAACAGTCAAAAAGAACAAAAAATCCTCTAAGTACAAAACTCCGAAAGCCAGTCAACGCTTTGAAAAAATCAATCTGAATGCTCAGTCTAAAACACGCTGATAGACACCTCCTCATTCTGAACCAGCAGAACAAATCTTCACGAGCCCTCGGAACCACGAGCCCCCAGAAGAATGCTAGGTGCGAGTCCGATCAGGTCGTCATCCCTATCATATCGTCAACCAGCATCCCGTAATGCAATGGCCTTCAACATTGATATGGTGGCATCTCATATCAAGTGTCGGACCAGCCCTCAGATTGCTCAAATCCCTCGAAACCCTCGACCTTGAAAAGGTGACATACCCATATGCGATCAATCCCTCAGATCTCTCCGGTCGCTTGATATTGATATGGAGGCATCTCATATCAACATGTTAAAAATAACCCCTCAGATCCTTCAAGTCCCTCAGATTTCTCGACTTTGATATGGTGGCAGACCCATATTCAAACGTCAAGACCAATTCCCCAAACTCCTCAAATCCCTCAGAGCCCTCGGATCCTTCAGCAATGAAATGGTGGCATCTCCTATCAAAGCGTCAAGACCAACTCCCCAGATCCCTCAAATCCCTCAGACCCCTCGAGTCTCTCAGATCCATCAAGTCCCTTAGATTTCCTGACCTTGATATGGTGGCAGAACCAGATCAAAGTATCATGATCAAAACCTCAGATACCTCAGGCCCATCGAACTTGCTATGCTGACATACCCATTTCAGAGTGTAAGATCAATCCATCAAATCCCTCAGATCCCTCAGCCATGATACGGTGGCATCTCCTATCAAAGCATCAAGACCAATCCCTCAGGTCCCACTACCCCCTCGACCTTGACATGGTGGCATCTCATATCAAAGTGTAAGATCAATCCCTCAGATCCCCCAGATTCCTCAAAAGCCCTCGAGATCACCCCCCGTAAGTTGCTCGGACTCCCTCCACGGCACATGAAATGCGCACCTCAGCCCGCCGAGCAAATTGAATCCCTCAAAACCCCCAATATCAAATCCCTCGATGCCCACAAAAGCCCCCGGTGTGTAGCTCGGACTCCCTCCTCAGCAAATGAATTGCATACCTCAGCCCGCCGAGCAATGCGAAACCCCCAGAGCCCACCAACCCCCAGAGCCCACCAACCCCCAGTGCCCACAAACCCCCAGTGCCCACAAACCCCCAGTGCCCACAAACCCCCAATGCCCACAAACCCTCAGAACCCACAAACCCTCGCCATAAAACACTGATCGATCAAGCGTTTGGCATGAACGCAGCTTGGAACCCCCGAAGACCTCAATGACCCTCATGAAGAGCGTGTGTCAGCGCCCTATACCACCAGAGTGGGCCCTCATTATCCTCTAGATCGTTCACGTAGAGCGTGTGCACCCGCTCTACGCTATCGATCCCTCGAAACCCTCAGTACCACAACCAGGATCGAACATCAATGTGGTGGCCAGTCACACTGGGTTCTCACCTAGCCCCAAAGAGTGTTGACGAGACACCCGATGAGTTGGCTCGGAATCCAGCATGGTGGCAAGCCATGCCTTCATCGTCGCCTGGATCCCACGGCAGTCACTATGTCCTATGTAAACATCAGTGTATGGACTGGAAGAGCACAGCAGCAGCAATGCTATGTGACGGGACAAGACTTACGTCCACCAACCCAACCATGAGCCACCACCAGGAGCCGCCTACCAGCCAAACGGCACGTCCTCCAGAGCTGGCGAAAAAGCTCATCAAGTTCTACCTAAGTATCAGTATCGAGACATGCAAGAGTCTGGCAGTAAGGGAAGACTTACGTCCACCACCTCGACCATAAGCCACCACAGAAAACCCCAACACAACCTGCAGCCATATCCTTCAGAAGTGACCAGCACTTCATGAGCGTTGTAAAGACAGACTGCTGCTGTAAAGACTGTTTGGAAAGCCTGAAGATGTCCATTCTAGGTATCCATAGACTCAATGGGCTCGAGACCGTCAGACTGCTTGTCATGATTTTTTGGCTCCCTTGGTGGCGCCATGAAATCGGACGGCTCGTGGCGTGACCAAACTGCGTGCTTGTTGATCGACACCACCACATTATCGGCTGCGAAGCAGACCTGAGTGGAGTTGAGGTTAGCCTTTGCTCTAAGGAACAATGTCCGGCAGTCAAGGCGGGATGGGGCGGATCTCACTGCCTTCTTCGGCTTTCCATTGCTCGAAGACTTGAGTGCACTCTTCAGTGCAGGCGCTGCTGGCTTAATAGCTTGCTTGGCAGCCTCAAGTTTGTTCCCATTCTTCCCGTTCTCAAGTATGTTCGTCCATGCCGTCGACTTGACCGCTGGGATTGGGATTCCCGTTGGTCTTGAATTGGCTGTCTGTCTTGGCTGGGTCGATGTGTACTCTGTTGATGACAGTCAGCACAAGGAAAGAACGAATCCTAGTAGGACTCATATGGCAGCGACGATGAGGTAGCGACGAGCAGCTCCTAACTTCAAACGAAGCAGGAGCGATCGATGACCATAGCAGAGATGGGAAAATCAATCTGATGCTGATGGCATGTCACATCGGATGAATACATGTTGGGTATGGGACAAGGCTTGAGACGGGATGAGATGACAAGAAAGAAGAGTACTCACTTCGAACAGGATATGGAGACTTGGGTACTACGCAAGGCTGGGCCCCCACCCCAGTTGCTGATTTTATCGGAAGAGGCTTTTCTTTCAAGTCCCGAAGGATCTTGGTGATGACTTTCTTGCGATCGTTCAGGCGAACCTCGGAGAAAAGCATTGTGTTGATGCAGACCCACGAAGCAGACATTGTTGGGACAATGATTACTACGTGAGGAGAAGAGATGTTTTGTAGACTGACTCTACTGGCCTTTCGCTAGTTGGCTTTTACGATCTGATGTGACAAAAAACTTGGTAAGAGTTTGATAGACGGTTGCACGCAGTATCACTTGTATCAGAAAGGCGAAAGGCAAAGAGAAAAAAAGAAAAGAGAAAGGAAAGAGCGAGGAGAAAGCTTTTGTAAACAGGGAAAGACGCTAACAGAGATTTTTCTTCACATGTCTCTCTTCGATTGTTTTCTATTTCGCTGTTCAGAAGGTAACGGTTATCCGGTTCGAGCGCGTTAATTCTGTCAACACCGGGCCCATGTGCAAAGCAGAATCGAGTTTGACCAGATTGGGACATTCGATCATTGTCCAGCTACGACGATCGTTTCTTGCAGCCGAAGTATGTATGCACTTTGCTTCTCATGTATCAGTGCTTCCTACTCGATCGCCATAGCAGGTCATGATGGACAGCTAATTCCCAACCAACAAGCATGCTCCTATCGTTAGACACATCGAACACCATGACGAATGGCATTGTGCTTGGTTATTGAAGAAGGTCTATCATACACCTCGGGTGCCATTAATCCGGATTTCATAATCATGTTCCGACAGTAAGCATGTGCGAGTCAATAGATTATCACTCTGTGGATGAACAGCGCTCTACCCGTTGTAAATGCCTTATACATACTGCTTTGAACTGCAGATTATGCCAATGTACATGGGAAAAATCTATGACCATGGTTAATCACCTTTATAAACGGATCTTGGACCTACTGTCTTCGCAACCACGGGCGAGTTATAAGACATTTTACATCCTACGCAAGAAAACCTCTCTTGTACGATGAAGGGGTATTTCTGCGTTCATCCACTGTATTGTAGAAGCATGCAAGTAGCATTTGAAGACCTGAGGAAGGAGCGACCAGGAAGTTATCATGGGCTTAGGGGAGAGTACATTTACAAGCTGTGACATGAAGTTGCAGTATATACGGCAGTAAGTTACCAATTGGGCTGCAGCCAGGTCGATACTACAAAGTTATACTCGAATGACATAGACAGAGTGTTCTTGCAAGTATGCGCAGTAGACTACATGATCTAGGACGGACGAGGTAGGGGGTATCATTAATTTATTTATGCGCTAATCATGCGTAAGGAAATGCTTCCCGGTCGACTTCTCACGCCTTTCTGACGGTGAAAGCCACGATACTACTCACATGTCGAATCTCTTTGCCCATGGGGCCTTTGTTGGTGGAGGCATGCCAGTCTCCCCCCGTCCTCCCGTTGGAGCAACGGCCACAGGCCTAGTATTGAAATTAGGGGGCACTCGAGGGGTCTGACTTATAGATCGATTCTCCGTTGAAGACGGGAAAGCAATAGTGGGTGATGTCACATTAGATTTTCTTGCCCATGGTGCTGCAGTGCCAACGAAAGGGGCTGAAGCTGCCGCGAAAGTCTCTTTTGATGGAATACCCACGTTGTCTTCCGGAGAACCACGAGTAGACAAACTGGGTAGTACGGGAACAATTGGCTGTCTCGGCGGCTGACTCAAAGCATGAATTGTTGTTGGAGGGGCCACAGCAGCAGGGTCTTCGTCCCAGCTAAAAAGAGATCCAAAATAGAAGTGCTGGACCACGGGAAATTTTGACAGAACTTCAGCCATGTACATCTTGATCATACCCTTGTTTATTTTCGCCCAGCCTGTTCTGATGCCTGAGATGTCGTACAGCATGGGTGAGTGCTCCCAGAATGGGCCCTTCTTGACATCATAAATGAAACCAATGGCAGAGAAATACATGTTTCTTTTTCGCTCCCGTTCAACAGTCACTGGCTTTGTAACATCGGCCGGATTAGGTGCATCTCCGATAGATCCCTCGATGGGAGTTTCGTCGGCTTCTGAGATAGCTGGCCCATATTGTGCACTCCCAAATAGGTAAGGTAAGAAGGAATGATCGTCGAGACCCCAGACTCCGTGTGATCCTGCTGGTTCCAAGGTATACGTTTTGATCAAGCGACGAACAAGTCGTAAATAGCTAGACAACCATGACAGATATCAGTTATCATAAAACACGCAAGGGAGAAGGCTGAGGCTTCTTTCCGCTCACGGTTCAATTAGCCCTAATACGATTTCTTGCTCTTCTCTGCCATTCGAGGATACATCAAATCCGCCGAGCTTCCAGATACAAGCCAGAAAAGCCAGAAAACTAAGCTCATGACCAGTACCATAATCTAATCTTTGAGCGCTTCCAAATGCTGCAAGAAGGTAGGATCGCAGTTCAGTCTCAGCGCTAACGCTTGAAGACGCCTTGAATGACAAAGCCTTTTCAGGGAGATGACGCTGCAGAAGAATGTTTGACCGAGATTCCACGACTTGATACCACTTTCTAAAAGCTACATTGCCAAATCTCCGTGGTCCAGGATCTGGAGGGATTTCATCTATGGTGGCGTCCAGCTCGGCCAAAAGGCCCTGTAACCGCCGTATGATTTCTGACGGCGAAATACGTGGGGAGTCAAGATCTTGTAGTTGTCTGCCTTCGCTGTACCCGTCGATATGGGAGGAATGGCGAGGAAACATGGCCCGATTCAGTTGCATGACAAATAGTATAATGTCATGATAAGCTCGAGAGACCAAGAATCTCTGGACATCATGGCCTTCATTGATACGCTTCACAGGTTCAATAAACGTGTGAGGCTCACTCTTTTCTAGCACGCTTAATTGTGGAATCTCCATAATCTCCCCTGAAATTTGATATTCCTATTCACCATCGTCGTGGACATAACTCGTTGCCCCTTGAAGTTGGAGTAGCCAATGAAGAAGTGATGATCTACCGGGCCGGGCCGTTGCATTGCATTAGCGCGTAAGCGATACAACAGCGAGAGCAGTTGTTGACAGTAGGTGGTCTGCGCGGCATACGCTCAATCTCAGCATAATTCTACATTGTCGGTAGGACAGCAATTTAATGTCAAAATTGTCATTTCAGGTTTGATATATAGAGCTTGACATACAGAGACTTTCGATTGATGTGCCGATCTACTGGTAGCGAATATGGGTAACATCAAAACATGCCCCACGGCAAGATGCATATCCAAGCTGAACCCTAGCCATAGGTCGTTATTCAGACCAAGAGCTTCTAGACATGATTCTCACTCAATCCATGCCCGACACCGATGATCCCCTAATTACGGACCCAGAACCAACAGCCCTTTCACCAATACCAGAGGCATCAGAGGCCCCAAAATTAAATCTAGGTGATGGGACTGTCGATGGTTCTGCGCCAAATGGATTAGAGGACGTGGCGGATATTCTCAAGGAAGCTGCATCTACGGAAGAAAATCAAGCTAAGAGGAAGGCGGAGAATAAAATCGACAATGAAGTGCCAGATTCGAAGCCTAGCAAGAAGAGAAAGACCGGTACAAGTGACTCTGTTACCTCTAGAAAGAAAAAACCACAATCATTGGAAGGAAAGCTTGTCAGACCAACGCTACCACGGGTTGCGCGCGACGACAACCAGTCTAAAGGTGAAGACATATTTGATGTTCCCACCGACTTTCCAAAACTCGCCAATACTCTCGAGAGGGTCAACTCGAGCCAAAAGGAGAATGCCAAAATCGGGCCATCACCCGAACCCCTTCCGAGCATCCACTCCAAGAACAAATTGGCTCCCCTAACTCCAAAAAAGAAGCCCGGAAAAGGGGGCAGGGGTAGACCCCCAGGGACATCTAAGCAACAAGAAAATCCTGTAGATGAAGGTTCTGGTCACACACTAGAGAATCAGGAGGTCGATGGATTTACGTCATTATCAGCAACCCACGCGACACGCCAACCTCGATCTCCTACAACTGAAAATGCCAAAGTAGCTCCTGTCAATGTCAATTCTCAGATCAGGGACGGCGAAGTCAATGAACAGCCTAATGTTCAGAAGGAAGGGAGTGTCGACGAAAGCGATAAAGATCCCTCGGGAAACGAAGACTTACCGGCCAATACAAATCTCGAGCCTGGAACTGTTCCGCAGCAAGACCCACAACGCATGCCTCTCCCTCAAGAGACTAAGAGGCCTATCTTACCTGCTTTTAACGACAATCCTGAGACTGGCGAAGGAGGAGAAGGTGAATTGCGCAATACTGAGTGGCAGGCGAACGACAACGAGCCCCACTCGAGATACCAGGAGTCATTCACTGATGGTAAATCTAAGTTTCGTGAACCTGGACTCGTTTTGTCGCATCATCCACGACGTAAGCCTCCACCTCGAAAGGCCAAAACGCCCACCATTCCATTCAATCCCGCGGTTGAAGATGAGGAAGTGGTTAAAAAGCCCAGTATTGACCAAAAGACGATTGACGAGAATCATTCTTCAAGAGAGCAGGATTTACCTGCCAATGGAGCTCTTAATTACGAAGATAACCAATCCAATCCTTCACAAGCTTTGGCCACTTTTCATCAGGACGACGCTAAGCAGTCTCGGACGAAATATAACCCGGAAGGTGAACACGTTTCAAAAACGACCGAAGACTCTGCAGGTATCAGTTCAAAGGAATCATCACCTGAAAACTGTACCGAGAGCACGGAGAGTGACCTTGAATCGAATTTGCAAGATTTCGGTGTCGTGCTTTTTGGACGGGAGAAAGGGTGGAAGAAGATTCTCGCCGCGGCGAAAAGAACGATGGATGCCTCCAAAACTATCGGCGGAGGAAAAAAAGAAAAGCTCAGAATTAAATCACAGCATATCAAAGATCTCATCGAGCTTACCGAGGAGTGTATTCAATCCTACGAGTTCCTCGCTTCCGAGGCTATAGTCTCGGTAGAATCTATGGACCAGCATAGGAGGAGAATCCGTAGGATCCGGAAAAAAATCGATGATCTGCCATGGGGATCCATACTTGAAAAACGCAAAGAGATCGGCGAAGAGAGAAGACTCGTTCGAGATATTTATGCATTTGGTGTCCCGAAGATGGTGACCCTGTTGCAAAAGGCTTTGGAGACCCAAAGTCCTTTGATCGCGAGAGAAGATGATGTTACAGTTCTCAAAGAAATTATCTCCATTCAGCATGCTTTGCATGCACTGTGTAAGAGAGCGCAAGACTCCAAAGTGAAGCCGAAAACAGGCAGACCGATAATCCAGCCCACTAGAACAATTAAATCTCAAATTGAAACATTACGAGATGTATTCATGGCCGAACTTACGAAACGGAAGGGACGAATTGAGAAGAAAGAGAGGGATCTGAAGAGATTGCAAGAAGAGCAAAAAGAGAAGCATGCGCAGCAAGAACAGGCGAAAGTCAGAAAAATGGAAAGGGATGGGCGTGACCGACGTGAGTGGGAAGAGATCAGTCAGAAGTGTGCGGGCTTACCTGGGTTTGCAAAATTTGCAAGTCGGCCTCAGAACAAAGAAGGGCCAAATTATCGTCGTCCGGAAGCGCCTGTCGTAAATCAATGGACTACAGAACAGGACTCCCAGCTTCTTATGGCGCTCTTGGATGAGGAGCATGGGGAGCTCCCTGGTAATTTACTACTTAGTCTTCCACTGTTGGTTCGTACTGATGTTGTTTGCAGCCGAAGAACGATATTTGAGAGCGCTCAACGCATCTTCGCTGAAGAACAAGCTACCGGTGCATATCAAGGAGAGATCACTGGGTTTCAAGGAGGCGATAGAAAAGGTGTGGAGAGATCAGGGTCGCCCAATACCGCAGTGGTTTTTAGACATGGAGTGACGACAAATATGTTAGACTACTATGTGTGTGTGCTACTAGTGATAGCTAATCTATCGACTGTCTGCTCTTACTTCACCTCTGATGCTAGATCGTATTAGTGTCTATTTCTATGTAGATTATTCCCCCCTTACTCCTCTTTATCCCGAGGCGCGGGTGCCCGGTTATAGCGGACATAAGCCGGAAGCTCTTGACCTGTCGAGATCGGGTTTATTGACTTTCTCAATCACATTGCAGTTCTCGGGACGCGCCTGCCTATCTATGGAGTTTTGATGGATGGGCTCCACCATTGCTGAGGCAATGGCCTGTGAGATGTCCCAGCAAGCATCCGTTGTTCTTCTCCCGACTGCATATTACAATTTGAGAAGTCCGTACATCTAGTCATCACTACATTGATTGCGAGCTCTTTTCATAGCGCATGGATATGGTGCATACTCCGGGAAACCACTCCGCAGTTGGTGACGTCTCACAGTCAGAGAGAGCTCCTGTTAACAAGATAATGGCGAAGAAGATAGAGGAAGCTCGAGAAAGCCTGCACAAAGCATCGCCGAAGAGTGGTATACCATCAAAGCGTACCACGGCAACGAATGAGACTAAAACACTTCCCACAACACCAAATGCTTCTAGATCAACCATGTCTTCGGCATCTCGAAATAACCCAAAGGGCAGCCTTCACAAGTCTCCTACAAATCCTCCATTCAAAGCAGACAGTGGTCGGTCGCAGCCCCCAGCTTCGTCTGTAGGCCCTGCAATTCCTGGCCGTAGGCCAAGAAAGACTGGATTAGAGGACATCGGGAATAAGCGCCCGCCCTCAGTTCAAAAATCCAGAACTGCATCCCCCATCAAATCGATCGTCAGATCCCCATCGAACAAGTCTTTACGAACAACAGAAACAGCAGTAGGCAAGAGGAACCCCTCTGTCCCTGCCCCTTCGAAGGCTGCTGCTCGGCGTAGTTCTGAGAAGGTTCCGTCGTCCATTCCGAGCAGGCCAGCCACCCAAGAGCCATGCAGCAGTACAATCACTTCCGAAGGTTCCGGCGGCCAAGCTGAACTACATGAAAACGAAATATCGAGCTCTTTGATTGACGACACGCAAGCCTCTGACGCCAGAGTCCCTGTGATGTGTGATGTGAAGTGCCGAGGAGAACATAACCAAATCGTTGCTACTTCCAACCACCAGGAGAAGGTCATTGAAGCCCTTCAGGACAGAATATGCAAGTTAAGCGAAATGAAGGAGCTGGAAACTGAGCGTGTCAAGCAAGTGCTCGCGGAGGTCCACGCGTCCAATGTCGAACTTCGACGTCAACTGGACGAGCAAAAGCAAGGTCACGAAGACGAAGTAAAGATGCTGTCAGAAAAGCATGCAGGATCCGAGCGAGAGCTAGCTGCTACGAGGACGCTCCTGAACAACATGCGAATAGAAAATCATCAACTCTCTGCGGGTCAAGAATCTGAGCATGAGAGACTCCGAGCCCTTCGAGCTGAGCTGGAATATCGTGCCTTTAGAGCCGAGGAAGCATTCGATAATTTGACGCTTGAACGTGTAGCTTCTGACTCCCAGATCGAGTCTCTGCGCAACGAATTAGGCGCAGCGAAGTCGGCACTTAGCGAAGGAGCCGATCAAGAGCTTGCCAAACTCCGTGCTGATGTTCAGGCAGCCAAGCAAGAAAAAGCGAACATGGCAGGCACGCTCGAAAAAGCCAAAGAATCACACAAGATGCAGGTACGGGAGTTGGAGTCAGCTCTCAAGGTCACAACGGCCGAACTTGTGGAGTTGCGCACCAAGAGACCGAACGGCAGCTCATACTCGGGAAGTCCAATTCCCAAATCAGGGCTTCGACCAAGTCGCTGGGTCAAGAATGATGGGGACGATAATTGTGCGGGCGGTGACGCCTTGGTAGGTGAGGACTTGAGTTCTCATATTCAAGGACAAGTGTGACACCCTTTCTTGTTGCTCGTTCGTCCCCTGATTACCACTCCTTTCGAGTAATTATCCATAAACCTTCCAGGACATATGATTGACTGTTTCTTCTACAGATGGCAGGCATGCGGGAACACCTAAGACAAATGGACGACATGAACGAGCATATAATAAAGGAGCAGGAACGGTATGGCTCTCATTCCATATACGCAAAATTCACAATTATCATGCTGATACGCAGACAGGTTTTTTGAAAAGGTGGAAAAGGTTGCGACGAAATCACCGATGTCGATTACCTATCGGCATGTCAAGGCATCTCCTAACGCTCATAAACAACATATCCAGTATTGCACGAGCGATTGCACGAAGAGTTCATGAGGGCTATTATCTTATACAGGGGTGGTGTTGCACATTGCTTGGAAGGCTTGGTGGTGTTTACGGGCTTACTGGGCATTACTGGATGGGCATGGACCTTTATGAGATACCCCTATTTGAGCATTTTTTCGACGGCATGGTACATGGCAGGGATTGCGAATGAGTCGCTCATTACAAAAGATTCATAGCTTTACATAACAAAGATCCAGTAGCATGGTCATTGATATTCATCAGCATAACGCTCAAGAAGTAATATGCATTGTCTGGCAGAATACTCATATCATTGTCACGTTTTATTTCCGTCATGGTCGTCTATCCACATAGACAAAGCTTTCAAAACGTGAAGTGCTTTCCTTCCGGCCGTGCCACAGACAATCATCAAATTCCAATCATCGCATCGTATAGAAAGAATCCAAATCACCACTTCCGTCCATAAATCCCCTCCTCTCTCCTCACCTGCCCTCCTCCCTTCCCCCTACCTGGCGGCGTCACCCTCCTCCCCGCCATCCTCATAACCCCATGCACATCTCCCCCAACCCTCTCCTCCAGATCCGGATCCGCCATCATCCTCCCACCACCCAACAATCCTCCACCCATCTCCGCCAACCCAGCCACCTTATCATCATCACCATGCCGATACTCTTGCTCCGATTCCCTCTTGAACAAGTTCAGAATATCCTTCATGCTTAGTTTCGCCGCCGCAGCTTTATTGCCCCCGGCCTCGATGGCGTGCTTTGCGAGTTCGCGTTTCTTTTCTTGGAGTTCCAGGATGCGGGATTCTACAGTTTGGGGAACGGTGAGTTTGTAGATTGTGACGTCGACGGTTTGGTTGAGGCGGTGGACGCGGTCAATGGCTTGTTCTTCGACGAACTGTGTTGTGGAAGTGGGTGTTAGTCTTGTGGGATGGAATGTACGTATACAAGAACGGAGAAAGGGTCCAAGGAGAGAAAACAAATAAGCATAGGGGAAAAACGTACAGGGTTCCAGAAAGGCTCTAAAATAACGACTCGCGATGCTGCCGTCAAATTCAGGCCCAAGGATCCACATTTCAGACTACAAAGCAAGATGCGAGTTTTCTTATCGTTGCGGAGACGCTGGAGACTTGCTTCTCGGAGATCATTGCGCATGCTGCCGTCGTAGCGGGTGAAGATCAAGCCGTCTTCGCGCAGGAAGGGTTCGATGAGATCGAGCATAGAGGTGAATTGGGAGAAGACGATGAATTTGTACTGAGCGGATTCGCGATGGAGTATTTTCAGAAGGCTCTTGATTTTTGCAGATGAAGTGGGAGATGGGGTGGTGGAGACATTTTCGGAGGATGATGATATGGAGTCCTCTTCTTCGTCGGTTGAACCTTCTTGTTCCTCCTCTTCCTCTTCTTCCGATCCATCCGTTGTTGCTTCTGATGCTTCATCGTCGTCTTCCTCGTCTGCCTCTTCGTCCGTTGTGTCAAGGCTGATGACATTTCGGGGTCCTTTGACAACTTGGACAGATTCATCTTCCGTATCGGAGTCCACTGAAGCCAAGGACTCGCCGCCTCCTTCGGCATTTTCGTCATCTGTCCCCCCAGCTTTTCCTAGGTTTTGAGATTGACGTTGGTCTTCACCTACAAGCCATTCTCCGGACTCTTCATCTGATTCATCGAGGACAACCTTACGATTCCTTGCCGGACGAGCTTTATGCTCCTGACTGTGCGCCCTCTCCTGCTCATGACGTCCACTTGGCTTCGTCTTCTTCTTCTTGTTTCTATCAGGGCGTTTGATGTAATCCTGGTTCATGAGATCCTCTTCACACTCGTCGCACCGGATCGATCCTGCGGTGACCTCGCCTTTCTTGAGCTCGATCTGACAAACATCACACTTCCGGGTCTCCACACTTACTCCACCCAAGAGATCAGCTAAATCATCGATTTCCTTATCCACCACCTTAGATTTCCTTGGTGTCTGTGTTCCCATGCCTTGACCGGTAGTAAGCGCGTCACGATCGCTGGCCATGTTTCCGCCAACCAGCCGAGGATGGTTGCAAGCCTGCCGGAGTCGAAGCAAGAGTACCAAAGCACTGGCATAACTCATCTTATCACCTCCCATCATCTGTGCAAGACTCTTATCCGTCCGCTGCTCCAATCGCTGATAGAATTTGAGCTCCTCGGGTGAGAATTCAGCCTCAACGTTTTCGATTCTCCGTTCGGTGATCTTGAAGCCATTCTGATTGCTACCCTTGGTCGTAGCCTTCCCACCTGGATTTAAGGCCCCCTCCGCTTTTAAAAGATCTTTTGTCCGACGCTTCATGAAGGCTTTCAGGTAGTATTGCAGACGCCTCATTGCTATACCACCACGGCCCATACTCAATGGCCTCGTGATCTGCTCCCTCCAGATGGTGAGATCATTGTATGGCTTGATCCGCAGGAACTTGATGAGACTTTGTAGCTCATCCAGATTGTTCTGCATTGGCGTGCCTGTCAAACACCATCGATATTCGGCACGAAGAGCATAGCAAGCCTGCGTGGCTTTGGCATTGCGGTTCTTGATTGTATGTGCTTCATCAAGGATCACTCTATACCAATGAAGACCGAAACAGCCCACCTTAGGTCCATCGTCTCGCTCAGATGAGTTACCGTGCTCCGATACGAGGATCTGGTAAGTTGTGATCACGACATCATACTTCCGCAAGTCTTCGAACCGCTTCGTACGCTGTGGTCCATGATGAATACAAACTCGAAGCTTATGGCTTTCTGATACGCGCGACTTGATCTCGGCTTCCCACTGCTTGATGAGTGCCAGCGGAGCAACCACCAAGGTACCTTTGTCTATCGAATTGGAAAGTGCCTGCTTATCGACTTCGGTTGAAGAGGTCTTTGGGGGTCGCGGATTTTGAAGCATGAGCGAGATTGACTGGATAGTCTTGCCTAGACCCATGTCATCTGCCAAAATACCTCCTTTGGGCAGAACTCCGTTCTTCCTCTTTTTCACACGAGTCTCTTTGTCCCTCATCCATTCTACGCCCTCTACTTGGTGGGGTAGTAGTTTGACGTTGAGACCTTCCACCGTACCATCATCTTCTTCTTCGTCATCTTCTGGTTCTTCATGGCTTGCCTTACTATCGACATCTAGTTCCTTCAACTTCTCAGTCAGGCCTGCCACCGCAGCTTCGACTTTCTTTTTCCGGCCTCTAGTGCGAGGTTTTTCTTCATCATCCTCGAACGCGCCCTCGAGTAATGCTTTGATATTTTCCGTAGCCTTTCCAGCTTCGACATACGTGTAAGGATCGGCAGCACCAAACTTGTCATCAAACAGTGCCACGTCTGGGTCAATAACATCCCTCGGTTTAGTAAGATCGACGAAGTTTGCACTTGGCTGATAGTGATTGATCGGTACGAAGTTCTGGGGACTTTGATGTGATGAAAACAACGGCTGCTGCGTTGGCACTTTGCTTGACAAAGGAGCCGGATAGTTTGGTCTTGGTATCTCTACAACATCAGGGTCGCTCCGTCGAGAAGATGGGGGTACTGAGGTTTGATAGCGGGGAGGAACGAGGATATTCGATGTCTGACCATGGGGCTGCTGCAATGGAGGTTGATGCGTAGGGTTAGGCCGATGATGTTCCGGACGGATGTGATTTGCCTTTGGGATATTAAAAACATTTTTCGGTTGAAGCTGGTTATGCAGTGGACTTGGTTTGCCAAATTCTGGTTGCCTGACATCTTGGAAAGCAAGCTTGTGTGACTGCTGATGTGAAGGTGTAGCCTTCGGTGGCTCCCGTTCGACAACCATCTTCTTAGAATTGAAACTTTCCAGAGCATTTGAAGTAAATTCAAAGTCTATGGCTGGTGATGCACCAAAACTGAAGATCGGAGAATCTCGCACGTTTGAGAAGAGTGAGCTAGAATCGCCAAGTCTTGACGCATTTAAGGGTCTATCTGGTGTGCTAGACTCGCTTTCCAGCTTGAAGGTATGCTCCGAAGCTTTTGTCGGCGGACTAGGGTCAAATGATACCGTTTGGAACACTTCCTCGAGGCCTCGATCTTCCGCCTCTTCGCTCGAAGTCGGACTTGGTACACGGAACACTCTAGTAGGGCCTATGTCCGCAGTTTCACACGCAGTATTCGAAGCCAAAGAATGGTCTGATCCTGACTTATCCCGCAATGCGCGCAGCCTATGCAATGGCCATATGGGTCTCCGTTTGTCTGCCATCGTCAGCTTCGAGATTCCTTTTGAAAGCGAAAGTGAGGTAGGGTATCTGACATTGATTTGAACTCCACGGGGGCACATATACTTGAACTAGCAGCTTTCAGATGTCATATTCACAGGCTGTTGTACCAGTAGATATCCGCGCTGTCTAACCCCGGTGTTGACGCGCCTAATCGTACCGGGCAACCACAAACCACCCCATTCAACCCTACAACTCGACTTCATGAGAAGCACTACGACCTTTATACATTCGAGGTAGCGACAATGTGAATGTTCGGGAAAAAATCTCAGATTTACAGTTCGTGGAGCCTAAAACAGGAATTGCTACGAAATCTACCAACTCCACCATGCCCAAGATAACAAATCTGCTGTCCTGGTATCCATTTAATAGCTATGCCCAAATTCAAACTTCCATCTGTCCAGCTGGTTCTTCATCTCCAGAATCAAAGTCGCCCACTGAGCTCATTCCATCATCGTCATCACTATCGTCGCCAGCCTCGTCTGCAGACTCTTTGCTGGCATATCTGGTAACATATTCTGATCCCGCGATTTAGCTATCATCGACTGTAAATCTAGATATGTCGACCAATCTTGAAAATACCTTTCACTTTCACGTCATAAGTCTTTGGATCTCTCATCAGGAGAGCAGCTGCCTCTCCATTCAGCGGATCGGTCGGGTTCGGATACCGAAGTAGTTGTGGGAGGAAGACTTCGAAAATGTTGATCATGTCGAACATAGGAGACCATGTCTGATTGATGACGTCCAAACAGACAGACCCAGATCTCGCTCTGTCAGCGATGACGATTCAACAGAAGGACGGAGTCTGCCGTACAGCTCATCGATGTTTGGATGGAATATGCGGTTGACAAAGCCAATGCTTGGACTTTTATACGGATATTGATCGGGAAGCTCGACGTGTATCTTCCAAAGACCACCCTCGAATGGAGCTACGAAGGCACGCTATCAGTCTATGCTGGACAATTCGCTAGCCTTCCTTACTTTCTTTCGGTCCTTTGAAGCGGACATAGAATTCTTGCCTTGTCGGAACCTCCAATTAGCCCCTTGCTTCCGTTCAGCATCGCTTTACCGCGAGAAGTTCTTGGTTCGTACACTGTTTCCAAGTTAGATCGCCCACTTGTATACCATAGTCTAGGCGTGCTAGGATCTTACTGTTGTCGTTGACCAAGGTCACCTCGTAGTCGCTCATCAGCCTACCAGCAATTCAGTCTCTATAGCCGTCCCAAATTTGATCTCGAAAAGATGTCTTGTCCGAGAAGACGTACATCCTGTGGATCATTAGCATACTATTGGATATTGGTTTTCCCAGGGAAGAGCTAACTTCATCACCTATGAGAAGGAACGTTTCGTCATTAGCTGTCTTCAAAAATCTTCGTGTAGCAAACGATAAGAACCGATCCACTAACATCCGTCTCTATCCTCCTTTTGGGGCTGGCCATTCTGCCAGGTCTTGCAGTTCTTCTGTCCAATCTCTCTCAATCGAACGTGAAATCGCAAGTCTGCTTCTTAGAATCCGAGAAGGATATGGGTCTAACTGTCAAGTGCGATATTCTTGATTCACCCCTCGACTTATAGGCAATGCCAGTAAAGAATGCCGTGATTTGATGAACGACAGCTCAGTTCTCACGGAGTACGATCAGAGGACAAACTTGAATTCTGTTGACGGGAGTGGTAACGCTCTATGTTTGTTGATCGTTCACGTGGTCTCTGGGTGTATTGGCAAGCTGGTGAACTCGTGATTGACGGAGGACATCATTATGTGGGGCCGATATGATAGTACGGAGATAGGGCGGCTTTAATTGCTGCTGCAGGAAGACGAAAGGGGAGGGGAGTGGCTACCAGATCATTCGGGGGTATGAAGACGACCCTTCTCATCCATTATAATCCAAAGTCAATTATATACCCATTCATACACATATTGCTTCTTCACCAATTGAAGTACATGCTCTTTGTCTCGGTGACTTATCGTCACAGCGGAATCGGAGTGGGATGAATGKACTATGCCGAAAAGAGTCTAAACCCAAATGATGGGATTCTTTCTCACTCAGCATTTCAATGATCACGACTGCGCTGCAGGTACCATCACGAGCGTCACAATCATAAAACCGCCGTCTGTTCACCGCAACAATGGATTTATCATCATCACTAGAAAGTGCCCTGTTATCCGGTCCATCTCGGAAACCTCCAATTTTCGCGAAGGAAGCAGGTTAAAAGCATGTCGCGTTCTATCATAACAGCCCGATGCCTTCAAAAATCTCTTCTCTCACAAAAACCATCGTGGGCGGCCGCCGCCCCTCTATTGGCTTCTCGGTCGCAATGTCAAACCCGAAGCAGCTCCCATTCTCCTCTCGGCAATCCTTTGGCTACCCAAAGGAAGAAGGTCACCATCAACACCCTTCGAGCTCTTTACCAGAAGGATGAACCAATTACAGTGATCACCGCGCATGACTTTCCGAGCGCTCATGTTGCAGACCATGCCGGTATGGATATTGTCTTGGTTGGAGACAGCCTCGCCATGGTGGCATTAGGGATGGAAGATACTAGCGAGGTAGTGTTGGAAGAGATGATTTTGCATTGCAGGAGCGTATCCAGAGCTACCAGGGCTGCCTTCACGGTACGTCTTCGATCTTACAGCATCGAATAAGTTTTCTCCGAATCGACTAACACTTCTTCTTAGATCGGTGACTTGCCGATGGGATCGTACGAGATAGCCCCTGAGCAAGCGCTGGAGTCGGCGATCCGCGTTATCAAAGAAGGACGAGTCCAAGGTGTCAAGCTTGAAGGAGGTATTGAGTTCGCACCCACAATTGAGAAGATCACCCGTGCCGGAATTCCGGTCCTTGGTCATGTTGGGCTTACACCTCAGCGCCAGCATGCCATCGGTGGGTTCCGGGTCCAGGGTAAGACCACCGATGGCGCTATGAAGGTGCTCGAGGACGCTCTTGCTGTACAAGCTGCCGGGTGTTTTGCAGTCGTGATCGAAGCCGTCCCAGCGGAGGTCGCTGCCCTTGTCACCAAGAAGCTAAACATACCTACCATCGGTATCGGAGCTGGCAATGGATGCTCGGGACAAGTACTCGTTCAAGTCGACATGTCTGGCAACTTTCCACCGGGTCGCTTCTTGCCCAAATTCGTAAAACAGTATGGGAATGTATGGACAGAGAGCCTGAAAGCTCTTGAAGCGTACAAGAGTGAAGTCAAAAGCCGCCAATACCCCGCTCCGATGCATACATACCCTATGCCACAAGAGGCACTCACGGATTTTGAAAGGATGATCGAGACCAGGCAAGCCTAGCCTGCTTAACGCTGCCTCGTCACCAAGACAAAGCTCATCTACCCTGATTTTAAGCATTGCGTTGGCGCTGGCGTTGGTGGATATATTCTCGCATTTGGCAGTGGTGGTATCTTCTCTGTATGTTGGATAAGGCTTGGTCGAATTATGAGAATAGATGATAGATCTCCATACCTTTCATCAAAGGCTTTCGATCCACTAATGTTGCTATTCGATTGACTGCCGTATGGACTGCAGCGTCCCTCGACCCATTTCCATCATCCAAAAGCTGGCGTGGTAGAGTATGCAACGATGAGCTGATCATCCGTCTTGAAGCACTGCCTCCAGATCAGCTTATATTCACTCCCTTCCCCGCTGCCCCCGATTATGTCTCAGCCCACAGACATGATTTTCTCCATCAAAGGAGAGAAACAATCCGAAACATATCATTCAAACATCATTCAAGATCGAACCACAAACAGACAAAAAGGAAAGAGCGGAAAAGAAAATTAGACTCACCCTCCACAACCCCCCCACACCCTCATCCAACCCAGGCGCAAACACACTGTTCACATAACAGAAAACATGTCCTCCGCCCTCAGCCGCAGCTCCAGCTTCCCCTTTCTTGAAGATGCGATTGCGCAGGAAAGTGACGACAGTCTCGAAGCGGTTCCGGGAACTGATCTTAAAGACTTTTTGCCGTAGTTGCGGAGCGGAGCCGATGGGTTGGAGGCGGATGGTAACTTTTTTGTTGAACGAGGATTTGTTAGTTTGGCAGAGGGGTACAGGCGGGGAGAAGGATGGATTTGATAATGGAGGATAGGAAATGGGAGATATGGGCAATGGTATAATATGACTGGTAGGAATAGAATCAAGTGGTTCATGTAAATGAGAAGCACAGGGACAGATATAGAGAACCGAGTAGAGGAAAAGGATTTAGACAATCACCTTTTTCCGGTATGTCAGACGACGCAGCGACCGTTGCTCGTTCGAGGGCAGAAGTTGCGTCTTGAGGTAAGGAAGTCAATAGGATGGAGGCCGATAATGGGAGTGGAAGAGAAGGATTCGCAGCGGTGGGCGAGTCCGGGATGGGAAGAGCTGGTGAAGCTGGCATTTTTTACTTCTTTTGAGTGGAAACTTATTAAAATATTGAACACAGAGAGCAGTGGCCAGAAATCACGTAGCAGTTATCAATTGACAGACATATCTCAGATATGCTCAACCCTATTTCATTGCCAAGACTTCGACCTCTGAAGGCCAAATAGGCACCAGAAGGAGCTTTCTCCAGGCAATAGATGTGAATTCCAAACAGTACAACTCTTCCAAGCAGAAGGCAACTTATGATGACCTCTGTACAGCAAAAACAAGGCTCAGTTTCATCTAATTCTCCCAAAGGTCCAAAGCGTGTGGAATCACCGGGCCGGCGGCTTGTTACCAGCCAACTGGCGACCCGTTCCCCCATCCACACGCGTGTCAAAGCCTCCTTGGACACATCGTCGTGTCACGAGGCTCAGACGTCTTGTATGCAACATACAGCATGCAGGTGATGGAGGTTTCAATGATACCTCAAGTATGCCAGCGGCGGTATTCGAGCAACAACTCATACCAACAACACACAAGTACGGCTTAGAGCTCTGTCAACGGTGGGGAGAGTCAGTGGGAAAGCGCACTATCTTTCTGTCCAAGTAGACGATCATTCAACTTTCGGTCGTGCATTATCCTGCATACTTTATGTAACAGCGGGCTGATCGGTCGGGTACACTTGCTGCACCTTTTTCCAAATAATTTCTTTTCGAGTCCATCCTTGCCAAAGCTTTTGCTCACGCGCATGTACCGCAAAAAGCCTGTCTTTTCATGCACGGTCCTTGATCTGTGGTCCAAGTACGGAACTTTTTTTCCAAGATTGGGAACTGTTGCGTTATCTCGCGAAACCTTGTACCTGCATGTCCATTTGCATTTTCCTATTGGGGCATTCGCTAAACTCTACCTCTCTAAGCTTGACGTGTTTCAGAGCCGCAGGCTGCCTGCGATTCTACGCGATATCCATACCAAGGACCATGAACCTGGGTTTGGCGCATGCGCGGACAAGCTCGGTGTCCACTGGGAAGGATACGGCCATCTCTTTGGAACCGACATGCATCATCTGTTCCGAGAAATGAAAGGCAAGGCTTAACAACCTAGTCACCAACCATGATTGGACATCAGCTGTTGCCTACCAGCCTTATGGCACGGTCAGGCTGTGCTTGCAAAGTGACCAGGGTTTTTCTCTTCGGATGACTCTCATTGGCCGTGTCCGAACGATGAATTCTGAGGTGTGGCTGCCAGAGCACTTCGCCACCCTCAGCGTCTATTGGAACAGTCCTCCAGACTGCAACGGTGACATGTGTAGAGATGGGTGAGAGTACTATTCTTGGGCAGACTGTAGGCAGACTGATCAGTGTTCAAGGACATATAATGTAAGTATATTCATGAGATGGTGGAGATATACAGTACTCTCCTTTCCAATAAGATCTTTCGAATACAACCCAAGATTCTGATATCGTTACTCTTTCTTACTACGTTCTTGTCTTTAAATTCGCTAGCATTTGGCTTCTCGATTTGTCTCTAATGAAGAGCTTGAGTATTTCCGTTAAGGAAGAAGGATCGGGTGAAGTATGCGCGGTCTTAACTTTCGGCACAAAAGTAGAGGACGAACCTGGCCCATCCTGCGTAGCCAACCTTAAATCACACCACGAGAAGGATGATGCAATCCGCCCCACGGAACAAAAGAACGAGGAATCTCATAAGCCTGTGTCACGTGGCCGTACTGGACCAATTGAAGCTCCATGTTTCGAAAACCTCAAAGCGAAACTCGGCATCGACTTCGGTACATGTTTGGGCAAAACCAAAAAGCAAGGAAGATGCAAGAATCACATCCTCAAGAAGAATCTCGCGGTAGCGGAGCGAATCTTGAAAAATCTTGAAAATGGACATTTCGCGGATACAAGGGGAAATCCTTCAAAGCAGCTGAAAACTCTGGCGGAGCTGCTTCACTGCAAGTCTCGCCATCAAGAAGATGCCCCTCTCCTATCTAGAGATTGGGAGATTGTACTTGGCCTTCGCACTGAACCTGTGCCAGCAGAGGAACCAGCTGTATCTTCAACACACATTAGAGTATCACGAACGACACGAGCCACAAAAGATGTCATACCAAACAGTACGTTTGATACATCGAGAACCCATATTCGTAAATTCGTGCCGTACGATGCGAGGGCTCAAACGATGAAAAGCATGGAAAGCTTCGTCGAAGGGGCAGTAACGGCAAACCTAGGAAAGCAAGAAATCGAAAAAGCAGGCCATATCTACATTTACTGGTTTCCCGGTAATTTTGGTCATCTCAAGATCGGTGTAACTTCTCGGTCGGTAGAAGAACGTCTCCGGGAATGGGAAAGAAGATGCGGCCACAAGACTCACCGGGATGAAGTTATATTCGATGTTCCCCACGTCTACCGCGTCGAGAAGATCGTGCAGGCACAGCTCCGCGACAGACGGAAAAAAGAGATTGGCTGCAAAGGATGTGGGAGATGCCACAAAGAATGGTTTGAGGTCTCCAGGGAAGTAGCGATCGCTGAAGCAAAGAGATGGTCAGACTGGATGAGGAGCAATCCATATGAAGAGTCGGGCAACGGCGTATGGAAGCTAAAGAAAGACGAGAAAGCAAATCTGAAGACGCTCTGCCGAAGCGTTTCGCCGGAGAAGCACGAGAGAAGCGTTTCTACATCGCACTTGAAGGCAAGGGAAGAAAGGAATAGACGGCTTTCGGTATCACCAATCCCACACCGTCGTTCCGACTCAGCAGAAGTATTACGCCGTAGTCCGCGGCTTGTTGCGAAGCAGTGGAAGAAGAGTTCTGCAGAGAATGAAATTCCCGAGACGAGCAACGGGTGGACCTTTAAAATTGAGGCAGCAGCGTGATCGGCGAGTTGCACCTTGTTCACATTCTTTTTTCAAATTTAGCGCATGGTAGGCGTTTCCTTTTGGATTATGGCACCATTTATTTGCGTTTTTCCGTTGTCGATACATAATTCTTGGATTGGTTTTCAGGATATATTACAAGGCGCTTTAATCGGCGTCGGAAGATCATGGGATAACGGATGAAGAATGAGGGATGAGGGATGGGTACACGAGGTGAAACGATATATATATATATATATATATAATACCAATGAAGCATATCGCACTCCATTACCAATTCCAAGAATCTTACGATCAATCGGACAACGGATGCAAATGAAACGCAGCAAAGTGTTTTTGCACCGTCATGTGGAAAATTCTTTATCGATAAGCCCGTCTCCCCGTCCCTCCGCCACTTTATCAACCCCCCCTCTCAAAATTCCAACCCGACAAATGCCACCACCTCCCCAAGCCCGCCCCCGCTCTCCCCTCGCCGGCTCTCCTGATGGCCCTACTCCACCATTCCCCATCTCCCTTTCCGGCCCCATAATCAAAGGTTTTGGCCGCGGCAGCAGCGATCTGGGCATACCCACCGCCAACATCCCACTCGAGGGACTTAGCGTCGGCGGTCACGAAGAGCTAGACAGTGGTGTATATTTTGGATGGGCTGGTGTGAACGTTGATGAGCATGGCGAACGGATAGATGTATCTACGCAGGGGGCGAAAGATCAGGGAGGTGGAGGAGGAGAAAATGAAAAAAGAAAGGTAGGAAATGTATGGCCCATGGTAATGTCAATTGGCTGGAACCCGTTCTACAAGAATACTGTGCGGTCTGTTGTATGTCTCTCTTCTAGAAATCTTGAAATAGAAGTGCCATGCTGAGGGGCTGTGCTGGAACAGGAAGTTCACATCCTTCACCACTTCCGACGAGATTTTTACGGTGCTCGCATGAATCTGTTAATACTGGGGTTCATACGCCCGGAATACGATTATGTGAATAAGGAGAGCTTGATAGAAGATATAAGGACGGACATCGAGGTTGCGAGGAGGAGTCTGGAGAGGGAGGGTTATCAGAGGTTGAAGGGAGAGGGGTATCTGGTTCAATTCGAGGGTGGGGAACATGAGCAGGCGGTGGCGAGGTAGGGAGGAGAGAGGGCATTGCATGGCCATGGTTGATGTGTAAACAAAGGCGACGCAAAGTCAGACACTCTTCTTGGTAGGTGATCTGCCATCTTTCGGAATTTGGATCAACACGCTTAAGATACGGAATACAGTAAAGACGGAAGCGTAACAAATACAATCAGACTACATGCATGCCCCTTTCATAGCTCAAGAGTTCCACACGTTAACCAGCTTCATTCTCAAAACTCAAACGCCTCAGCGCCCTCGCTTTTGCCTATTTGGCTCCCACGCTATGCACAATGCAGTATCATTAAAGTATCGAGGCATCAAATACATGGTAAGAACTAATCAGGTCAGCCATGTCCCTCAAAACCGTGGTCGATAGGCGTCAGACGACTTACGTTCATGACAATCAGCATCGGAATATCGAAAACGTCTCGTTTCACCGTCCAGCAGTAGCTGCATTCAACTTTCCCATCTTTGTCGCCGAGCTGATGCACACCCGCATCGTCAGTGCCACCGCTCTTGCCATTCCGGGGTATTTGTCGGTTATGCTTGAGCCGAGAGTCAAGCTGGCTGTCAAAGGTTTTCTGGCCGGTCAAGTTAGACTCAATGTCTGCCTTAGTTCTGTACTTGAGAAGCTTGCAACGTGTGGTAACGCTGCCTCTCGAATCACCAAACGCCAAGCGAGCAAAATCCTCGTAGAATGCAATCGCGCTATCATCATCGAGTAACTCCGCGAGGAAGACCGGCTGCTTTCGCGAGCCGTCACTTTCAGGCTTGGCAGGTTCTGGCATGCGTGGCGTATTATAGCCTCTGGACGAAGCCGTCGTGCTGGATGGGCCGGAAGCGCCGCCCGTGTTCACATTAAGGTTAGGCTCTTTCCCCAACAAGACATCTTTCTTCCACCCGGTCAGGATACTGAACTCCTTCCCGACAGCTGCGACTTCACCAGTGCGTCGGCAAACGATAGTGGGTGTGCCATAGGCATTGATGAAGTCCTCGTATTCCCATAAGGTTCGTTGAAAACATTTCTCCATAAATATTAGGTCATCTCGGTTCAAGGTTTTAGTACAAGATATGAAAGACGGGCGGATCGATGCTAGTGCTTTCGCAATGCGGAGCGTTTTCTGCGGGGAAAAGCGGCGCTGCAGGAAAGCGGTTAGACCGTGGAAGCCGTTCGTATAGGAGTACGGCTGCTTCACACTCTCGTAGACTGAAGAAGGATCACGTGTGCGGCGCGCAGGTAAAGCAGATGCAGCCGGGTTAGTGGCGGCCGGCCTCGATTGTGGGCGTCGTTGCTGAGCTGCGCGATCTTGCATATGCTGGCGGGGGTTAGCGCCTAGGTAGGCATTGGGGGCAGAGGGGTCATCATCGAAGCCAGTCACCAGGCCCTGTGTGCTAGATGTGTCGCTTGGACTCGTGAAATTGCCAGGACCAGCTCCGATTGAGTATGCGTCAGGTCCTTCTTGCTTAACGATTCCGATCGCTGCAGCATCCTGGTTGCGTACCCCTGGATCGAATCGCGATGCTTTTAGACCTGGCTGCCCGCTGTTCTGCCAATCTGCAAGGCCTTGATCTTGTGGATAGAAGTATGATTGTGTAGTCGCTGGACTACTGCCAAAGCCGGTCGAAGAGATTGTCCCGGGAGTCGTGTGGTTGGTGCTATTTCCTTGGCTGATCTGAACAGTGCTTTCGGTTGGAGGCGTATCTGCCGCCCCGGACGACATGTGGCCAAGCATGCCGAACTCCAGGGCACCGTAGTGGTTGCCAAAATTAAAGCTTGACGGGTCGAAATTGTATTGCATCGGATCGTTGACGTCAAAGACGCTGCCGTCGAAAGCAGTCTGCATCATGTTCGGGTTCGGCTGTGGAGTCTGTTGCAGAACACCTGCCATACTTTGCATTGGTGATTGCTGATGACCTGGTCCCGAACTGAATTGCGGTGATATGGGAGATTGCTGATTGCTGTACGCTTGAGGAGTCATCATCCCGTCGGTCAGTGGCGGACCCATTTGGTTCTGGGGGCCGCCCGCGGAATAAGTCGGGAATGCTGTAGGCATCGCTTGCTGTTGAACGTACACATCGTTGGCTGATGGGCCGGCAAAGCCAGCCTCTGGCGGTAGTTGTTGCTGCCCTCGTCCGAGGTTGGCCAGGTAGTGCATCGGATTGCCGACGGCGCCCCTTAAGCCCATCCCTGGCATTAATGCCTCATTCGGCGCATCATGCAAGTATTTGGCCTTTTTGCGGACTCCATCGTGACAGGCATCTTGCAATCCGCGTTTGATGCATCTTTGACAGGGCCGTTCGTCGCCTGAAAATAACGGTGGATTAGCGTCCGCAACGTCTGGGGAAATTCCCCAACCACCTTGCGGAGGGTGAGACAAGAACTGACCACAAGTGAGATGAGCCCGCTGACAGGCGTAACATGCACGTCGTGCCTTCTTTCTGCGCGGTCTTGTAGGATCTTTGGCATTGGACGAGCTCTTGGATTGGCCATTGCCCGATTGGGACGGAGCACCCGATTTGCTGTGGTTATCGCTATGCTCCGCGGTCCCAGCCATGTCGGCGTCGATGCTCTCGTCGGGCGATTGGGATTGCATTGAGGATTTCCCATCTTCGCCAACGTCGGAGGTCATGTTATATGACCAGATTTAAAGTGGATGAGGGCGAAAAGGCTCAAGGTTCGTTTCCGGAGTGGTTGCTTCTGCCCCGATTCACCACGCTCTTGCGCTGCACCTGTCCGACGATGCCACCTGGATCCTGTCCCTGGGGTCCTCGGGGAAAGCAAGTCCGGCAAGGATTGCAGCAGTTCGTCCGCTGATGAGGAAGCATTCGTTCCCAACGGTCAGGCGAGTGTGGAAGCTTGCGTCGAGCAGTTGCCAAAGCAGCGCTCACAATTCGGCGATAGCTAGCACTCAGGTAGTGGAACGTCAGAAGTGCGCGGGGCTGGCAGCGAAGAGGGTAAAAGGGTTGTGGGCGTTGATAGCGGTGGTGGGGTCGTTGGGAAGTTTTGATGGTGAAGATAGACAGGTCATGCTCGTAAGCGGTACAACGACTGAAGAAATGAGGAGTACTTGAACTCTGCAAATTGATTAGCTAGAGCATACAGCTCGCTCGAGTCTGGTGGGGAGTGAAGAGCTGCAGGATTATTGGAAGTGGGCTGTCGATCATGTAATGTCACCCATCCAATGTCTTTTTGCCTACATACCTTAACCTGAACGCCAGCTGCTGCCAACCCGGTGCGTCGGGAAAATGAGAAGAGAGAGTGCCTTTGCTGCCCGCCCAAAGCAAAGATTCGATGTTGGCTGCAAGATGGAAAGTGCCCGCAGCTCCCAGTTGGCTTGTTCGGTCCATTCTGATCGGCTCCAGCATCCAGCGTCCTCACGGCTGATCTGCTTCTTAGACTTTCACACTGCCGCCGCTTTGCCTGCAACGGGTTTGGTCAGCAGACCATTGCTCGACTGCTCAGATTTAGCGGGATGCATGTGCTGGACAACGTCCTGGTTCCTCGACAGGCGAAAAGTTAACCCTAGGAGCAGATCCCAGGGATTACGATGGATATGCTTCGGCCAGGCCAATGGTGGGGAGCAAGCACCACCCTGCAAAGGCATGATGACGCACTCGGATGCCATTCCAGGCCGACTGAGCCCCTTGGATGATATAGTACCCTACAGAATGCACGATGCACCAAGAGTCAAAGGCCGCTGCGAAGAGTATAGCGGGACTGCAGCCGATGGGACTAATCTGCAGCCAAATTCTATCCAAAACCTTCCTACCTCCCCCCTGCAAACCTGCTCCTCCCTCGTATTCTCTGCCCGTGCCTGAAAAATATGTACCTGGCGCCGGATCAGCCACGTCGCAACGGGCACCTAAGACATTATCCACCCATTGGAGCCACTCACGGGAAGGGGGCCATCACCACCGTCAAGAAAGCGAGCAGCGTTGTCGCCCATTGGAAGCCGAGCCGGTGGTACACTGTCATGCATTCATCCGTTAGCAGCCGTCAACTACACGTGCTGTGGTCCCTTGGTATCACCGCCCTCTCTAAACTTACTTTGAACGCCAAACAGGGGGAAAGCAGCTGCAAAAGAACTTCTCGCAAAGCTATTCGCTGCCAGAGCACTTGCAGCATACAATGGATAGGCATCTAATCATTGTTAGCCAGGTACGACGTCGGCAAAGCTTCACAACATCTTAAATAACTTACCGACGAGGAACGTGAATACACCGGAGAAGACAAGCAACATCCTATTCGGCAAAAAACGGCTGGATCAGCCAAGCCCCTCATTGACTTTTCAACTGGAATTTGACGTACCCGGTCCCGAAAACGGTACTGCCGATGATAGGCACAATCCACTACCGAATTCAGCATTCTCTACTTATATTCCAAGTACCGAAGCCCTACATGAACCGAGGAAAACGTCGTCCACCCAAACCTGTTTCAGTGTCAGGGCGAGAACCATTTCTTGTTGAGCAGATGATAAGACTTCGACATGCAACAGGGTTGGTACGATCAAGCGACCCGCCAGTCTGGACGGCTTGGGGGTGAAGATGTGAGCACCTGGCAGATCATCGTGCCAAGCAGCCGTGGACGATCATGCGAGCGGCCTAGGAGATATAAAACTGAGCTTACCAAAAGAGGCCTATAGGAACAAGGATGCCACCAGCGATAGCGGGCGGTAACCGATACTCGGGCTCCGCACCTCCCTTCTCACCACCTTTGACTTCTCGATTATGAACAAGACGCACGTAGTTGCGGTGCCAAAGCGGGTCTGACGCAACAGCAATGACGATCCCAACAAGCAAACCAGAGAAGGTCAAGCCGACCTGCCAGAGGTTGAAATGGTGGTTCTCCTGGAAGACGATTGGAAAGGCTCCGAAAAACAAGTATAGTACACCAAGTAATAGTGCCGAGAACAAGCACAAATTTAAGCACATCGGCTCCAGCGTCAGCAATAAGAATGGTCTGTAAATCGACCAGAGGATCGTCTGGGTTATCGAGCGGTCAAGGTGCTCTATGGGTGCCTGCCAGCGCTGGTCGCCTGTCGTTTCCCTTAATGAAATGGCTTTACGCCTCAACAAAACAGGATGATATGTCTCTGGAACGGCGAGGATGATTACTGCAAGATTAAACGCAGCCCAAATGATCAAAACGTAGAAGGTCCATCGCCTGTCTGGTCAGCGAGGCTTTGCAATCGACGAATCAGGTTCGACTCCAACTTACCATGAAGTGAAATAGTTGATAAAGTCAGCAACGATGGGTCCTATTGGTGGCCCGATAAATGGGCTTGCGCTGTATATCATCATAGGGGCCTGCAGGTCTGATCTATCAAACATATCACCAATGGTACCGCCTGCGACGCTCAGAAAGGCGCTTCCCGCCACGCCATCCAGGAAGCGAGCTATGAGCATGGTTTCAATATTCTTAGCCACTGCACAAGGGACAAGCCAGATCAAGAATAACGTAAAGGATACGACATATATTGGTTTCCGACCGTAGAACTGCCCCCGGTCAGCCGTCTAGCCCATTTGAAGGGAATGATCGCGGATTGAGAGTCGCCTTCACCTCTGATAGTGGCCCTAAGATCATGGGTCCCACACCGAGTCCCATTACAAACAGGCTTAGACCCAACGTGGCGACTATTCGCGAACAGTGAAATTCTTCGGTGAGCTGAGAATATGTTGACGTATACATTGAAGATGCACAAGTGCTTGTCGTTGATTAGTATACTGGGGGGACCTAAAGCTACTAACCCGCGAGATATGCTGAAACGAAATAGGAAACATACACGCATGCCGAGCTAGACGAGACTATCAAGACTACTACCCATTTCCTCAACCTGCTCATCGACCTCGGATTTGTGGGATCATCATCCCCGTCCCATTGAACTTCAAACGCTTTCGTCTCGGCATTTTCGTCTGTCGCCGTGCCCTCTTCGGCACGTCTATCGTCGTCGCTGAAGCAGACGAAGCCATGACCATCACCGTAGGATCGCGAATGCTGTAGACTTAGATGTCCGCCAGAACCACGACTCGTGTCTCTGCGGCCGCTGGCCGAAGACTGGTCTTGGCGACTCTTGCTGCGGCTCCGAGGGCTTTTGATGGGCTGGAAGAATTGTTGGCTTTCGCTTCGACCATTCAGTCCTTCTTTTCTGTTATTATCGTTCGTAGCAAGTCCGTCTGTCATGTTTGCCGGTTGGTCCGGATTCATTGTCACTGCCCCCCGTGCAAAATTCTCCCATTAAGATTCAACTTGAAGGATACTTCGTGCTCATGAACGTGGCATGAACATCATATTGTTACCTGCCGCACTAAGGTATGTCATATCGCGATTTTCCCTGTCCATTCCGTGATATCGAGCGCAATATCAAGTTCAGATGAAAAATAGATTTATAATTAAAAAGATCAGCAATTACAAATCGTCCGGTTAAGCGGCAATCCTGCCCGGTATTCCCCACAAGACCATCATCTCAACACATGACATCATTGCTCACTAATGAACACTCGCAAGCGTTTCGTCTTTTCGATAGCTGCGGGGACTAGTGAATAGCCTCCTTTGATCCTTGTAAAGTCATAGACCGTTCCAGCCATGGATGTTAGGTAAACGCCAACCTGCTACGAAAAGTATACTTCTACTTAATACGGATGGCGCGGATATCTTCGTCTTTAGAGCTAGCAAGGTGAGGCAGCTTCGACTAGCAAAGGGATCCACCTGTACGCGCTGCTAGCTACGAATAAGCCATTCTAGGCTTCCTGAAAGCAAGAGACCCGGGTGAAAACTTAAAACCTAGCCAGAAGGATAAATCCTAAAAGTTTTGATTTATTATCATCATCGATATAGTCGTACTGAATCCTCAACTGGTCTGGAAAGGACAATTGATCGATCTCGTCATCATCGTCCTTATCATGAAGAATTATTGTATTCAGATCGGAATCATGGTATCCCATCGTTTCCCATGTCATTGCAAGCAGGTGTACACATCAGCACCCAGAGCTGGGCAAAGGGTTTAATGCATTTTTCCTAGGGGATGGTATGGATTTAGTAGACAAGGGCATTGAAAAGTTGCTACCTGCAGTGCGTATATATAATGGTAATAGGAGTCTTAAAATTTTTGAAGTGCGACATATGATAGAATCAATATCCCCGACCCAGTGTCGTCAGCGGAGTACACCTGGTTCTTAAAGTGATGCAGAAAGTATTTACATCGTTAAGGGAACTCAGATCCCAGACTAATCACGTCGAGGAAAGAGCATATATTTGAGGTGAGGTGAAAGAAAGATCAAGGGAGGGAAAATAATAGAAAGACCGACGAGGATTCACGGCAATAAAATCATAGCATAGCAAAGCCTCGAGGAAATCTCTGCGAGAGGGTATTATGCATGAACAGTGCTCTCTTGGTTTGAGCTGGGTTGGAATACTAGAAACCGAGTAATATAACATGTGTATAGCGACAATAGCCCGATGGCACAATGAGCCATCAAATTGATACACAGTGCGAGCAGCTGCCTGATTGTTAGTGCATCGAAACACTCAAAGACCTAAAACCTGCGGGCGCAATACGTACGGAATAGGTAGTGAATCGATAGCATCCGTTACTTTAATGCGTCAACCTCATTTCATGTCAAACCTTGGACCATGGTGCCGACTATCCCATCCAGCCCGGCGCTTGATTTGTCCCTCTTCTCACCCGTGTTTGAAGCCCCAAATCCAGATGCTGGCATGACTAATACCCGGGAACCGAGCTCGAACCATTCTTGAGAGGTCAAAAACTGGACGGTGATCATGGTCTGCTGGCTTCCGCCAGTAGTAGTTATACTGGACACAAAGGCTTCGTCATCCTCCCCGCTGTTACCATCCTCGAAATCAAAGATTTCATCGGAAGGAGCGGTATTATGCTGTACGTTCTTAAAATGGAGGATCTTTGCTGGTGCCCGAATACTAGCGGTATATGCAATCACAGATGATCCTGGCTGAAAGATAGAATAATATTCAGTGATCCCGAATGAAGCAATGAACCCGCTGTAGGCGCGCAATGAAGCAACTATGGATGGATCAAGAATATTCAAGAGCACCATGCCTTTGCGGATGCGGTCCCTCGAGCTCAGTGGAATCAACTCTAGATTGTCTGCGGAGCATGGAGGGCAGAGACCCACGGTGCCAACTTGATCGGATAGAAGCTCATGTACTGGAAGCCTAAGATTACGTATACTGCAGATACGGGCTTTTCGCCACACATGTTGGTTTGGAACAAGTTCGTGATTGGACAAGGTCGCCGAAGAATAATCTCCTGACGAGGGTCGGGGAAGGATCCGTCGTGGAATGTCTGTCATTGGACTTCCTTTAATCCTTGGGTAGGAATTTGCGCGATGGACTTCATGTGTGACAGAATCCGCCTCAGAGCAACTGGTCGAAAAGGGTCCGACAATCACCTCCTGGCCGATGGAAAGTGCTCCATACAGCAGATAACCACTCAAAATAGAATCAATGCCAGCTGTCGTTGTACMTTGCTGTGCTGTCATAAAAGCACTGTTCGTTGCAAAGATCTCATCGATGTGGAAGACGGTGCCAGGAATTGTGAATTCATTCCTCGAATCAGAATAAATCTTTGAAGACAAGGGTGGTTTCGGGATCGGCAAATGGCGAAGCAATGCGTGGACTTTGTCTATTCCCTTCCCTGTCACAGCACTAGTAAGCACGACCGGCACGATTGAATGTACTTCAGCCACTGGGACATTGGATAAGAATTTGATAATTTCCAGGTCATCGTTCTGGTTGATCGATTGTGAGAGATTTGATTGTTCGTCAGACGGAAGAGACAGAATTTCTGGCCGACGGCCAGCAGACTTTAAGGCTGAAAGTATCTTTGCCAACATGGGTTTGAGCGCGCTCAATGATGCTAAATCAAGCTTAGTAATAACCACAATTAACGGCAATCCCAGGTCAAGACACAGGTCAAGATGTGCTGTAGCGAGATCGACCTCGGCGTTAGAAGAACCAAGGATTTCTCCGGCGGACGCGGTTGCTCCTGCTCTTCCCTTTGTGTCCTCCTCGCTATCCGCAGCAATGCAGCAAGCAGTCCAATGCGGCGCCCACGAGACCAGACCTCGGACCGTTGTTCTTCGAAACCTTGGATGACCAGCAGAGTCATTGAGAAAGACCAGACGCCCAGGATCCGCAGCACAATGGATGTCAGTCCACGATGAGACGTTGTCAGCAGCATAGTTGATGACCTGCACCGTAGACGCATTGCTCCCTGTAGATGATGGCACATCGTGGTACCCAATTAATGAACCTGTGACAGAGCTTGTCACCCCTGAAGCAATTTCGTGCCGATGTTTCAGCAGGCTAAGCCTACTCTTACCACGCCCATTATCCAAAGTCGAGGTTGACAGAGTCCCGAGCAAAGTTGATTTGCCAGATGTAGTGCTCCCGGTTAACGATACCCGAAGCTGGTATTTTTGCGGTTTATCAAGTTGTGTCTGCCTGCTTGCTAGAGGAGATGCTACCATAGAGCTGTTGCCTACGCCTGAAACGTCTTGCGCGGCGGGGTCTTTGAGCCGATCTGAAGGCACATGTGGGATAACAAGGGCTTCAGCAACCCATAATTGCTCGGCACGTAAAATTTGGCCAGGTTTTCCGGATTGCTCGGCATCGTCAACCCATTGACAGTCACCCACTAAAATTCTGTGTTTTAGATGCACATCGCAACCCAAACTGGATGCCATGGCGCGAAGTACAGCGAGACTCTCGTCCAATTCATCATTGGTTAGACCGACGAGTGTCCCATCATCGGCAACACCAATTTCATACAGAGCTCCCTGACTGTCCCCAAGGCCCGGAAGTAGCGTTGCCGGCACACCCGGCACACCCGGCACACGAATATGCTTATCAGAGATATCAAAGACATCAGGAAGCGCTGGAACAATCAAACCAGTTTTGGATGCCGGATGATGAGGGGACGACTGCTGTAGGCGCCACAGAAGCTGGGTAGTTAAACTCTGCAGTCGACTCTGTTTTGACTGGTTACTCGATGCTGATGCCGTTGGTGTCTTAGGCAAAGGCGAAGAAGACGGGGATGCGCTTCCAGGACGAGACAGCCGTGATTTGGATAGATGAGAGCCCGACACCCGTTGTACCGTTGACGACGTGGCAAAGTTTCTCCTGGGGCGTAGTAGGAGGTGGAGTTTGTACTCTGTAGAGCCTTCTTGAGGCTCTGGCTTTAAACTCTTGATCCCAAAGTCTGCCAACTGTCGTTCTACAGGCGTCGAAGCGTTAGCCACGGCATGGTCGAAGTCTCGAGGCTTGGAATTGTGTTGGTCTCCCTGTAGTATTGGCCAAGGAGAAGATAATGGCTTCGGTGGGTCAGGGTCGAATGTGAAGATGGAAGACATGGCGTATGCTGATACAGAATTCTGCAGACGTCAATATTCGGATCGGCGGTCTTCCCAGAAGTATCAGCCGCCGTTTAGTGAACGATTTTTACTCCCTCTCAACCCTCTTTTCCCGTGTAAGCCTGATAAAGACCGCGTGTTTGTATGCGAATAATGGATTCGGAATAGCTGTGACAGTGATGGAAACATTTTGGCAGTATTTGGATGAGACAAGAAAAGTTGTAGACGGCTTTGGATTTTGATAGATTAGATGACCATGGTCACAGACGTCGGTGGAGGTGGGCCATCATGGTATCTTTCATATATTCAGCAGTCTGATCATTGGCACTGTCCGATCAGTAAATCCATCGCTGTCGACTTTGGGGCATTGAGTTGGAGAAGGAGGGGTGGCAATATTGAGTCAGTCTTCCTCCTTCTGTCTTGGCAGATTTCCAGTCATCGGCTTGGCAGGGTCGGGTTACTTTAGCGTCCGAGATGGCGATTACTGCGCCTAGGTAGCGCCTCTGGTTCCTGCATTGATGTTTCATGATCCGAGGGACGAACTGTCACTGCCACACGCACGTCAACCATGACTGCTTCCACAGTTGCCTTGAGCGGCAACGTGCAGCTAAGCTCAGTCACGGGGGTCGGGCGATGATTGGTAACTGGGACCAAGGCTGAGGCTATGGCTTCTCCACTATCACTAGTCTACTACATCAAGTAAGCTACGTACGATAGAAAAGCTCGGGTCACGGCCCTCGGATGACGGATTACGGCCCACGGATAACACATGGGAAGAACGTGGAGAAGGCAGCAGAGTCTCGCCCGAAATCTGAAACAACACGCTTGTACTATTCGGGTGATTCTTCCGAGATATGCTTCTTGGAGATCTGCTGACTATATCGGTAAGGACAGACGAGAACGCTGCGATAGAAAAGATCGAGTAAAGCACCAAGGACACCAAGAACGCCGGACCATGCACAATCCCTGCTAGGCTTTGCCCAAACCCAGCTCCGAGTCAAATCTCCCGACCAGATGATCTTGTACATTTTCCACCATCGTTGCCTCCTTGATTTATACCTGAAAACCCCAAAACCAAAACCAAATCCTCGCTATGATGCTGTAGTCTAAATAATGCAAATTCAAAAACAACGTGTACACGCTAAAATTTAAAAAACGTATGGTGCGCCTATTTCTGCGGCCGTGGCTTGCATTTGTCGTGTGCCATGTGCCCGTTACGAGCGGTCGTTCTCGTAAACTCAGCCCCACACCGGGGGCAGTATGATTTCGTTGCTGTACCAGACTTCTCACGCTGGTGCCGCAGGAGGTTGCTGAATGTCGAGAATTGTCGTCCGTTGCAGCCATGGTCCCAGCATTGAGGTTTCCTTGGATTCTCCAGGATACGAACATCGGGATTTGGCGAGACTGAAGGAGCTATCGATTGGTCTCTACTGTGCCGGTAGGGATCGTTTGCAGATACGTTGGAAGGCAGCCGAGTCGAAGGACTGTGGTATCAAAATTAGTTAACATCACTTACCTCTTGCACGTTCACTTACGCAGGGTAGAGTGTGGGAGCAGTCATGTCTCCGACGCTGTAACTTGGCGAGTAACTTGATCCATACCCGTGAGAAGATCTGCCAACCAAAATTAGCCAAATGAACATGTGGATCTGTAAAGCCCCTGTTACCCTGCGGCTCCGCTCAAGTATGGTGCCGACGACGTGGGCGCAGTTCGATAGCCGCTAGATCCCCCAATTTCGTACGATGAAGAAGTGGACGGAGCTGCCAAAAAGTCAATGGAATGGCCCACACTCAGTCCTCCCATGCTCGCCTCTGGCTCGGCGATGGTTGGTAGTCTACTCCGTCGCACCCGTGCTTTGGCTAGACGGCGAGACTCTTGGAGTCTTCGCCGTCGTTGCCGTGCAACCTCGCGATCCTCCACGCTGAAAGCATCCCAGACGGAGCTTGGGAGGATATGAGGGCCAGAGGGATATGACATACTTCGACGTGAGGAAGCATCTCCACCAGCATACGCATAATCTGCTTCATCCATTCAATCAAAACAGGCTTCCCAAGCAATGAACGGCATAATTACCGTGCATAGATGGAGATCTCGACGACGGATAGGAGCTCTGCCCGCCATAGTCACTTGGGACCGTGGTCCGATGATAGCTGTAGCTACTATGATTTGGCGTGAGACGATAGACACAGTCATCAAAATGGGTAAGACCTACCTCATGTCTGGCTTATTATAAGTTGATGCGTCTGGATCGTAGAAAGCGCCCGGTTCCGTCTCTAAGGCTGCAAACGGCGAAACACCGCGCTGTGAGCCGAGATAACTTCCCGACGGTGAACTCGAAACAAAACTGGCCGTGTCGTACCCCGGCGTTAAGTAGGTAGACCCCAAACTCTCCTCTCCGTAAGACCCTCGGGAATGATATTGGCTCGAGGTGGTGTAGGTAGGTTGGAGGCTCGAGTCACTTAATTGAAGACCTTGAAAACTGGCTTCAGTAACGGCAAGACTTGGGGTTTGATAAGATCTGCTTCCGCGTGAGTTATGAGATGAGTAGGAACGAGATCGAGACATGGTTTGATTTAGGCTGAACAATGAAAAGAAGGAGGTACGAACAAGTTGACGGTGTTTAGCTTCAACTTCCGGTTCTGGCCCGAGTATACATAAGCTATATACTACTATGATTCATGCTGCTGTTTGAGAGTACACTCGATGGATTTTCCACAGTAGTCACAACAAACGATGCTTTGCGGCCTTCGCCACTTGGGGCATCGCAGGCTTCAAATAACCCAAAGGAAGCAGCTTGCTCAGCCTGTTGTCATTGGCCAGTCGAATGGGACTTGGCGCATCCTTCGGAAGGATTCGAATCCCTGGCGAGCTAAGAGATGCTGCGCGGGACAAGTGCAACCCGGCACGCCCAATGCCTAGACAGGTCCGCAGAACGTCAAAAGACGTTGATGCCTCTAAATTGAGACGCGAACAGTGCCAATCAGTAGCGCGTTGGACCTGGATAGCAAGGGCTGAGTAGGTACTCATAAAGGCAAATTCCGTCGCCTGAGTGAATCCTCCTCGAGTAGTGACGGAGCAGGTCAACTGATCGAGGACAGTGCTCAAGAACTAAGTGGATGAGAATTGAATCATGCGATATCACCCCTTTCTCAATTCACATTGTACGGTGCTAACAAGCGTCTTGTTCACGTGTTGCTTAGGATCACGCCTTCAGCGGGAGATTTGCAGCCAGGCATCTTTCCCCCCCGTCAGCAATGTGGGGTCTGGTCAACGTGGAAGAAGTCAGATAATCGGTCTTTGTAGCGGTGGAAGAGCATCTGGGACCCTTGTCGCTGATGCCATTGGATCCGCGACATCCCGGTGGAGGTACGAATAATGCTAGAGCATCGCCCAAGAGGTCGAAAGATGGTATCAGGTACCACAGCGGCACCGATAAGTCCGATCCTCGTGGCTAGAGTTCATTTGAGTAGACACTAAGAGTGCGATAGGTGATGCAGCCATGAGGGTAGAGGTAGGATGAGTAATTCTGCTGAAGTGGACAAATTAGTAGGGTTGAGGCTGATGAAACAGCATCGATGGAGTGGTGCGAGCCGCTGTGTCTGCTGGTGCATGCTCAATAGGTAGCAGTTTCCTTACGAACAGGTTTCCCGATTGGGGAGACAGATGCTAGTAGCATGCGCCTCAACCAGTAATCTGAAACGTCGTGGCTACCAGCCCTGTCGTTCCCCCGAGCCTCTGGCTTTGACCGAGCTTAGAGCATGCTGTAGGGTAGAGTAGTGCGTACTTCGATAGCCGCCGCCGCCAAAGATCATCCAACGGCCGGGAGCCCTGACGTTCAACGGGACCCGTCTTCCATAGCAAGGTGGAGCTCGAGAGGCTTCTTCCGCGATCGACATAACCTTCACCTTATTCTGCCTTACGCACGAAGGCATGGCAAAGCGGCGCGTAGAGGCCCGTCGTAAAACTTTCTTCCAGCAGACGCACATTGTTTTGCCTGCATTACATTGTGACCAACAATCAGCACTATGGATATGATGCACCGTAGCTGGTGTCGATCAGAAGGTGCTTGGCCTTTGGATGGCTTGATAGACTGCGCTGGGTGGACGGGAGGAGTAGGCGGTGAAGTGATAGCAGCGGGCTCAGTCCTCTAAAGTTGGAACCAACATCATAATCCGCTCTTTTTGGCGGAAACTTCCGTCCTGGCCACGAGAGGAGCGTATTGCGGTCAAGGATGGTGGGCTGTCACTGGCCTAACCTCAGCACCACACCCACCGCCTATCCAGATTCAATATCCAGACTCTATGCTTCTACCCACCTCATCCCCCACTACATCCGCGACCTCCGTCACAAATACAGATAGAGCATGCTTATCGTTACAGAAGACAATTCTTCTCCACAGGGTATACTTTTTCCAAGAACGCCCTTCTATTCCAATACGAGAGTATACTTCGTACTAAGGATCCTTAGGGCTCCTGTACCGGCTTCCTGGCGGATGACTTCCTGATCCCCACATGGCTCCATGTCCACGTTGCCAGCTCGGGATCCAGGCCTTACCCGTGAGCTTTAGACTGCTTCTATCCTGACAAATCAATCCTCTAGGGTACATTGTGCGGAGATTGGGATCTAGGATCAAAGGGCTGCAGCACTGGCAATGCTTATTCATTTGCAAGATTCACTATTCCATATTCCAACGCTATCAGCAGGGCTGAAAAGCCAGCCGCCTTAAGCAGGAAGTTAATCGCCATCATTGGCACTCATCGCATGAGCAGAAGCCGAGCTGAGATTTGGGAGAGTGACCAAGAAGGCGGATCGCCTTTGCGTTCATCACATTACAGTATCACATCCCACCACCGCCAATCCTTCGAGAAGGATTTCGACAATGTTCTTAGTATCCTAATCTATGCTTCATTTAGTATCATTGCGACTTGGACATTTAGCTACTCGCGGACTCTAAATGCGCAACGGTACGCTAGACTCACAGCCTACGGCCGCTGCTCGTCCGTCCGTGGTTGAATCAACATCAGCAAGATGCGAATTCGATTTCGGAGGAATGTGCGACCGCCTGAGGTCAGACCCCTTCCGACACTTCCATGATAATCCCTGAATAAGACGCCGCATCAACCACCGGGGATGATAGCGGTACATGGATCTTTGTAACGCCACACGAGATGAGCAACAGAAAGAACAACACCTAGGGTGGATGGCTGGCACTGAGAGCTTGTACATATCATTTGTCTTCTACGTCGGTATCACGGCGATGACAGGCAATGATGTCAACTTCGATGGCATGGCGCCTAGCCTCCTCCTCTTCGCTACTGGTGTCTTTGAATACATGGTCCATTTGTTCAAGGGTCCGGCCTCGCGTCTCTGGAACAAAGAAGAATGTCCAGACAAAGGACAACAGACAGAATATGGCGAAGAAGGTATAAGCCCCAAAGCCGGTGTTCTGTACCAACGGGGGAGTGATCAAACCCTACAATTGTATATCAGACGCAATAATTCCAAATATCTGATTTGTCAACACACAATTATGAAATTGTTCAGCCAATTCGAACAAGTACTCAACGCCACGCCCTTGGCGCGAAGACTCGAAGGGAAGATTTCCGATGGCATAGCCCAAGGGACTGGACCCCACGTACTGCCGAAACTGAACATGTAGAAGAGCAGCTGTTTCAATTCATGAGCAATGTGGGAAAGAGTTTGACGATCAAAGCTGTCAGTAAGCGGACTGTTACTCACAAAGGCAACACTCGCCCATCCAGGCCCACGATGTTCGGTCCAATGCTTATTGTATTTGCCCACGAAGACGGCAATCACAAGATGTGAGACCGTCATGAAAAAGCTGCCCCACAAGAGTAAAGGCCGTCTTCCGAACCTATCAATAGTCCAAACACTCGTGCTAACGCCGACAAGCTTACGGGGATTAGACAGCTTCCAAAGAACAGCAGTGATGACGGTTCCCTACCTGCGTAACATTAAGGACCCCAGACATGATTAGTTGCATGCTATAATCAAGGCCCATCGTTTCAAAGAGAGTCGGAGAATAATAGATCTACGTCAGGAAAGGCATTAGTCTCCTCGTTCTTGGTGCAAGAAAACTCGTTGTATCGGTCTCCTTGTCCCGTCTCAATCATTCAAGCGTGCATTCAACCATTCTTCCTGCGAAAGAAAGATCCTCAAGCCTTCTCGGTCATAAAGCGTGTCAAGGTTTGAATCTTACCAAAGCATTGATTCCGACAAATTGCTGTGCTTCCAGTCAGTAAAGTATAAGTCACCACGTTCCATCTTGACTAAAAGACCTGAAAAAACATGATGCCTATTCCAATATGTGTGCGCCTCCAGCAGCCTTTTCGAAAGCAATCCGACCATGAGACGAGCTCTAACTTGATAGAGTTTGCTGTGTTCTTGCTCTGTAAATCTGGGTGTTTGGTAGCACTTGTCTGCCGATGGAATGCTGTCTCGGCCCTTATATCGAACCATTCCTGTTGCACACGGTGGTCTGTCACCGGCAGTTGCCGCAGCTTAGCAAGATTTTGCAATGCTTCGTCGTCGCGACCCTTGGAAGCGAGCCACCTGGGCGAGAAAGGGAGAGACAAGATCCCCAGTCCAAGGATGGTAGAAGGGATCATTTGGATCAAAAATGGAAGGCGCCATGCCCATTCGCTCCCCATAAACCGTGTACCATATGTGATCCAGTATGCTATGACAATGCCGGATACAATACTGAATTCTTCCAGGACGAGCAATGCGCCTCGAATCTCGGGAGGGGATATTTCAGAGATATATAGAGGAGCAACCATGGACAACATACCTATTCCAATTCCGCCTACAAGCCGGCCAACGATCAATAATGCGTAGCCATTTGACGCGGTTTGCAATATCGAGCCCACAGTGAAAATGATGACCGCGACAACAATAGAATATTTCCGACTGATTTTGTCTGCTATCCATCCTTGATTGAATGCGCCGATTAAAGCTCCCAACTCGATCATAGCTGTAAGAAGGCCTTTCCAGAAGCCTGCACCAGATGCTGTCTCAGAGACCCTTGTAAACCTTGATAAGAACTGGGGCATCACTAAGACCACGCTCACAACGCCCTGATCATATCCAAATACCATTCCACCAAGAGCGGCAAATGCTGCACAAAGTGCCGCATAAGAGCTCATAGTGATGCCCTTGAGTCCTGTCGGTCCGTACGGTTCTCGCTGATTCCATACTGCTTCCGCATGATGTACGAATTTATCTCTATCCTCTGGTGAGCGATTTCTGTCCTTGACGTCTTCTATTTTGGAACCCATATTGCAAACTGTTGTTAATGAATCCTAAAAACCAGCTCACTGTGTTTGCATGCGAAAGTTGGTACAGTGCATCATTTAATAGTTTCCTCAAGGTCCATTTTTCAGATTTTAGAGATCATGAGACTTGTACAGACGTTAACCTACGACCAATGGACTGCCACGATTTGAGGTTTCCCCGCCCAACTTGCATTGTGCTAAGGTACCTACCGGTTCTCTATCAAGTAATAGACGTGATGAATTGCGCCGTACCATCACTAATTTATTGTAAGATTCATTTTTATCAAGTCCCAGATCTTCGTCATTGATCAGGAAAGCATGAACAGCTACTAAGGAGCGTCTATTACTTATAAATGTCATGCACTGGAATCACTCGACCAACACCTGATTACGTAACCAGCGGGGTTTCTACCTTAAAGTCGAGCCGATCATTCGTACCTGACATATAAGTATAATCGAGATTAGCTGCAGCCTGAAAGCAGTTACATCAAGCCTGCTTTAACGACAACTTGCTTATCGTAGCCACCAGTTTTGCAAGCGCAAGAGGGTCATACCAGCAGACCATTAGGAAAGGACATCTCATTCCTCTCTCGGACCCCTGGTTGCTCGACGGGTGCCGTCGCGATGGCCAGCTTCCTCACGGAACTCTTCACGTCCATTTTTACCCCCGGACCAACTCACAGTCTGCTCGTCGCAACCAACGTATCCTTCGCAGCGCTTCAGGCTATCTTTTTCGTCCTTCTTCTCCTTACATACAGCGTCCACTTCATCGTCCTATCTGCCCTTTGCGCTGGGTTGTGGTGGTCGATCAACTGGTTCGCAGCTGAACTTGAGGCTGCGAAACAAAAAGAAAACCAGCAGCAATCTACAGCTTCGGAGGGTCGACAACGGCGAAATGAGAGGAGCGACGAAGCCAGCGACACGGAAACGGAGGGCGCCGATATTCATACTTCCACGGTCGCAAACCTTGCACCACCATCGCACGATGCAGATACAAATATACGGAAGCGAAGAAGCCTAGGATCATCAACAGGAGATCTATCAACGGATAGTGAATGGGATAAAGTTGAAGAGGCAGATACACAGAGATGATACTCAGATGGACTATGGAAATGCATGTTCATGAGATTACTGTGGCATATCGATACCCGCGAAACGGAGATATGACATGATTTAGACATTCTGTAGCAGTCGATGCTCAGTGCCTCATCAGTTGTGGCAGTGGCCAAGACCTAGAATAAACATCACTAAGCCCTTGGGTCTAGATGATCGAATTAGATGTATGTTGGCTTTGTATTATTATCAGCTCGTTGCATAATAGAGCAATGGCCAGTGTCACTGTACAAGTAAACCCGGAGGCAGGCACGAATAGCAGGCCTGGTTGGTCCGTGCGTCAAGCGCGGAACGGTGTTTCCGACTTTTTGACTGGCGAAATCTTGAAGTCCAGCCTCCATGTTCGATCAGTAGGCGACAGAGCGACATCTGATATTGTATCTCGCCAATTACCATTTTCATCATGAAGCTCGTCAGGTAAGCAGATCCTTCGCCCCTACCAGCCGACCTTAAGCTGAGCTTCATACCTCAAGGCTTGCCCTGCCCACACAAGTAGCGCTAATGGAGGGATCCCTAGATTTTTGATGAAATGCGCAAATGAAACGGTGACAATTGAGCTCAAAAATGGTACTGCTCGATCCTGGACTACCTTTCCCGAATCATCGCCCTCGCCTCTCTCAATGGCCATATGCTCACTGCATCGTCTTTAGGCACGATCCTACACGGCACCATTACCTCTGTCTCGCCTCAGATGAACACCGCTCTGCGCGCCGTTAAAATGACATTAAAAGGCCGGGACCCGATCTCCCTTGACACCATCAACATCCGCGGCTCCACAATTCGATACTACATTCTCCCCGATTCATTACCACTCGACACTCTGCTGATTGATGACGCCCCAAAGCCGAAGAATAAAGCGAGGAAGGAGCAGGCTGACCGGGGCACCAGAGGCGGTAGAGGTGCAAGAGGAAGAGGCAGAGGTGGAGGATTCAGAGGTGGAAGGGGACGGGGTGGAGGAAGAGGTTTCTAGACTGGTCCGGCAAGACAGAAACGAAGCAGGAGCAAAGATCTAGGAACGCGTCTACGCTGATGTGCAACGAACTCCGGTCCTGCACAGGCATGCTTTGGATCCTCCATGTCACCAAAAGCGGCCTGGTCTCGAAGGCCCAGATACCCCCAATTAACTTTCACGCAAAAGTCATCCCGAATGCGACACGAGATACAAACCCTTACATTTACACCAAAAAGAGAATGTCCTCAATCTACGAACTCTGAATTGCTGAAGCAATAATGTGCGACTTGTGATCAAGCTAACATGTCACATGGTCACTGTCAGGCTTGCAACTCTGAAGCGTCTTGATTTCATAAGTTTCGGTATATTCGAATCACTACTAACTTTTCCCAGCCGCCTTGCTTTCCAGACCGCCCAACAATATCAACTGCCCAATCAGCGCCCCACTGCCGGATCCGTTGCATGACTTCTTCAGGCTTGTTCTGCTTACACAGCAGTATGTACGCTACGCCTCGCTCAAGGTTTAGTGTATACCCTATTTGCTGTAGCAATTTGTTGGTGATTTCCATCCCATCTTCTCCGCCTGCATATGACAGCGACAGCAATTTGGAGTCTCGATCTACTAGAGTCTTGTTCTCCTTGCTTACTGTGTCCCATGAAGTCTGCGAGAGCAGGGTTTCGACTTGCAGCACCTCCAAGGTAGGAACATATGGTGGATTGAACACCAAAATATCCACTGTTCCAGGGCGCAACGCAGACGTCAAATCCGCATTCAATGAAGTTAGAAAGAAACCTGTTCTCGAAAATCGTGATTCATCAAGCCAGCCTTTAGCGATGTCTTGGTTCGCGTTCTCGACGGTTTTGATGCTCGCTGCGCAGGCGTATTGATTAATATCGACACCTAAGCCTAATACATCTGATCTGCCCAGGAGTGTTTGTGCATGAGCCATAAGGAATGCAAGGATCACACCGGATCCTGTTCCTATTTCCACGATGAATGGACATGGTGATGGCCTGTCATAACCTCCTGTTTGGGTCTCTGCATGAAATCGATCTTTGAGGAACGCAACCTCGGTTGTGGATGAGAGCGTATCTAAGAAAAGGAAAGAATCTTCAGCGGGCTCATATATACGGTCGACGTCCACATGGCTTGTGGAAGGCGTCGGTAGCATTGATCTGTACCCATGAAACAGATAATATCATAGATACACTGTGTATAGATAGAAGCGTCCTGTGTCCGTATGAATATCTGAAGCAAGCTAACCCTTGTTAGGCGATGATGTCACTCGGGTCTAGATCTATACTGCGATTCGACCTCGGTTCGTAATTACAGTTTTCGTAATTCACATATACTCTCGCACACTCCTTTCCGATTATTCGAAATATGCGTCATGCCTTCAAGTTATTGGCATCGCCATCAATTCTAGGATCTTCATCGGGGCTCAATCCGGCTCCACTGGCGTTACTACCACCAATCCCGCTATACCGTCGACTCCTGCGCTCTCACCGAAAGTTTCTACCCCCTGAAATGCGAGTCCTCGGAGACGAATATGTCAAGAGCGAGTTTCGAGCTCACAGGAATGTCGAAAACCCCATTCATATTGTTGGATTCTTGAAGGAGTGGCAGATGTACGCCCAACAGGTCGAGGGAGATTCGTGGTATGGGGAGAAGCTCGATACGGAAAAGATTGATAAGATGAGCGGTGGGTGTTAGGATGGAGCATTAGTTTTCGGCTAGCTGCTGATTTGAATCCCTCAGATCAACAACTTGGGCAGCTTTACGAATTGATGCAAGCTATTCAGAAAAAAGCACAAGAGGATCAGGAATGAGGAAAAATAAAGTACAAAGACGTAATTCGTTTGCTCCCTAATGTTTCAGCCTTCCAGAGAGGTGAACAACCAATATGGGTCAGCATACGTCTACGACATGATCTGGCCGTTGCCTAATCGCATTCACCTGTTTGTCAACTACCTTGATTCCGTCAAGCAGGCTTTGACTGATACACGATAAGTGAAGGTCCAACTCTGTCAGAATCTATCTTTCGAGATAGTCATATTCTCCTCCGGATCCCCGACTTTTGGTCATGCTTGTTCGGGGTCACAGTGTCTGCTGTTAATACTGAATGAGTGCTAAGACTCATGCAGCTGGAGAAAAGAATTATTCCATTCTGCCACTACTTCGGCGACAAACTCCTGCTATATATATCATCGTTGGCTGTCTCAATATTCTTTATTCTTCTCTTGCACGACTTGCAAAACGACCCTTGTCTGAGGATTACTGTATGAATCGAAAGAAACATCAAACCTACCGATACACTCTCCAAATACGAAACGTATATCCAGACCATAGAAGCTCATACAATAACGCGGTCCAGATTCTGTCACGCCCTTGTCACCCTATTTTAAACCTTGCGTTCTCTTCGGTGAAGAGCCCTCAATTCCGATCGACGGGAAGCCGACTGCTTTGACTACGCCACCCGATTTATTGCGTTGTCGGTTCGAGGATCAACTGCAGTAATTCCTCGAGAAAGATATATCTCGAGATGTGCATAGCAAAGATGACCATGTGCCGGACGTGCAAGAGGCGATGGTTTCGATTGACCAAGCCTTGTGCGGAAGGGAAGAACATGAGCAACTGCCCGTCTTTCGAAGACGGCAAGGCAAGAAGCGATCGGGACCTAATCACGACAATGGTGGATGCTGAAAATTGTCCTATATGTACGCCAGAGAAGTACGATGCGGACAACCTTCGACTGGTCATGTCGATGAGCAGTGGAGTACGATACGGCCTGGGTCTGGGGAGAACCGATGTGGGAAAGGATGTGAAGCTGTACTTTTGCTGCACGATTATGTGACTGGATATTGGAAGGCTTAAATTTGTATAATCGGGTTTCACAATTGTGAGCTACCTTCTGGATTTGTTTGCTTCTGCCAACATTATTTATACATGACATCTCAGGATCATAGATTATAGAATCAAAACTTGATTATTGCACCTCGAGACTTCGCAGTTTAGGACTCGCCAAAGCCAAGCATTAGTATCAATGACCTAGGCCAAAAGGGGAAAAACTCTATAGGTCTTGGCATCACTAGTAGGTTGTTGCGGAAACCATGTGAATATTGACTTGTGGTTCTATCCAGTACGATGTCGCCGTAACATTTGGAAGCTTGATTGGCTTCGATGCTTTCTCGTCTCGAATCATACTTTTCAACAGGCAGCCTCAGATAGGTGCAACGTTCATTTATCAATATCATCGGCCGCTTTCCATGATATGGAAAACGGCAACTATGTGCTCCACCAACGAGGGACTACTGTAGAGTGAGTGCTTAAAATTCCATGGGAAATATGGGATCATCCGTTCCAGAACCAGAGGACTCATTGCTCGTATTGGATGGGCCTAATCGTGCCCATGAATTGCATTCATATCAATGCATAGTAAAGCAACCTACAAACACCGCGGCGATTCGCTCACCAGGTGCTGATGATGAAGAGGACGTGAAAACACAAAGTAACCTCTTCCTGGCACCGGAAGGGCAGAACAATGATGGTGAAGGCAATGCTTTACACGAGAGAAGTCTGCAGTTGCTTGATCTCCCAATTGATATACTGAAAGAGATTGTCAAGGAAGTCAGTCGATTATCCCTTTGCCAATTGTAATCCGTTCATTTCTATAGGTCACACACACCAATGATCTTACCTCGCTGGCCTTGACATGCTCTGCCCTCTACAGCCTTGCAATACCTTGGATCTATATGCGATTCGATATCGTCTGGCCGGATGTACACAGCAATTCTGACTCTCGTCAAGGCGTTGACGCACTAACGTGAGTTGGGAAAGGCCGGTGACTACGAATGAATACATAGAGCTGATCGCGTTTCTTGTAGTTACGGGCTTGCTACGCTTGTATTGGGAGATGAGCCAAGGCAACCATTACAGCCATCGGACGCCAATCAGGAATTCACTTGTACACACTGTGGAACTCTTAATGTCGTTGCAAGTAGACCAGCAGAGCTATCGAGAACTGTTCGACCACGCCGACGAGGCAATCATTAGTGAGTAAGCCTTTATGACTATCACCATTAACATGTACATTCGGAGCGAGCCAGGGGCTCAATCAACATTCTATGCAGAATATATCATCTGAAAAAAATTTGCCCAAACGAAGCACTGACCATTATTCAATAGTCCTCAATTCACCCGCCAATTTTCACTTGGAAATGGCCCTGATGAATGGGTTGAAGACTACTTAATTAACCGGGAGTCGGGCAAAATGCTCGGCACCTTGGTGGCACTAGCCCTAGCCCGCATGCCCAATCTTGAGAGCTTTGTATGGGATATGCCTACCGGAATTCTGAGAGATTGCTGGCTTGCTTTAGCATCCCTGAGTGACGGGAAGGATGGCCGTGAATCCAAGTTGGAGAAAGTTTGGGTACGTTTCCATAATAACAGAGTGGTAATGGACAGTCCAGAAGCTTTGCCTACTGCGTCACAAAACACGCATCACTCCTCGGGACATTCTTCTGGCCCTTCCCACGAATATTCTAGCACTACACCTCACGGAGAAGAGCCTCCTGGGTCTATCGAATGGTCTTATCGACATGTTGAGCACCCAAGCTTTTCTATACTACCTCCATTGAAAAGTCTAAATGTCTTGAACATTGATGAGATTGCGTATCTTGAAGAGCTAAGCATGCTGCTTGAGCGTTCGGCCGATAGCCTGAGGGAATTGCGGATAGGTCTGGCGCTGAACGTGCCCCAAGACGGATTTGCATCGACGCGAGACCTCAATTTACACGCCAGTGACGATGTGCCTTCTGAGTATCAGAACGTACTGAAGCGATTAATGAGTAAAATATACGAAGCGGACGCAGAGAAATGTCGAAAAAATGTGGAAACCCCATCGAATGACGGAAGACTTGCTGAAAGTCATGCAGAGCAACCACACAGTACAGGGGTTGAGACTTTGGAGAGTACGTCGGTTCGGACAGCAGGGGTAAATTTATGCGATAGCACCAATACTCAACCTCTCCAAACTGGTATACCAGCAGCATTACCAAAACCTTTGCCTACATTCGATCCTGCCAGTATCCTAGACAGCATGGTTATCGGGCCTAGTTCTACGATACTAGATGTCTACGAGGGTGACATCGCTCCTCATACCCTGAGTCAAGCCGTGGCAAATGCTTCCAAGGAAATCTTGAATTTGTATCAGGTGCCTAAGCAGGAGCCATTAGAAGATATCCAGAGCACTTTGGAGACTTCTCACCAGGCACAACAGGAGAAGCGTTTAAAATTGGAGCTGTTGGAACTGGAGCGTGTTGATCTTGACGTATCGGTACTTCGCAAAACGATAGACTGGTCTTTCATTACGACTCTGACATTGCTTCATTGCGACTCGCATGAGATGCTGTGGAAAGCCTTCAGACGGACTTTCACCCCGCAAAAAAACAGGTCTCAACCCTTACTACGACGAAAGTCCAAAGTGCATCTGCAACAATTTTATTCGTCAAGCTCACGGGCGATCCCGCGATCGGAATACAGAATGAAGCTTCGAAGGATACATACTAATACTGTTTCCTTGGCTTTGATAGCGTTCTTAAAGGAGACGCTTGCTCCAAACAGCCTTGAATACCTTTTTCTGCAAGACGGGGGCTTTGTGGCAGGCCCATCAGACGAAAGGGTTAATTATGAATCTAACGTCTCCATCGACGCGATCTGTCGCGGCCCATTACGTCGTCATCGATCAAGTCTACAGAAACTTATGATCAACAGTGGCGATCAGGGTCACGGACGAAGACACAAATGGCAAAAATGGAAATTGGATCGTGAGATTCTGCTATATCTTACAAGTGGTAAAATGACCGCTCTTAGAGAAGTCGCGTTCTCAATGGACTACAAAGATTGGGTAGGCTGAAATCGATACATGGGATCAGTACTTGAAAAAAACAACTGACACTATGTAGCATGTCCTCCTGCAAAGAATGCCTCAGGTGCCCCACATCCGATCAATCCATATTCCGCATATTGCGGATCACCCCTATGGTAATCACGTCAATGCCAGAGAGTTAGCATTGCAGATCATGGACATTGTCACAATAAGACCGGATATGCAGCTGTGCTACATGGGCATCTCAAATAAATGCTTCGAGATTCTAGAAGGAGTTCACGATGATCTTGAAAGTAGCTCTTCGAGCAGGACAGCGGCAAATGCAAGCTCCGACGATGCAAATACTACAGACGAGGACAGCGATGGTAGCGAAGAGGATCACACAAACGATGAAAACGATACTCCGACAGCGGATGATGACAGCGATTTCGAGAACCAAGACGATAGCGGTCGAGATTCTGATGACGAGCTTGCGGAATCGGAGAGCTTCGGTAAGCGGCCGGGCTTGGATCTAAGGGAGATATTGTTTTACGAAGATAGGGTATCCATCTTCAAGGCTAGGCATGGGAGGCTTTAGATAATCTAGGTGCATGTGATATACCCGGTCTCAATAGATTTTTTCAATGTCAATGAGTGTTCTAATTCCAACCATTGAAATCCCGGTGTTGCTTCGATCACATTAGTTGTTAAGACTGGCCTTCATCATTGGCCCACACGTCTACCTACGTTTGCTTGGCCCCTAATCACGGAATCTCACACAGAAATTGCCTTGTGGTTCAGACAGCCTTTTCAATGGTAGAGCTCAAAGACTTGGCTAAGATCATTGAAGTAGTCGAGGTATCTGATGTATTGTTGTCAATGTTCTTATGAAGCTTGAATTCATGCATTTATAAATAGTTTATTTTCGTRTTATTTGGGCGAACCAYAGGCGYATATTATACCAAGACCTGCTGACTCAGCAGCACTAACCTAATCAGGTAATTAACTCCACCATACCAAGTACTAGGCGATTTAATTTTTTTCTATAGATTTCTCTTAATAATTAATTTATATATATATACACGTATTTATTTAATAGTTATAAACCTAGAATTATATACCTTTACGTATTTATAATATTATACTTATATTTATTTACTAGATTAGTATTAATTTAATATTTAATTTAGTTTAAAGGCCTACCAGGTATACTAAAAAACCTTTACTATATATTTATTAAAAAAATTTCTCTAATTAATAAAAAAGATATAAAAACTATTTATTTAGCTATTTAACCTCCTTATTTTATATATATATACTCTCGCTAATATTATAAATAACTAAAAACTTAAATTTACTAGTTTTAAAAACTAGAATCTATAGATCGCGGTAATTAAATTAAAAACTATCGCCTATAAAATTTAGTCTTTTATTAATTCTAGCCTTTTAATTAAGCCTAATATAGTTATTAAATTAGAAGAACTTTACTATAAATAACCTATAAATATATCAGGTACTACTATAATAAATATAGTAGGGGAGGCGGTATATAAAAATTATAAAATAAAGATAATCGAGTATAAATCCGATTTACTTAAATAAAAGAAATAATTTAAATCTTTTTCTATTATTATCGACTTTATATACGAAACTTTTATTATTTAAAATATAATCTATATTTAAAACGTTAAAATATATCTATAGGATATCCTCTAAATATTTAAAGTAAAATTATCTTTATCCGATTTAGCTTATTTTATAAACCTTAAATAATAATATATTAAATTTATAATAGGTCTATTATTACGCTAAAATATTAAATAATAGATTAATAATTAGTTACTTATATATTAAAAAGGAAAAGAGTATAAAATAATTAAGGCGGTTAATATAAAACGATTTTATTAAAATTTCGCTCTAATAATTAAAAAATATATACCTATATTTAATAATATTACTATTATTATATTAGATATATTAATAGAGGATTATAAAATATAATATCTTCGCTTTATTAAATAATTTCGTAATTATTTTCGTATATATAATTCGAAAGGTAAATTAGTATCTTATACCGCTTTTACTACTACCGGCGAAAATTATATATACGGAAATAAAAATACTAATAAAAATCGATTATATAGTAATCGAAATTATTTATATAATAGGTATACTAATAGCTTTAACCCCTATATATACGGACTTATATATTAGTAAACGGATTATTTTTATCTTCATAAAAATTATTCTAAAAAAGCTTTATAACTTATATAGAAGCTTAAACTATATATTTAAAGGCAGGTCGAAGAAAAGCTTAAAGATCCTATATTTAAAATAAAGGTAGATAAAGCTATTAAATAAATAAAAGGTTATAAAATAAAATAAGTAGGTAATAAAAAAAAATCTAATATATCTATATTACCGAATCTCGATATATTTATTATATTTCTAAGTACTTTTACTATAGATTTTTACTTCCGCTTTTTATAGATTATAGATTATAGCTCCCCTATTTATATATATAATAATTTTATAAAGGATCGTTTTATTAAAGAGCGCGATTATACTAATAGTAAATTATTAGATACTAGAACGACTTTAATATAGGTTAAAGCCTATAAAAGAATCGATATAAATATTAAAATATTAAACGGTAGAGTAGTTATAATATTCCGCGATATATACTATATACTAAATTTTATAACGAATTTAATAAAAAGAAGTATTCTAATAGATAAAAACCTTTATTTTAATATTTAATATTATTATCTATACTATAATAATAAAACGGTAGCTTATTTAAAAAAAAATAGTAGTTATTATCTTATTAAAGATAACTCCGCTATTTAAATAAATTTTTAAACCGTTTTCGCTATTATAAAAATCGGTAGTATATATAAATAGTACTAGCTTCTTATTTACGCTAGTAATAAAGCTATTTAATACCTTATTAAAATAATTAAAAAAGTAGAAATTTCGGATAAATAAAAGGTACTAGTAATAAATAAATATAAAATATATATACTTTTTAAAGTATATAAAATTATATTTAAATTATTTATAAAGGCGGAGTATTTTAAAAAGCCGTTTTTTAGAATAATTTATAACTTAATTTTAATAAGTACTACTATAAATAAAAATTAGTAGATTTCCTATATAGTTTATTCGGAAAAGGATTTTTATATAATATATATATACCGTTTTAAGTTAGATATAATAAATATTTTTAGAACCGCTATTAAAATAATTTAGTAGTAATAGGGTTATAAAATAATATTTATTTAAATAAATAATAAATATATATTAGGATTAGAATTTATATAATTTATTAAAAAATTAAAAATTAGTTATAAACTTTTAATACTTAATTCCTCTAAATAAAATAATTATTTAAAATATAAAAGAGGAATTTTTACTATTAAAATAAAAATAATATTAATAAAAATAAAACTATTTAATTACTTTTAGCTTTAAACGGTAAAAATAGCTGGTTTTATTATAAATCGTATACCTATAATAAAATATATATAAAAAACGCTTTTTAAAATAATAATAGAATATAAATTAAATTTTTACTATTTTTACTAATATAGATATAAAATATATTTATTTATTAAATATATACTTTATTTATAAAAAATAAAACCGCGAGTATATATAAGCTTTTTAATAGGTTATAAAGGTATTAATATCTTTAATATCTAGATTTCTAGTTAAAAAAAGGTAATTTATACTTACGATATTATATTTAATAAAAAAAAATTCTATAATTATAAATAAATAAATCTAATTTAAATTATTAAAAAACTTTTTATTTTTAATATACTAGATATATTATATATAAATTTTTTATACCTTATTACTAATTTAAACTTTAAAAACTTAAAAAGCGATAAAAAAAAGCTTACTACCGCGGAAGTACCTCTATAAAATACCTCTAGCGTAAAAAAGAAAAAAAAAGAGGTAATCCGAATTTATTTTTTATCGCTAAATCTTATAAATTTAAAAGGTAAAAATACTTCTAAACTTAATATATCTATTAATATACTAGTTAATTTATTTAAAGATATTTTTAAGGATATACTATCGAAAATAAATATTCTAAAATTTATAAAAAAGAAATATACTTTAAAGCAGCTAGAAATTAATAAAGATTTTATTCTATTATCTAAAACTCGTATAAATCCTTATAAAAAAGTATATATTATTTTTATAAATAATTTAGTTTTAAAGAATCTTACTTTTTATTATATTATATTTATATTTTTTATAAAAGCGAAGAATTACTATAAAAAAACTATTAATAAACCTACTAATAATCTATTACTAAATTTAATTAAATTAAAGTTTTATTATAATAATTTATTACCGGAGCCTCGCTTTTATAAAAATATATTTAAATATTTATATATTAAAAGCTTTAAAAAAACTATAAAAGTTAAAATTAAATCCTTTTAAAAAAAAAATACCTAGGAGGAGATACCTATTGAATATACTATTAAAGTAAATAAAAAGTCTATTTCTACTATCTAGATATTTAAATATAAATTTAATAAAAAAAGGTATTTTATTAAATATAAGGCCCGTTTATACGCACGAGGCGATTTATAATTAATAGAATAGAATATATTTACTATAATATTTACTATTAGAATTTTTAGATTAATAATAGCGGTAATAGTAGTAATAAATATAGAATTTTATTAATATAATTATATTAATATATTTATAAACGCTAAAATTAGAATTTTTATATATTTATAAACCTCTAATAGGTAGAATAGTAATATAAATATATTATTACTTTTTATTTAGGTATTATATAGCCTTAAAAAGTCGTTTATTCTTTAATATAGCGATTTATTAAATACTCTAATTAATTTAGGATTAAAGCCGGTAATAGAAATAAAATACTTATTTTTTTATAATTATATAATATTCTTCTTTTTTATAAATAATATAGCTATTATTTATTATTAAAAATATACTATTAAAATAGATAAATTTTAGGTTCGCCTTTTAAATAAATACGAAATTCGATATCTAAACGAAATTAAATAATTTCTAGGAATTTATATAATACGAAATTAAAAACTTTACTAGATTTATTTATACTAGAATAGCTATATCGATAAAATTACTATAAAATATAATATTTTATATTTTTTAAAAGCTCCTAGATTACTATTATTAAGTATTTTACCGCTTAAAAAGAATTAAAAATAAATAACGCTTTAAAAAATTTATATATACTAGTAGTATATTAAATCGCTAAATTTCGCTATTATAATAACTAGGTTAAATATTATATATACCGCCTTAAAACTATTTAAATTTTTTATTAATCCTTTTAATAAATATATTAAGGAAGTAAAACGAATTATAAGGTATTTAATATATATAAAATACTATTCTATCGTTTATAATAGTAGAATTTAAAATAAAATACTATTCTTAACCTTTTTAAATGCCTTTTTTAATAATAATCTATATAATAAACGGAGCTTATAAAGCTTCTACTTTAAACTCTTTAATAGTTTAATTAATTAGAAAATAACTAAATAATAAATAGTAATAATAAGCTCTACTAAAGCGGAGTTACTAGCGATATTATTTATAAATAAAAAGTTTATTTAATAAACTAGATTCTTTAATTTAATTAATTTAAATATAAATATTATATTTATCTATATTAAATATAATAACTAGTAAATAATTCGATTTCTAAATAATAATAGCTTATAATTTACTATTAAATTACGCTATATAAATATATACTACTACTAGCTTCGCTAGAAAATAAATCTAAATATTATATAAATTAAATAAGTCCCTTTTAATACAATCCTAGTTAACGGCTTTATAAGATCGCTCCCTTTTTAACGCTATACTAATTTCGTTAACCTACTCGGCTTTAAGAAGCTCTTTACTAAAAAGCTATCTTATATATTCTAATAACTTTATTATTTATATCTAAAATTAGTAATCTAGTAGTAATAATATCTAAATAAATTTATAAAGCTCTAAAGATTTATAATTTATTATAATCTCTTAAACTTTATTAACTAAAAGATCCTATATTTAAATTATAGTTAATCTATTTATTTTTTTTATTTTTTAAACCCCTAATATATCGGGTTTATATCTAGCGATAAGGCTATTATATCTATAGTAGGACCGATAGTCTAAGGGTATAATATTTAAGTAGGATCGGATTCTAATTTTAATCTATTATATAAATTAAAATTAATATTCTATTTAAAAAGCCTATATTTAATTTATAATCAGTCTATTTTTTTTTTATTTTTTTAATTTTTAATATATCGAATTCGTATCTAGTAATAAAACTATTATATTTATAATAGGGTCGGTAGTTAAATAGTATAATATAAGTAAAAAAACAAGCGTTTAAGTTATTTAAATACCTAATAGCTACTAGTAACTATAGGTAGTTATATACTTTATAATTTAAGGTCCTATATTTAAATTACAGCCGATCTATTTTTTTTTATATTTTAAAGCTATACCGAATCTAAAAATATATTAAAATATATATATAATTAATATAAAAGCTATAAACTATAATAAAAAATAAATTTATAGAGCTTTTATAAAATCTTTTATAAAGTTTATAAAACTTTAAATTTTAGCTTTTAATTAATTATAATATATAGAACTACTTTTAATTAATTAGAATAAGTAATAGGATTATTACTAAAGGTAATAAATCTAAAAGAATATATTAATATTCTTATAAAGCTTAAATTTATATATTTATAAATAATTTATTTTTATATTATTTAGGCGAATTATAGGCGTATATTATATTAAGACCTGCTAACTCAGTAGTACTAACCTAATTAGGTAATTAACTCCACYACACCAAGTGCTAGGCGATTTGATTTTTCTCCATAGATTTCTCTTAGCAATTAATTCACATATGCACACACGCATTCATTTGACAATTGTCGGTGTAGCAATTGCCTCTTTGGTTTTCGCGTGTCAAGCCTGGGCGTTATCCACTCCTTTTGTCAGGGACCAGGATTGGCCAATGGTATCGATGATCGACGGGCCCCAGATAATCACGAATAGCGCTAACACTTAGCTTCAAAATCAATCAAAAGATTCCGGATCTATCAGCTCACTTAAACTCAACATCTTTCGCGTCACTGGTCAATCATGCCGTCGCAAAGAGATACCCAGGCAAGACCTGAGGTCTTCTCCTTGGCCAAACTTTTTGTCTATGCCTTCGTCTCCCTGCCATTATTGCGCGCTGCTCCCCTTCGCAATGGGCCCGTTAGAGCATTTGAAGAGCCCCCAATGGAGCCCAGTAAGCCTACTCTCTGGATCTATCTCGCTGTCGCCATCTCTTTGGTCTTACTCGGAGGAGCTTTCGCGGGTTTGACTATTGCTTTGATGGGCCAGGTGCGTGACAAAACAATCTTTACTACTGCATGGAAGCTTAAGGTTGCCAGGATGAAATATATCTGCAAGTCATTAGAACTTCGGGAGAAGGCGCCGAGAAGAGGCATGCTGCCAGAGTACTCACATTGCTCAAGAGAGGCAAGCATTGGGTTCTGGTAACCTTACTACTCGGGAATGTCATCACAAACGAAACACTACCTATTGTGCTCGATCGTTCACTCGGCGGAGGATGGCCTGCTGTCCTTGGCAGCACAGTGCTCATTGGTATGCCGGATAATCGAGAAATGCCTAAGATGCTAATCTGGTTTCAGTCATCTTTGGAGAAATCATCCCCCAGTCCATATGTGTCCGCTACGGCCTCCCTATTGGTGCTCATTTATCCCCGCTTGTCCTTGTCCTTATGTACATCCTTGGACCAGTCGCTTGGCCCACAGCAAAACTTCTTGATAGATTACTAGGGGAAGATCATGGTACGACCTACAAGAAAGCTGGGTTGAAGACGCTGGTCACACTTCACAAATCTCTTGGCGCAGCCGGCGAACAGCTGAATTCTGACGAGGTCACCATCATCAGCGCTGTTCTGGACTTGAAGGCGAAACCGATTGGCAGTATTATGACTCCGATTAAGGACGTCTTCACAATGTCTTCGGATACGGTCCTTGACGAAAAGACCATGGATGTCATTCTAGGCGCCGGTTATTCTCGAATTCCTATTCACGAACCAAAAAATCCACAGAATTACGTCGGAATGCTGCTTGTCAAAATTCTCATCACCTACGATCCAGAAGACTGTAAAAAGGTGAACGAGTTCGCACTGGCTACGTTACCGGAGACTGCTCCTGAGACAAGTTGCCTGGACATCGTAAACTTCTTTCAAGAGGGCAAGTCACACATGGTCCTCGTATCAGAACGGCCAGGGCAGGATTCTGGTGCGATCGGGGTGGTCACCCTCGAAGATGTGATCGAGGAGCTTATCGGGGAGTGAGTATCCTCCTTTTCCTTAGCCGAGTTGAGATCCGCTTGCTGATTACCTCGCAGAGAAATTATTGATGAATCAGATGTTTACATTGACGTTCACAAAGCTATCCGCCGCACGAATCTTGCCCCAAAGACAAAGATAGGAAAGCACGGAGTTGTTGCCGAACCAGAAAGCAATATTGGCGAAGCTGAAGAAAATCTCATTGATATCGGCGACGACAGTAAACCTCAGCACAAAGCCCTTCAACGCACGCAGACTCTCGATCAACTTCCTACATCTAACGGTTCTACTCCCGACTCTGCTCCCGCTCCCGGCCGCAATGCTGCCCTACGTCGTACTTCTAGTATAGCTAGCGTCACCAAAGACGGCCAACCCAAACCCGTCAGCAACCTTGACCACTTCCGCAACCTTGGTCCTTCTAATCTTGCTAGCCGTCCCCGGCAAACCCGCTACAACACCGTCAAGATCAAACCCGGCGGTGGAAACCTCACTGAGAACTTGGTCAAAGCTCAAGAGGGAACAACAGCTGGAACTCCAATGGCCATATCTACCGCTTCTCCAGCCCCACATGGTGGCGTTGGCACTGGTATCCTCAACTCTGCAGGGAAAGACGCCTCCGATGGCGTCCTTGCAGTTCAACAGGGCTACGGAACAATGACTGGTACAACGCCGCCCAAGTCTGCAGGTAAAATGCATGGCGGTGGTCCATCCGCTGCATCACGAGCCAATTCCTCCGCGGCCATACCCGAAGAACAAGAAGAGCCACAATCTCCACAGCGCTCAAAGCTAAAACCCGCCGCTTCATCTCACCACTCCGATAGTGAGAGTACCATTGGCTCCCTCCAGAAAAGGCACAACCATTCTCGACCTGGCTCCCGCCACCACGCTGACGTGAGTCCAAGCCAGAGACGTGGGACGGCAAGGAGCGGCAGTATCACGGAGAATATCATCGATATGGGCGGGATCAAGAAAGTGGTGTTGGAGACGACGAGTTCGAGTGAAGAGGCAAATGCTTCGAGAGATGGCGGTGCCAATAGTCATAATCGTAATGGGAGCGGGAGTGTGAGTGGAAAGGGCACCGAAGAAGGGAACGACGGCGGTGTACCGTTGCATGAGCAGGGGCTGGATGGTACTGAAGAGGGCAAGACGGGGCAGAAGAGTGGTAGTGGGAGGAAGAAGCGGAGAAGGAAGACCAGGAAGGGGGGATCCAAGGGTAAGGGGGAGGGGGAGGAGAGTGCACCGTTGTTGGATGGGAATGAGAGATGAGAGTAAAGTATCATTCGATGGCATGGCGTGTGGGTTTTGAATGCATTCGAAGGAGTTCTAGTCAGGGTGCATGTCATGAGCTATAGAAAGCTCTCCACATCAGGATTGCTGCATTGCTTGGGACACGAAATCGTCCTACTATTGAATTGTATGTACAAAATCATAGATGGCTACATCGCTGCTGCGTATACCGCTGCCTTAGCCAGTGTTTTTCTTACTTGATCTTCTTCGGCTTCAACTTGATCGTCTCGTCATCCACAAAAATGCCTTTTCCCTTGTACGGCTCCGGTTTCCTCCATTTTTTAATGCTTGCTGCGAAAGAGTTCACCACTTCCTTGTCAATTCCCTCCAGCAATATCCTTGTCGGCACTGGCGTGCTGACTTTCATGCCCATCGGTACACCGAGCTCGATCGGATGCGTGTAACCTAGTTTCAGGTTGACGAACAGCTGCCCTGGATACTCTGGCTTCACCGTGACGGCCGAGGGCTCAATAGTAGCGCGGTAGCCGACGCCGACGAGACGCAGGATAGCAGTATGACCTTCGGAGACGCCGAGGATGTGGTTGGCGAGGTAGGAGCGTGTCGTTCCTGTATATTTCATTTAGCCCTTCAAATTCTAGCCTTTGAATATTGAGGAGGGATGGCAGAAGAGTAAAGATAGACGAACCCCACATCTCCCTCTGACCCCTCACTTTCCGATCCGCAACACTCAGGGTCGCTTTCCGCGTCGCATCATTCAAAGCGTAGCTCACGAATGGGGGAAGTGGTATGGCGGCTTTTCCGAGCGGACCTTGGATCTCGATGACTTTTGGGGGTGGGGTCCGCGTGATTGGGCCTCGCCGCTTTGGTTCGAGCAGGCGGAGGTTTACTTCCGGGGGAACGGTTATGGATGCTGCGCCGACTCGAGATGCGTGTGGTGAGGAGGTTGTGAAGGGTCGATGGGTGGTGAATTGGGGGTTGGTTTGGAAAGCTGGGAGGAGGAAGTCTGGGAGGGAGGAGGGTGTTACTCTTGAGTGTTTGGAAATCCGAAGCTTCATGCGGTGTGCTGTAGCCATGACGCAATGGTTGCTCTACGACTGCTTGTATTGTTGTAGCTGCTTCTTGATATCGGCATTGGAAATATTTGACGCCAATAACGACCATCGTAGTCACGTGATCAGGCGGCGATTGTCCGTGTTCTCGTTTCCCTGACACAACTATTCCTATAATCATCTGTAGGCGTTGCATCCTGGAGTTATCACGTAGACTTTTTGATATCCAGTACGTTAGTAGACTGGTTCTATGTAAATAATCAAGTTGAAGAGGCAGAACTTTAATTGAAAATGAATGTTCAAGGAAGTTGCTCTTCGTATTCACCTCGTCTTGATGGCAAGAACGACTTAAGCATAAACAGCATCAAGGCCTTCAAATACTTGTTTCATCCCTTCAGAAGGCGCAATCAGTAGTCTAATGTGGTCTTCGTTTCGTATTTCTACTCTTCCTTCAATTCTTTCAATTCTAAGCATCATACTACTTCGTCACGTATTTACATGACCCGATAGCGATTTGGCTGGCCTGAATCTCTTCTACTCTTCCTTCCATCCTATTTAGTTGTCTCCTGATTGAAGGTAGTCGAAGATGAAGTCCCATCCTACTGGGTCTAGTGAAATGTGCTCTCTACTTTTCATTGCCTTTTTCGTTTTCTTGTGGCCATCAACCTACGCCTTTAGGTTCACATACAAAACGACTGGATCTTATGGTAAGCTTCGAAGTAAGGATCAGCCCAAATACATAGTTCACTAAATGGTACAGTAGATTCATTCGACGGCTGGCAGCGGGGTATTGGTCCTGACACAGATCTCACGGTACTCCTTAAGAACTCGCCAGATAGCCAAAGTCAAGTTTATGGTCATGCCATACAGCTTTTGGAGTCTTTGAGAGCATCGCCATCTTGCAATCGCCTAGCGGCTTCAGCTCTGATCCACTCTTGTCAGTCGATTGATGGCTCAAGTATCGACAAAGAGGAGTCTCTGGAAAACTCAAAGTCCATCTATGCCGCCCAACTTGCTATATGTGAGCTTACCGACGCTGGCTCAAAGCCGCCTGGACCATGCGAACTCTTCTCGTCCAACAAAGATTTCCAACCGGGCCACAAGCTCAACCATAATGCGAATCATCATGGCGGAATACCAGATGCGTTGAAAAAAAAGCTGGGCTTATGCCTCCAGTCACTGGAGTCGAGGCCACAACACTGGACGAGCTATTCAAACAACAGACAGAATGCGGTAGTTATGTGCCAAGCGGCCCGAATGCATGTCGAGAAGGGTTCGTTTTTTTACTCGGTTGGACAACCTGAGTGTTCCACTAACTTCAGTAGACGACCTGATCAAGCTTCACAAAACAATGGTTGACACAACGTCAGATGCTAACGCTGCGTTGGTGCAGGCTATTGCTACTGCAAATGAGGCCATGGCCAGACAAGCGCAATTTGGCAAAGAAGTCAACCTGTTTCAGCAGCAGATAATGCGAGATTTGGAGTCCTCAAGGACCGAGACCCAATCATACATTGGGCATCTGATGAAGCATGTTGACTCAACGCTACAGGGCATCATCAAGCACCTTTCCACCAAGTTGACGAACGTGAAGAGTGAAGCTAACAATGTCGAAGAGGTGATTTTTCCCATTCAGCTTACTCGATTCACTAGGACTAATCTCCTTCAGGCTTTGCGCTCATCTTCTGCCGAGGCAGATGAGCTGAGGTCGAACATAGGGAAAGTGTTCCAACAAGCAGTCGAAGGAAGCGCTGCGTTGGCTTCTACCCACGCCAAACAGTGGGATCTGGCCTCAGCTTCGGCGATTGAGCTACAGGGCTCATTGCAGAATTTGAGAGACCAAGAAGTTCACTCATTACTTGGGGCGTTCGACAGTATCAATACTCAGATTGTACGTCACAGCCGGATGACTATCGACGATGACTCTAATGTCTCACAGAGAACTTCGAATGAGCTGGTGGCGGTGATGTATGCGAGGCAGCAGGAAATGGATCAGGTGAGGCTGCTTTGAAGTTTCTCAAGGCATGTTACTAATTCGACTTGCAGCGATTGGTCAAGCTTGATAAATCGTTCGCTGGACTTGAATCTACTGCAGTAGCTCTACACGCCACTCAAAGTGCAGACGCGGAGGCTCAAATACGATTACACGGTCGAGTGCAAGTGGAACTCCAGACTGCACAAAGCCTCCTCGCCGATATTACTGCCAGCACAGCAGCCCTTCAAGCCACGGTCAACGATACACGCTCGAAAGTTACCGACATGGTGGCTTTCCGTGGGCTTACGAACAAACTCTTGGATTGGGGCTGGTCTCTGATTGTATTCTATGTACTTTATCACTTCTATCCTCAAGCTGCTCGGTACGCGGCCATGGCTCTTGGTAAGCATTCAATATCTGTCTAGCCTTCGACTGTGCTTACCAGTATCGTAGTGACTTTCTTCTTTATCTCTTTCAATGGGCCTCCATCGTTTGTAAAACGACTTCATACAACGGCTTCGTACAATATGCTTGGCTACTCGGTCTCACTTGAACGAGTCTTCCACATTCTTCTTGGTTTTCTTGGGGCAATCGGGGTTGTCCTCCTGGCCCGGTCATCATCGCGCATTCAATCCGTCATCAAAGCCACGTCCTGTCGATTCGCATCTTTACTGCGTCGCAGTCAGCCCGCTTCAGAACGGGCACATCATGACTGGAAAACATGACCACACGCTGTTCCATACGTGTCAATTATGGTGCGACGTCTACCATCCAGTATTAGCGATCCATATTATTTCAGCATATCCTATCCTGTGGGCTCGACAAATGAAATGCGTGAATAAAGACAGAACTTTTACCCGAACATCCTTCACATCTACTTATTAACGACATCTACATCTGGCATATTGGCTTACAGCTTAGTTGCATTGACGATATTTTTGAACGGACTCGCAACATACTAGAGGCGGTGCATGAGAAATGAATTGATGATGATGGAAGGTCTGCCTTTTCTTGCATTTGCTTCATTTCAGAGAAACCAATGGCAATGCCTAGCTTTTGTTTAGCAATGAGAAATGAAATTTTGAACACTTCATTTTGGTCTTGTGGAATGTGACCGATAATTACCTCTTACAAGTTTAGTAGATCGACACCCCCAGAGTGTAATAGATCGAGCTATATTATTTTCGGTACATCGACCGCCATAGTTAGAATCCTCGAGTGCCGATCCCCGCCAAACCAAAGGTGACGGTGTGATGGATTGCCGTGGGATCTTATTGACTCAAATGGGCTCTGGGAACTGCGCATTGTGCTTTAATGCATGCAAAGTACTCTCATTGCTGTGAGCTGGCGACAAACGGAGATCTTTTTGAAAACTCGGATTCTGAAAGGGTTTCGGTCGCGAGAAAATCTGATCTGAGAAATAAAACAATATCTACAATCGAGTTTTGGGCTCAAAATTAACGATTAACTGGGGACAAATGCCGCCTGATATCAAAGGACAAGAGCATCATCTTTCTCAAGATCTAAGCGCCTCGATGTCATCAACCTAGGGATTCGTTAGCAGATGCAATGCGCAAAGTAGCTAGCGACAAGAATGGACCAGTATGAAACTTACCTCCTTGACCGCCTCCGTCGTTAGTACAAGCGGATGTTCATCCTGTACGCAAATGCTGTCTTCGATCCTGATGCCCATGCCACGGAAAGCGGCCGGCCAGCGGTCGGTGTCGGGTATGTAGAGACCACTAGGCCAGTCAACGAGATTGCGTAGAAGTGAGTAACACAGGAAAACGAGACTTACGGCTCAACGGTAACGCATTGCCCAATTTGCAGTGGCTCCTTGCGTGATTGACCTGGTGTGTCGTGGACATCGAGGCCGATGTAGTGGCCTAGGTGGTGGGGGAAGAGAGTTTCGAGAGCCTAAATCCAACGACGGAGAGATTCATTAACGACTAGTTTGCTACTAGAATCTATCGAGACGGAAGAAAAAGGGTGAAATACATTGCCAGACATATCAAAGCCTAGTTGGCTTAGACTATCTTTCAGGGTCTCCTCTGCAATTCGGTGGAGTTTATCGAGGGAATTGGAGGCGTTGGCACGGCAGAGAGAGGTGCATGTTCGTTGGGTGGCAAGAATGGCGTTATAGAGATCTTTTTGGGGAGGGGTGAAGATGCCGGATATGGGCCAGGTACGGGTTATGTCGGTTATGTAATTGCCGTATTCCTGTTTATGTCCGTCAGAGCTCTCTGAATAGCTGACTACGGTAGAATTTGGGGTGGTTTACTCCACCTGCGTCTGCTAGTACAAGATCCTTTTCGCTGGAAAGATGTTAGTATGGGTGTCATCAAAGCTGATGGAGGGATAATAGCATACAGAAGTACATCGTCATTTCGAACGTAGTGAATTTGACTGGCGTTCTACAAATGATTAATATATTTGGGGTCAACCAGCTAGAGGGTGGCATACCTTTCCGCCAGCTACGACAGGTACGTACGCTGACGTGTCACAGCCATTTGTCTTGAAAGAATACTCAAGGAAAGCGTTAAGATCTTTCTCTGTGGTCCATGCTTGTCTCATTGCTTGAGTGAAAGCTCTGCCTGATGCTTTACCGGCTTTCCGCATGTTCGCAATCTCTGCATCGCTTTTGATATTTCTCAGATCATTAAGGATGTTCCTCAATGGTTTGACGGTTGCGTGGTCAAGGAGCTTTGACAGTCCTTCACTTTTAGAGGGCGATCGGTTGGAGAAAAGACGGGTAAAGGCAGAGGCAGATTTCGACGAAGGGCTGGCATCGGTGTAAATTTCAGATGCGTCCCCAATAATCCGGGTGAGGCTGCTCTCGACCTTGTTGATATCTCCTGACTGAGAAGCGTTTAAGCCACCAGTCCTTGAGATGATCCATGACTAGCACGTACCTCATCCGCATTGAAGACATCTATAGCGGCCTGAGTTCCTGATCTTGATCCCTCCCATTGTTCATGTTTGGGATCCTTCGGTCTGACGAATAGATAGAAGACATGATCATCTTCAGCCGCCGTTCTGCCTATCTGACATCAGACTCAAGTCTGACAAGTGTTGCAGGCGTACTGTACCGATGACAGCTACAGCCTCCGGCTCATTGAACCCTAGCTCTTTCAGCTCAACCCTTGAGACACAGGACCCATTATACCAGTCAAGTAGAAGAAATCAGGATGCTGGTGGAATTCATAGAAGACGGGTCCGGAGCGATACTTCAACTCAGACGCGGCGAGAATAGCGATTCCATCCTTGGGGAGCTTCGCGGCGAGTCTGGACCTCCGCTGGGCGTACTCAAGAGCGGTGATTCCCGGTGTGACTGTTCCCAGGATTTAATGTTGCTAAAAAGATGGGGTTCTTGAGACCTACGTTCTCCAGGCTTCAATAGATGTGGATGAGTCTCATGCAGAGGTTGCCCGAATTGTAGTTCAGCGGCGGGTACTGAAGAACTCCGCCGGGACTGAAGTGCTTCGTCTCTTCGTGGGGAATGAAATAATAGGGGCGATAATGGAAGCCGTATCCGTGGGGTGGGTTTAAGCTGCCTCACAACGCCGAACCCATTTCTCATGCTTGATGATTGTCCGAGCAGACTTCCATTCTGCGTGTCAATGAAATAAGACTGGTATCGAGATCATTTGGACTTGCTGAAAAGTGCACTAGACTAATATACCCTCGGTGCATTCCCTCATTCCTTCGCTTGCTTCAGGCTTCAGCCTAAATCAGTTATGAAATCCCTCTGCGCATTGCAGTTGCCTGTCACCAACTGCAACTTCCCGCCCCGCGAAGATGTGTCATGCTCTTCGCTCAATCGGTGTTCTTCAATTACATATATATTATCCGTAATTCGCAATCACTGCCCTGGATACGAAAGCTATCTACCAACATGACGATCAACAAGGTTCCGACTAAAGACCGCGAGTCTTTCACCGAACATCTTCAAAAGTCGTATCGCATTCTAGCGTTGTGTGGAGCAGGTCTCTCTGCCTCCTCTGGACTGCCAACTTTCCGTGGTGCTGGAGGCATCTGGCGCAATCACGATGCAACCTCACTCGCAACACCAGAAGCATTCGAGGCTGATCCAGGACTTGTCTGGCAATTCTACAGTTACAGAAGGCACATGGCTCTGAATGTCAATCCGAACCCGGCTCATTTTGCCTTGGCTGAGCTTGCTAAGAAGCGCTCTGAATTCGTGACTCTGACACAGAATGTAGATGGTTAGTATTCCTAGCTCGGCCCATTACCACATTCATCGCTGATTTTGCTTCTTAGGGCTCAGCCAGAGGGCTGGTCACCCTGGTTCACAACTGCACTTACTACATGGGTCACTCTTCGATGTTCGGTGCACTTCGTTTTATTGTGATTACACCGAACAGAACAATGTTGTTGATCCCATCGTTCCCGCTCTTGCGATACCCAAGGGTTCGTCACAACCAACGCCGTCCACCACGGATGTCACAGGAGAAGAAGCTTCTCAGTCACTTTCTAATGCTATGAAAGGAAGCATTTCAAACGAAGAAGGAAAGGATCTAGATATTTCTGATGCCGGCGTTTTCATTCCACATCTCCCAAAGGAGGAGCTTCCTCAGTGTCCCAAGTGTCAACAAGGTCTCCTTCGCCCTGGTGTAGTGTGGTTCGGCGAAGCTTTACCGGAAAAGACAATGGCCGCCGCCGATAAATTTGTTGAAGAGGCGAAGATCGACCTGATGCTTGTCATTGGTACGAGTGCCCAAGTTTTCCCGGCAGCACGCTACATATTTACGGCACGAGAAAGAGGAGCTCGAGTCGCAGTTTTCAATATGGACAAACAAGATGGCAAAAAGGGATTGACAAAGCAGGACTGGCTCTTTCACGGGGATGCTGGAGTCCTGTTACCTGAACTGTTAAAGCCAATCATTGGAGATTTACCAGCGAATGCTGCCGAGTCAAGCTGAGAAGCCGTTAAGAGGCTTGCGATAAGTCACATTATCCATATGTGCGAATTCCGGCTATGATACGTGTTTATGATTGGGCACTACAAACTTGCTTTTCAGTCGAAGGACTTCTTAGTGACTGCTGAACTTCCCACAGTTGCCTTTGATTGGGCCAATACATTGAGCTTCGAAGTCTTGCTTCCCTCAGTCCGTGCGATATGTCAAGCTTTTTAGCGAAATGCGGGGTATCCTCGGCTGGTAGACCCGGTATACTATGCATCACTTCAAACAAATAAATGAGTACTTGTATGAATAGTTCCCTCGTGACCAGGCAATGTTAGGTATTAGACCATTGAATTCTGACATTAATGCCATGGTATCAAGCCTTTGCTCTTTTGATGACTATACATGTTCAAATACTCATGCTCGAACAATTCATATCCACACAAGATACTATTGAAGCGCTTAGAGTACCCTGGTCTTCACTCATCGGCAAAATCCGGAGAATCCACGATTACTGATCCGAAACCGCCCGTGATTTAATTGTGGAGAGCCATTCACAACTAGGGATATTGACTTCTTGGCTCGACCATAGGGGATAAGGGTGCTGATACATATACCTGTTTTCATGGCTCCGTCACGAGTAGCAGACCTTGACCTCTCCGCGACTCCTTCTGCTTCCCTCTCCCCTCTCTCAGCAGACTATCGCCGTCAACTGGTGCAAAAGCAAGCCGGAAACAACTATCATTCCAGCTCCCTCGGCATCATGATCTCCAATAGCAGCGTCAACAAAACCAGTCTTCATCCAGGTGGTGTTGAGTGGGCTTCCTGGTCCTGATCCTCGCAAAATAATAGCAAGCTGACCTGGAATTATGATAGACCTCAGCGAGAGCACACGGATATCGAAGAGGAGCTCCATGAAGTCGCCCATATCGACTATGATCGTGTTTCCATTGTGAGAGTTCTCAACGACCACTTCGTCAATCTACTCACTCTTGGCAGATTGCCAATCCTTCAGTCGCTGCGTTATACGAAGATGCTCTGGTATACGAGACAGGGACTGCCATCACATCCACTGGGGCATTGACCGCATACTCGGGAGCGAAGACAGGCCGGTCACCACTTGACAAGCGGATTGTTCAGGAACCAAGCTCGGAAAAGGATATTTGGTGGGGACCAGTCAACAAGGCTATGACTCCAGATGTGAGTTCCACGACTTCAATGAAGAATGGGTTGGTCAGGGTGGAGATATGGCACAAGCTGAAGACTGGTTGTCATCCAGACCTCGGCTGCATCACCCCGCCTTTTATGCGGGTTGACCCCTTATCGTTATCGTGCCTGACTCTAGCCCCTTTTTCTGACACGTGAATCCGGGATCCTCTCCGCTAACATTGTGACACGGAACAGGTCTGGAAAATCAACCGCGAACGTGCCATCGACTACCTGAATACAAGAAACCGCATATACGTCGTCGATGGCTTTGCGGGATGGGACGAACGATATCGAATCAATGTTAGGGTCGTATGCGCCAGAGCCTACCATGCTCTGTTCATGCGGAATATGCTCATCCGCCCGACGAGGGAGGAGCTCAAAAATTTCCATCCAGATTACATGATCTATAATGCGGGTTCGTTTCCTGCTAACCGGTTTACGACTGGGATGACCTCAGCGACATCCGTCGCCATCAATTTTGCGGACAAGGAGATGGTTATACTGGGCACAGAATATGCTGGAGAAATGAAGAAAGGGGTCTTTACGGTGCTCTTCTATGAAATGCCCGTGAAGCACAATGTCTTAACTCTGCACTCGTCAGCAAATGAGGGACCAGACGGTGATGTGACCGTCTTCTTCGGTCTATCAGGCACCGGCAAGACTACCTTGTCGGCAGATCCCAAACGTGCTCTAATTGGCGACGATGAGCACTGCTGGAGCGATCAAGGTGTCTTCAATATCGAGGGTGGAGTATGTCAAGAGTTCGCCGCCAGAAGAGATCAAATCTGAATACTAATGAGACTAGTGCTACGCCAAATGCATCAATCTCTCCGCAGAGAAAGAACCCGACATCTTCAACGCAATTAAATTCGGTTCCATCCTCGAAAACGTCGTCTTCGAGCCCGAGACCAGACAGACCAACTACGACGACGCTACCCTAACAGAAAACACTCGATGGTAGGTTTTGTGGCATACATTACCTATTACCAGCAGATTGACTAACCTCCATTATCTGCACAGCGCCTATCCAATCGAATACATCTCCAACGCCAAAATCCCCTGCCTCTCAGAGCACCACCCCACAAACATCATCCTCCTCACCTGCGACGCCCGCGGCGTCCTCCCGCCCATCTCAAAACTCACCCCCGAGCAAACAATGTTCCACTTCATCTCGGGCTACACCTCGAAAATGGCTGGCACAGAAGACGGCGTCACGGAACCTCAAGCTACTTTCTCCTCCTGCTTCGCTCAACCGTTCCTCGCCCTCCACCCCATGCGTTACGCTCGTATGCTGGCGGATAAAATCTCCCACCACAAAGCTAACGCTTGGCTCCTGAACACAGGATGGGTTGGTGCGGGCGCCACGACGGGCGGGAAGCGCTGTCCGTTGCGTTACACCCGCGCCATTCTGGACGCGATCCATGCGGGCACGTTAGTCAAGGCCGAATATGAGGTCTACGAGACTTTTAACTTGAACGTTCCAACTTCTTGCCCGGGGGTGCCGGGGGAGTTGCTGAATCCGAAGAAGAGTTGGACGGGGAGCGCGGATTTCAAGGAGGAGGTTACGAAGTTGGGGGGATTGTTTGTGGAGAATTTCAAGAAGTATCAGGATGAGGCTACTGAGGAGGTTATTAAGGCGGGGCCGAATGTTTGATTGGTGATGGTGGTGGGCGATGAGAAGTTTTTAGGCGATGGGAGGGGCTGGGTGGTAGCAATATGGTTACTGGGAGGTTCGATGGGGGGAGGAGCTTTACTTTCGGTGCGGAAAGATTGCTGTACAGTTTCATAGTCAATGTAACATCAGATTGTGGACTTACTATTTGACGGTCTTCATATATTGGAAAAGCATGAGGCGTGAACTATGGTATCTTGCGGTCTCTAAATGGCTGTTACAGCACTTTTGGCTTCTACGGGATAAGGAATCTAAGCTCACGGAGCTCTACGATATCCGCAGCATTTATGCCCCCTATCTTGCCAGCGATCTGCCTCGTTCCACGAGGTCCATTACATAATGACCTCATTCGTGACATCCTAGGAAGTAAAATCAGCATACTCAATCACATCCATAGGATCCCTATGCTCAAAAGGAGAAAAAGGTACTCACCCTCTTTAATTCCTTATTTGGCAAACACACACAGTTCTGCACCCTCACTTCATCACCAACTCCACAATCCTTGCCTAGAATAGTGATACTCTGCACTTTCACGCCATTCTTCACAATGCTTGTCGTATGACTCCCTACCGGCGTCGGTTCTCCTTCTACCCTCGCCCAAGCGMCGAMGCGACTGTTCCACCCAATGATCGAATACAAGACGCATGCGTCGTGTTTGATCTCCGCATCTTCCAGCACGATAGATTCCTTAACGCGGACACCAGGGCCAATAACGGCGCGAGGACCAATAGATACATTAGGCCCGAGTTTCGCCGTGAAGTCGACTTCAGCAGTACGATCGATGAAGACAGGTGGTATGATATTCGCTGACGGAGGCGCAAGCTCGGGGGACTGTGACTGCCATGCTTTTTGCAGATAGAGAGCATTTGCCGGAACAGCTGACCCCGCCGTCTTGATCTGTCGCCAGAAATCCTTCGTTTCGAGCACGTAGAATTGTTTGCTGTCTGCGAGGTCGGAGAGGATATCCTGTTCGAGGCGGAGGACTTCGTTTTTCTCGCCGTCTTCAAGCTGCATGGAGGAGACGTAGGCGTCTAGGTTTTCGGAGGAAGGGTAGGAGACCATGCGGGGGCGGTCGGAGCGGCGTTTTATGGCCGATTTGATGGAGGGGAAGATGGTTTCTGTGGAGAAGAGGTAGACGCCGCAGTTGATGAGGTTAGAGATGTGGGATTCGGGCTTCTCGACGTAGTGCAGGACGCGCTTGGTGTGGGCGTCCGAGACGATGCAGCCGAAGTTTGAGGCGGCGTCGTTGGAGACTCGGGTGCCGAGGATGACGGCTTCGGCGTCCTTCTCCTCGAAGAGCTTGAGCATGTCGCTCAGCGGGAAGGAGCAGCAGACGTCGGCGTTGAGGACGAAGAAGCGGTCTGGGTTGCCTTTAAGGATGACGTCGCGGAAATGGTATAGGCCGCCTGCAGTTCCAAGGGCTTGGTATTCGCGGAGGTATTGCATTCGGATTTGGGGCAGTTCTCGAGTAGAGTCTTTGATGAAATCGCGGAATACGGACTCATCGTAGTAGCCGACAAGGATGACTTCTTTGATATTTGGAACTCGGGCGACTGCTTGTAGGCAGTGCCATAGAATAGGGTGACCGGCGACATCGAACAGGGGCTACGGAGCTTCGTCAATCAGAGATCAGTGCTGGTATGAATACTTGACTGACTTTGGGTACGTCGAGAGACAGTGGTCTGAACCTCGTTCCTCGAGAAGGACCACCTACCTACGTCAATGGTCAATTGAATAGTAGAGCTTTCAAAGTTAAGCAGCTGCATACGAGAATCACAGCCTTGGTAGACGCAGATCCAGAGGTCCCATTGGGCCGTCTGCCTGGAACATTGAGCATCTTGGGGTTGGTTATAAAGTAAGATTAGCTTTTCAAGGTAGTGCGAGCTCCCCTTGCTAATGCATCCAAATCTACAGTGTTGTCAAAGCTCGAAGTTCTAGAAAGTGTTCATATCGGAATTTTCCGCACGACGCTAGAGGCTCAAGTTGCATTAAAGTAAGGGATGTCGTATGACGCAGCTCTTAGGGGGGAGTTTGGCATTGTTGTCATGAGTCAGTCGATAAGCTCGTGCTGCTGATATGAACAAGAAGGGTATTTGCATGAATCACCACAATACCCAGAGGACTTATCGTAAATAATGTGGGTTGGCTTTAGGGATTACATGACTTAAAAGTGTGACATTCTCCTCCCTCCTGACACGAAATTGCCAATACATACCATCTCTCAACTGCACGCTTGATAACAGATTATTCCCTCCCAGTGCCCGCATACATAGTTCCTTTGGCATGTAGAAATCATGAAAACCCTATACTCAACTTCCCATCAAAGCAATCAGGCGTCGTACTTTGAACGCGCCAAATCCTTAGCCGGTCTGCCCTTCTCGATTTTGGCAGGGGTGACTGCAGTGAGCCCATTCGCAACTGCTCCATGGAAGATTTTATGGCCGAGGTGGGCAGTTTGCTCGTTTTCATCTTCTTCTCCTCCATCAAAGAGGCGTTGAGAGTGGTGACCAGGCCCAAGAACGAAGGGAGGAAGACTTGGTGGCTGCCGAGGAGCAGAAAGATTTAGAGGAAGGATAGGTAGCCCGCTGTACTTGGGCGCCTTGACTGAACGACCAGGCCAGGTATAGGCGGCATTGAGAGGAGTCCAGGGCTGAATGCGACGATAGGGTGTTTGAGCAATGGGCTTTGCGACCACCTCCTCCGGGTGATGACTTCCTGGACTAGCTGTTGAAGAGGCATGATGGGATGCAGATCTATTTTCGACGATGTCAATTGCCTCGACGATAGAATCTAGGCCTTTTCGGTCCTCGGAGTCGTTACGTATCTCGCTTTCTGTGTCAGAGCCGGCAGCGACGGCAGCGCCAATGAGATTGCTAGCAGCGGCATCGAGACTGTACTCCTGCTAGTGGGCATGAGTTATGGTGTCAAAAGTAGTAGCAGATGTATGTTACTTACATCTGAAGCGCTCATGTCTTCAAAGGATCTGTGTTGCTTGACAGAACGCTTTCTCTTATTCGCCTTGATAGCAGGGCCAAGTTTTGGAACGGAGGCTTCTTTGACTACGGAGGCTTCTTTGACATCGTCTTGACGGCGGCGCTTGGTTCCTGAGCCTTCAGATTGCTCAATCGGTCCAGGAGGAGTTATAGGAGCATATGCTCCTGCGCTCGCTACAGGTGAGTCCGGAATGGTCCCTTCGCGGTTTCTCTTTCGTCCAGATCCCACAGACGACGGCGAAGTTTCGGTTTGGGGTTTCGGTTCCTTTTTGGGTGGAAGATCCGGTGCACGTTCGCCTTTGTACTTGAGGTTGTCCTTGTTGTGCAGTTGGTGTCTGCCATCCCCGCCTTTCTTCTCCCAGCATGTCAAGCACTCTTGCCGTCCACATTTTTCGCATCGGTAAATCTTTGAGGTGTTATGCTTGTTGCAGAGGTCACATTTTGCTGTGTGAATTGTAATCTCACGAAAAGTATCATGTACTCCACCACGCATTTTGAAGGATGTCTTTGGTATCAAATCAGCTATCTCTTCATAACCGCCAGTTCATAGATAATATTTGATTATGGAAATGCTCACCAATTTTAATGAATGGATGATTAGTTTCAAGGATTTGATAGCTTGTGGAAGAAGAGTAAAGAGTGAAAGTCTTAACGAAAGAGATTGAAAGAAGAGAGGAATACAGGTCATGAACGGCAGGATAAAATAGTCACAGTGAAGTGCAAGCTCTTATCAGTGAGTAAGTGATGTTGAAGTGAAGAGGATCAACATGAATCATCAACATTATTCCGCGATTTTTTATACCTACAACAGAACGCTTCGACATTGTCAACCACTAATTCCAAGCAGAGTAGCCAGATCAATGCATTCCTTGAAGCTGCATTACAGTCTAGAGGACAGGTTACACGCAAATATGCTAGAGCCTCCGTGAAGCATTTTCTATTCGTTTCTATCTTTGCTGACAATTAGAGATTCATGGATGTCGGATGTTCGCTACTTGTGCGCTGTACAATTCATGGTCAATCATCATGGATTTGTATGCAGCGGTAGTTGACTCACGAATCCCCTCCTCCATCTCAGGCTTGATGCCCACCACCTCTGCTGCGGTTTTCTTCTCCTTCCCCGAGTTGGCTTCTTCTTTCATGAATGGGAATGCTAGGACTTCCTTAATACTGTAGTGGTTCGTCAAGAACATGACAAGTCGATCTATGCCCATGCCCCAGCCTCCCGTAGGAGGTAACCCGTACTCCAAGCTGGTACAGAAGTTCTCATCAATCATCTGTGCCTCGTCGTCTCCCTGGTCTTTCTGTCGTGCCTGCTCCTCGAATCGTAATCGCTGATCGAAGGGATCATTCAACTCAGTATAAGCGTTGACAATCTCCTTCTTGCAGACGAACGCTTCGAAACGCTCACAAAGGCCCGATCGATCTCGATGATACTTAGCCAGAGGTGACATCATTTGAGGATGCCCAGTTATGAAGGTCGGGTTGACACAGGTTTCCTCGATGAATTCGCCTACGAGCTTGTCCAGCATCCTAGCGTTCGTCTGTGGAGGCGTGCATTCGACATTCATCTTCTTGAGCATGCGCTTGAGGAACTCGTTGGTGGCAGTGGTGTGGAGCTCTTCACCCGGAGGAAATTTCTCTTCGCAAGCCTTTTCGAGGGCACCGATCATGTCAATCTGCTTCCACGGCTTCTCCCAATTGACACGATACTCCTCTCCAGTCTGCGTGTAGAAGACCGTCTCATACCCTCCGGTGACGTGCTTGACAAGCCCAGAGACAAGCTCTTCGGTGATGTCCATGAGATCGTAAACGTCAGCGTATGCCATGTAAAACTCGCATGTAGTAAATTCTGGGTTGTGTGTCAAGTCAATACCCTCATTTCTGAACTGTCGTCCTACTTCGTAGACCCGCTCTAGTCCCCCGACGATCAGCATCTTGAGATAGAGCTCCGGTGCTACACGCATAAAGAGGTTCATGTCGAGGTCGTTGTGGTGTGTTACGAATGGTTTGGCGGTGGCGCCTCCAGCAATGGCATTCATCATGGGTGTCTCTACTTCAACAAAGTCCTTGTCGTCAAAGTACCGTCTGATGTACGTAATCATTTTGGAACGGGTAAGGAAGACATTGCGGGAGTTATCGTTCATAATCAGGTCCAGATAACGCTGGCGATACCTCTGCTCTTGATCCTTGAAGCCGTAGTGCTCGGATGGTATCTGGTGTAGACATGGTGTGAGGAGTATGATTTCCTTTGCGAATATCGACAGTTCGCCTTCGGGTCTATTCCGAGGTGCTGTCCGCCCAGGGTAGCCAATGATTCCTATGATATCTCCTCGTCGTAGATGCTCATGCTGCTGCTCGAAAGGAACACCTCCAGCCGCCTCCTGGGCTTGACACATGACCTGCACCTTCACGCCTTCGGCCCTGATATCGTAAAAGACCAATTTGGTTCCGGAGGCGCGTTTAGTGTAGATTCTTCCTCCAAGTCGAACCTCGACATCTTTAAGATGCTCGCCAGTCTTGATTGAGTCATGATCTTTGAGGAAATCTCTGAGATCGGTGGTGACATTAAATTTATGAGGGTAGGGGTTCGGGGCCTTGCTCTGTCGCAGCTGCTGGATTTTGCGCGATCGGATTTCAAAATATTGCTACCCACAGTTAGAAGATATTTTTGTTAACAGGAAGCTTTGTTCGATGCGCTGAACCCACATTGGGTGTGAGCTGTGATTCCTCGTCTTCCGCAGATACGGCCTTCTCTGTCTTAGGTTTGGACGGGGCAGCTGCGGCTTTCTCTCTCTTCTTTTCCTCTTGCATTCGCTGCTTCTGACGTTTTTTGAGTTCGCTCTTGCTACGGCAAGTATCAGCCGTGATGCAGCTTTAATGAATTGCAGATCAACGAACCTGACTTTCTCCCCAGTCACTTCGTCCAAGTGGAGATTGGCGAGCTGATCGGCTCCTTCTGCTTCGGCCATCGCAGGGCGCGTTCAGTTGGTTTTGACCGGTCGGTGAATCAGCGATAGTGTTCCGAACCGGTTGACGCGACGTCAAGATTGAGACCAGCCTTTCGAAATTCAAATTCAGAGAAGAATTATTATTTGTTAAATCTTTCACACAAAGTATATCATCACAATAATGTTGCCAATTATGACTCATGCCCTACCAACCTAGTCATAGAACGATGTATAACACGTACCGATCTTCGATGGACTCTACATGTAGCACTAGTTTGTCGAATTCAAGATTTTATTGAATATATCTCCTCTCTACTTTCATGTTCCTCTGCTGGTTGAAGAGAGTTGTAAAATGGGTTGTGTATCCACATCCTACAGACCATCCACTTCTTCCCATCCTCCCTGATCACCTCAAATTTGTACTCCCTAAATCCATTGAAATCCACGAGACTTCTGATAGTATATAACATCCCGATCGCTAGATCCAAGCTCCAAAGTTCCAAGCCCATTGGACCATACACCCTTCCACACTCCAGGAATACGTCTGTGAATCTGCGAGAAACTGTCAAGACTCCGGGGCCCCGACCATCAGGAGGTGGGTGACTGATGAGATATTGGACTTCGGACTGGCAGAGTCGCATGAAGTCTTCTGTATCTTGAGCGTTGCCGAAACCGTTGAGAGAGACGAAACTCAAATATGCGGATGGCGATGAGTAGATGACTTTGGCTAGGAAAGGAAGGTCGGGCCAATTACCGAGACTGAGAAAAGGGTCAGCATGTGGATTACTTAATACCTGATCCTGGAAAACGGGGCTGCATTGGGCTTGATGCAGTATTGTGACTCACCCAGAGTCTTCATTGGTGATATTTTGCGCGCTTGGGGGAAGCCTGTCAGCAGGATATGCAGTCACGACTTTTGGGATCATCAGTGGTGATTGTAGAAGACGATGAGATGAGTGAGGATATCAATCACCGCGATTGGACCAGATTAAGGCCAGAAAGACCCCAAAATTGAATAATTTCTGTAACATTATATTCAATGCTGAAGGGCAACCCAACAAGAACTACCTCGTTGATTTCCTCTGATGCTGAGAGGATATTCAGTGCTGTTCCAAAATGCCTGCGTCTCTCCACGCACGCATTGAATCTTGCCGACGACTGCAGTGAAGATGCAGTGCCATGTCCGCAGGATTGTGCGGATCGAACATACTCAAGAGATAAAGAAAGCGGGCGGATATATCACCTCGATGGTACTAGACCTTTAGCGTTCACGAAACTCTAGAGAATGCTTGGCATCGGAAACAACAACACCAACACACTCATTTCAGTTTATAACTTCTTCGATAAATCAACAACCACCGCCTAGAACTAAATACGACTAAGAAGCAGAGTTAATAAGGGGACTTCTAAGAGGTCTATAAGGTTATTATACTTATAAACATCTTATTTTATTTTCGATTATAAAGCGGGGTATAGCGGGGCTCTATTACGGGACGCAGTAGTAGCCGCTCCGCGACTCTACGGTAAGCGCAATAAAGAGCACCCGAAATTTAGAGAAAGAAAAAACCTAAATTAAGGATAAATTGAAAACGTATTTAGCTTAATTTATATAGAGAGATAGATCTTATCTATACTGTACCTTCTATTATTAAATTAGTACCGCGTATTACTGTTATATAAGTATTTTGACCTCGAATGGGTGTGTTGGTGCTGCTGTTCATGATGCCAAGCATTCTCTAGAGTTTCGTGAACGCTAACTCACACCCGAGCGCAACTTATATTATCTCGCAAAACATACGCCGTTTCAGCAGTCACTGGAGATGTCCTATCGGATTATTGTGTAATATAATCTTTCACTCATGTCGTGTTGTTTGCCTTAAATTCCAATGACGAGAATATTAACGCAAGACGAAATGATCGAGACTAAACCTTAGGGGAGATATTGAATCGCCTGAAGATCGACACTTTGATACATAGGCATAGCGGAATACATATTGAACGCATACTAAACATCTGTACTCGTGGTCTTCGATTTTCACCTTCCGAAATACGAACATGAAATCCGTAGTACAACGCTCGCCTGGAACGATACATACTTACTCAGGGTTGTGACTCCAACCATTTAGAAGCTTTCTCAAGGTTTTCCTTTTGCTTTATTAGTTCAATTCGTATTCTCTCACCCTCAGGATCAACCGCAAGGAGGACAGCGCAGCGCTGCTCGGCTAAGCAACAATCAGCAACGACATGAAAACATGGAAATGTTGCTTACCATCTCTGTCCTCCAAACCGATGCGCTTCTTCAATGCTGAGCCCAAGTCGTTACGGCAAGACGTAAAGAGGTTTGCCTGGATGCCTTGATAGACAACGTCAACGAATCGAGTGAATGCGCATTGGTAATAACCGCGGACATTCTATGAGAAGACTATTAGTTTGATTTCATTGCGGCAAGATAGTGGGAACTACCGAAATTGCACGTAGTTCGTGTACATAAGGGTTAGGACCCAGCTGATCGTCTGTAACTCTGAGGATCTTATCCTCCTTCGCCCGTGAAGTCAGGTTATCATCCCATCCCGGATCAATTTTGTTTAGTAGGGCCCTTGCGCGAGCATTGCGGCATGCGTTCTCTAGCACTGTAAATGTTTTCTCACTGAACGTCTCCATCGTCTCTGCATGGAGGGTCAAAGCCTGCTGACGCTCTATATTGAGAGAGCGTTCTACCGACAAGACCTGTCTTTTGAGTTGTTCGTCAAAGAAAGACTTACAGATCTCCTCCGTAAGCCCGAAAAGCTGGGTTCCTCTCCAGATGCCAAAGGCCTCGTTTGCGCGCTCCAGGATCATGGCTAAGCATGTTTGTTCTGCAAATCGAAGAAGCTCTTGTAAAGGCTCATCCCAGCCAGCAAGACTTGCTCTGATCATACGTTTCGTTGCCTTAGGATCGACTTGGTTCGGAAGGCCAATGTGTGCATCTTGCAGAATGTTGCGAATTTCTATAAGCGTGAAGCGCTTTGCGTATGGCGCTGAGCGGTTGATGCCAGAGCTGTCAGAGCTGCTGATAATGCTCTCTTGGGAAGATACATGCTTCGGAATTTCACTCATACGAAAGCGTTTGGAAGGGCTTGACTGCGGAGTTTTTTGACTGACTTGCTTCCTCTTCGATTGAGGAGTTGGGGTCAATGTTTGCGTACGATCGTCTTCATCATCTGATTCGATGGCGATGACTCTAGATCGGTGTCCTGAAGGAGTCGGAGTAGCGGAGAGCCGGTAAGCCAGACGATTCGCAGTCTGCGGTATTGCTAAAGGTTCGGAAAGATTCAAGCGGGGATATGATGAGGCAATGGTATCTCGAAAATGCATAGCAGCGGCATGCCACTCCTTCTGAAATGGATAGTCCTCAGTCCCACCATCGAAATGAGCGTGCAGTTCACGCTGGAAGGCTAGAATCCTATCATATATTTTGAATGATAAATTTCCCTCAGGAGGCTCGGGCAGTTCTTTTAAGCGTGCAACGACTTCCGCTGTCTTCGCGCGAATCCGCTCCGTAATCTGTGGTAGGCTACTCTCGATTTAGTCCAAATTCTTGAGCAAATGAAAGGTAGATAACGACAACGATACCTTGTCCGTATCTCTGTGGTTAAGCGTTTAGATAACACTCCTTGAAGCTTCAAAGTTCCGAAACGCTCGCGATGAGACTTCAGCGTGGTCGCCCACGGCTCGTTGTCATTAAAAAACTCATCCTCCTCCTGACGGGCCACTAGATGGCTCACTCGAGGGTCGGGGTTGTTCTTCACCACAAAATAACCATGACCAAGCCTGAACTTGGTTCCCTTCAGAATATCGATCCACTGGGCCAGGCTCTCGCCACTTTGGACACGATCAGGCTTTGTCAGGACTCCGATCGTTCGGTTCTGTGCATTAAGTTCCTGCACTAATTTGGACGCCGTGGAGTTGGCCGCGTCGTCAGTCATAGGTAAAGCAAGTAGATTGATACAATTTTCGGTCTTGATATAATCCTTGACGAGGTTCGCGACAAGCTTCACGAGGTATTCCTCTTCAGGTACCTCGGCCTGATTGATGACGCCCGGCAGACTGGATGATGCTATCAGCAAAGTCGATATACTAACGACAAAAGCTTACTCGTAAAATGACAAATTCTGCACATCGGGCGCTGAGATGTCCACCCTCACGACATTGGGAGAAAATTTGACCTGAATGCCTTCATCCACAAGAGACTTCCCTGGGACATATTTTAAATAGTCACTTCCAGGATTGAGAACGGCTAGTTGTGCGAGATGGAGAGCTTCGGGGATCTCTGATTTTTTGTCGGTCCGGTAGAATAGGAATAACTCTGGAAGGCTTTGGGCCAACCAAGGACCTAGGGGTCGAGCACGAGTGGCCCCTTCTCCTTTGGGAATGCCATTTCTTCCAATAGGAGCCAAGACCTGAGATCCCTCGTATATGTACTTCTTATGAATAGATATGCTGCATTTCCAGGAGCTGCCGGGATCGCAGGTCGAAAGATTGATCTCAAGGGGACATCGTGTGCAAGTACCGCTGTTTCGAGGTACCTTGATCCCGCTGATACCTTCGATGAGGGATGACTTGCCAGTACTTTGATCACCCAGAACACATATTTTCGGTAACGGCAGCACAAGCTCTTCGACTCCGAGATCGCGTAGGTCCTGAATTACAGTAACGAAGGCTTTCATTCCTTTGCCAAGAAGTTCGAGGCCAGCGTCGGAGTCTGAGTCAACAGTGCCTGACGAGCTATCCACATGCGCTTCAGAGGCGACTTCTCGCTCAAGGTTTTCATTTACTAATCTTAATTAGCTTAGTGGCAGTAGCAATTTTTGTGAAACTACTTACCCACGGGCTCAAGATTGTTAGAGCCCTCCATGTGCACATCATCGTCAATAACAGTCGCACTCGAGCTCACTTGATCATTTTGTTTTGCTGTTGCACCTCGATTCCGGCGCCGAGCTGTCGAGGTCGGCGAGATTTCTACTTTTACAGTTCGAGCCATCGTGAGAAAAAGAAGTTAACCCTGCAACGAATGACGAATCGAAGAATACAGGGATGATACAAGGAATAAAAGAAGAGCCAAGTTACATCGACAGTGACTGGAGCAATAGAAGCGATAAATTGGAATGATGTAGAAGCAAGAAGGTGAGGAGTAGGAAGGAGGAAATGAGTGGAAGGAAGGAAATTTGAGGTTGTGAATGCAATCTTAAACGAGTATAATGATGATCATTCACTCTGGGCGAACACTTTCGAAATGAGAAAAGTTGTTTAATGTGTTGAAAATAGGAGGCCGAGTTCAAGAGCACACATTGGCCCTCTTCACATAAGGCGGTCTTCTTATATGATTCCAGGCATACAGTGGGGAAATGGAAATTGCGACGCGACATGGCCGCCACACATTGAAGCATCATTCTTATCCAATCGAAAGAAAGAATCCTTGTTGATGGATCCATCAAAGTTCATGTATTTACCGTGTTGTAAAAGCTAACAAGAACTTACAGATCATCTCTCTGCCCCGTAAGCGAGCATGCCAAGCCTCAGTGAATAACACTTGCTGTTGTCACAACCCGATGGTATCGCGCAGTGTTATGTCGTATCCACCAACAACATGATCATCAGCATCAATCCTCGAGGCTTGCATTAGCATGAGGTAAGCGGGACCCTGTAAGGACGCTCATCATCCAAGACTTTACGGGCCATGTATATCATACACAACAGTCTCGGCCACCCATTCATAACCCCATTGGGATATCTTGTAGATCGTTGATCCTACGAGACTGGCCCCTTGATGACTGTCATCAGCTCAAAAAAACTTCAAGCAGGCAAAGATTCACCAGCTCGCACTTGATGCTATAAACTGGAAGGAAGACGCCTTTTTCTTGTCTGGCATATTATGGCAGCCCTTTTCCCCCTTTTTGTCGCCATTTCTTATCATTTTCCGGTTATACTGTTTACCCTCGAAGGTGAACCACACAATTTCATCGCTTCGGAGCTTTCTGCTGAGGCGAAAAGATTGCGAGGACGGCTTGTCGTCATATGAAACCTCGTCGGAGAAACCTATTTGCCAGGCGATGTTGGGGCGAGCGTGCATCTTGCCTTTACAATGCGGCAATTCATAGACGGTGATATTCATACCGGAACCAGTGCGCTTGGCTAACAGATAGCGCCCCTTATTGCCAAATTCGCCATATGTTTCATCGATGGATCGATTTTCGTTCAATTCATTGCCTGACGCCAGTTTCCCGTCTACTGCTACAACTCTGTTGAGTCGACAGGGATTCACATACGGATGGACAGGATTTCGAACGGTGCTGTTGAACTCGTCGCAGGTCATGTTGTTGTATAGGTGCTTTTTGTCTTCACGTTTGTCCTCTTGATGGACGGTGATGTCCATGCCGGATGCAACACGCTTGATTGACGGCCCAGCGACGCCCTTCTCGATCCTGAATTTCGTGATGCTGTCTGAAAACGTATGGCATCCCTTATTCCTACGCTTCTCGTCTGCTGTAATGACATGAATCTTTTGGTAAATTATCAGTTTTTCATCTGCTTTGAGATCTCTGCTGAGGCGATAAGATGTCGGACCAAAATCGTCCGCATATCCTGAGTCGTCCAAGAGGTCGCTGTAGGCGACCTTGGCGTGTTTATTACTCTTGCCTTTACAATGTCCTTCTTGATAGACGGTGATGTCTAAGCTGGATATAGTGGATTGGGTCAATGGTGTAGCAAGGACGATAGCCAGGAGCGAGGAGAGGAAAAAGAGGAAAAGCATTATTGGCTGCATCATTTGAAGGGTATCAACGCTTGAGGAACTTGTTCTATATGTGAGTCCTTTTTTTGGAAAATTGTGGAAATTGGGTAGTCTCAAGATTCAAGATTGAGGGATGCTCTATAAGGGAATTATACCTGACCGAGCTTGAATAGTAAACCTTCCTCGTTCATCGCGCAGGTAGACAGAAGATGAAGTCTATGGTTTCTGTTCATCCGGCCTTAAACGATATTCATGCTTCCGTCATATAGTCTTTGCGATTGATTCATTACCCGATTCTCCTTAGCCACAATGCTTGATAAGCCTGTCATCTCAGTTGAGATGTTGTGTTCTACGTGCAAACCTTAACGTCCACCATGGAGTAACGTTGTCCACTTCGCGAGAGTGAACGGAACCTTCTTTCGCATGAGAAGTGCCATGGCATTGTGTCTCAGTAGTAGTCCTGTCAGTCGCGGCGGCTGTAGGCATCCGAGTGCCAACAAGGCTTTCGTATTGGTGACCTCACATCGATTTACCATGCTTTTGACAGCGCCTGTCTGTACAAGGTCCACCAAACATGATCCAAGGATGATTCCCATCTCAATAGATAGATCGGAGTTTTCAAATTGGGGGTATTACGAAGTCTTGCCTTAAGTGATGGCTTTAGTAGGTATTTGGAAGCGTGATCTCTTGAGTTGTTGCTGAAGAAGCTTTGCTGCTCTTCGAGGAACCCATGTTCTTCCCCCAAGGATAATCACAGAAGATAGCAGCGCCAGACTGCCTGCCTGGTGCGCTGACGCCAATGGAAGAGGGACAAGATAGAGCAAAGTGCTGATACCAAGGGCTACTTGAAGGCCCACGAAACCCACAACACCATGCATACCCTTTTTGCATGCAGCTGGAAGCATCTTTCGAAGCGTCGGCGACATCTTTGTGTATGCCCATAAACTGACAACGGACGTAAAGGTCGTAGTCGCTAAGATGCGATGATCCAGTTGAACAAGGGATGGATTCTCTAACGCATTCCGCCACCAGACGTCACTTTTGTCTGGGGTGTGTGAGTAGAAGTCTGAGAAGAGCTCCGATTTAGGCGGTGTCAGACCGGCCCCCATGTATGGGAACTCGTTGTATATGAGACCAGCGTCAAGACCAGCAACAAGACCACCAGACATAGCCGTGCAGAAGACCAATACCGCTAGAGCTCCTACCGATCTCCGGAATATTCGTAATTCAGGGCTCTTGAGATGCTCAAAGAGTTTTATGGCAGCCTTTGGATCTGCAAGGAGCTTATGCTCTCGAAGGATGGAAAGACCATTCCACAGCATTGCCGTATAACACAGAAAAGCGGTCCCAAGATGGGCTGTCAGCCGATACTGACTGACTCGTGGATGACTTCCGGGGGCAAAAAGGTCGTCCTTTAGTCCCGACTTGACCATCCACCATCCCAAGAATCCTTGAAACCCAATCAGTCCAGCAATACCGACAATCTTGCCAGCCATCGGTGCTGATACTTTTCGTCTTGAAATGAAGTATGCGGCCGGTAGAAGGAAGGATACGCCGACGAGACGACCCCATAATCTGTGGGTCCATTCCATGTAGTAGATTGATTTAAACTCATCCAGGGTCATGCGCGGGTTAAGCAGCTTGAATTCTGGAGAAGAACGGTACTTAGTGAACTCCGCATCCCAGTCTGCAGCATCGCGTGGCGGTAAAGAACCCGTGACTGGTCTCCATTCAGTTATGCTCAGCCTACGAATTTTTCAGCATAAATTCAAAGGTCTGGATATTGGCGTCGTACCCAGACTCGGTAAGCCGTGTGAGCCCCCCGAATACAACGATTCCAAAAACGCTGGCGGCGCTCCCAAGTAGCCAGTATGCCACACTTTTCTCGGATGTCTCCGGAAAGTATTTTGCCTTACTCTTCGTCCCAGAATCTAGGAAGTTACTGGCCTCCCCAAACGTGGAAGTTATCGAAGGCCTTGATAGCAGCTCTGTGCTAGATCTTGAGACTCCCTTAGATCCGAAAAGTCTTTTTGAAGACTGATTCGTGAAGGAGGTTCTGCAGCCATGACTGCATGTGAATAGTTTTCTCGTCAAACGTGGAGCTGATTTCCGAAGCAGAGATATGACAGGAATAGATGAGAGTATCGTTGAAGTCATCTTGGTAGTCCTGGTCGCCTGCAGGGAGTTGCATACCAAGCTCAAAGTACGAACGATGAGGCAACGAAAAGATCCCTGTCAGAAATCCTACGCCGACGGTAGCCGGCTCAGGCTGTCAGGTTGACAGGCACAAGTTGACCTCCCGCTTCTTGTATATGAGCAGTCATGTCTCGACATAGGCATGAATATATGCATCTCTATCAGCTATGCGCCTCTCAGCACTATCTTCCAAAGTCCACTACAAGATCCCGAACCAATTCCTACAGCAGCGAACGTACTCCTCGCACCCGCCCAATGCCCGTCTCAATGTCCCCATAGATTACTCCACCCATCCCCTCCTCCACCACTCCTCCTCGTCCCTCCAGCGGCATCCTCAGTTTCCCAAAGACTCCTCTAGCTCACGCCTCAATTTCTTCCAAGCAATCAATAGCGCCTTGACCCATGCCCTCCGCACGGATGACCGAGTCCTCCTTTTCGGTGAAGATGTCGCTTTTGGTGGTGTTTTCCGATGCAGCATGAATCTTGCAACAGAGTTTGGATCTGAAAGAGTCTTCAATACGCCATTGAGTGAGCAGGGTATTGTAGGCTTTGCCATCGGCTGCGCGGCGCAGGGTATGAAACCCATAGCCGAGATACAATTTGCGGACTATGTGTACCCAGCTTTTGACCAATTGGTCAATGAAGCCGCAAAATGGCGATACAGAGAAGGAGGTACGGGTGGGAATGTAGGAGGACTGGTTGTGAGGATGCCATGTGGTGGCGTGGGGCATGGAGCCATGTACGTGGCTGATCAATGATACATGCTGGCACTCATGCTTACCAGTCCGACTCAGGTACCATTCTCAGTCGCCCGAATCTCTCTTCACTCATATCCCTGGCTTGCGTGTGCTTATGCCTCGGTCTCCGACTCAAGCCAAGGGAATGCTCCTAGCGGCCATTGCCTCCAATGACCCCGTCATATTCATGGAACCGAAAGTGCTCTACAGGGCAGCTGTCGAACAAGTGCCATCTGAAGCCTATGAACTATCCCTCTCCCAAGCCGAGACTGTCAAGGAAGGAAAGGACGTGACTATCATTTCTTACGGCCACCCCTTGTACACCTGCTCTTCGGCCATTGCAGCTGCTGAGAAAGATTTTGACATCTCTGTTGAGCTAATTGACCTTCGATCACTCTACCCGTGGGATAGAGAGACTGTTTTGAGCAGCGTGCGGAAGACAGGCCGAGCGGTCGTTGTTCACGAGAGTATGCTTAACGCAGGCGTGGGAGCGGAGGTAGCCGCAACGATACAAGAGGGTGCTTTCTTGACGCTCGAGGCTCCCGTTCAGAGAGTTGCGGGCTGGGCTACGCATATGGGGCTGGTCTATGAACGATTCAATCTCCCGGACGTGACCCGTAAGTCTGATGCCCGTTCTGAATTAATCGAACTCAACTAAATACTTCTCTAGGTATCTACGATGCCATCAAAAAGTCCATCGAATTCTAAGCTATGGCCTAAAAGCGTGTGTGTCACTCAAGCTACTGGCACTCAACCCTTGCTGGGTGCTCGTGGTGGTCCAATCAGACCGTACTGACCGGCAGCTTGCCCTGCCGTGACATGCAGAACCAAAGGTCTCTTTGTCGAGGTATTGATTCACTCCCTTTGAGGTCCGTGAATGTGTTTTGTGGCTCTAGCTAACCAATAAAACAGTAACCGCGGGGGTGTATGACAGTGTTGAGTTTCTAGCAAACGCACCTTGTCCTGCACGAATTACAGTGATGGCAGACCAGTCGGAAGGCCATTGAATGTCTGGCAGGGCCAGGTTTAGTTAAAAGTATGCGTGGGAAGACTACCACTCGCGTGTGAAGTGTAGTGTAGGTGGATATGAGAAGGAGTGGAGATGAAACTATTGTGTAAGGATGATAGACAAAGTGCCTGGTCTACGCTCATACAGCCTTCATAAGGATTTTTCACATTGTTGTGTATCGATCTGTTGGGAACTAGTTGGAGGATAATAGGAGATTAAATGATAGGCAATGACGGAATCTCCTTACCAAACTATTGTCGTGACTGAAGTACAATAAATCCTCACTTTGATCAAATCCAACTGTCCCTTCTCCTATTGAAGACCAATCCGTCATCTACCCAGTCACCCACCCAGAAAACTACTTGCCAGGAAACTCCTTTAACATACCGCTTCTGCTCATACACAATTACCATCTCAGTCAACATCTGCCAGTACCTATGAGCAAAACTAATACCAATCTCCACACTCAGCGAACAGTCAAACGTGTCAAAGAGCAGAAGTACCTTAACAGACTCCAATACACATTCTATATAGAATTAAAATGGCTGCATACATGCCTCGCAACGATGTTGAACGAAAGGAAATTATGATTAATGGGGTTGCCTACCACTGGCTTATTGCCCCAGTGGAGTCTCCTAAGAAACGTAGGTCGTCACCATCATCATTTTAGATTTCAAAATGGAATACTAATAAGAAATAGCGGAGAAATCGATGGCAGACAAGATGATTGAAAACATCATCTCTCTTCTGATCGGAGCGCTCATTACCACCCTAATCTTCTTTTCTGAATGCTGTGCTGTCGGCATGACTTATGCTTATGGCTTCCTCTGCTCATTCTCTGTCATCGCCTCCACCAATCTCCGCTTCGTTGCCATCACCATCTTGACCATGATTCGTAATTTTTTGGCATTGGTGTTGTTGGCTGTACGTGGATTCTTTCCCAATTCGCGAAAATTTTGAGCTGACTAGCCTCAATCGACAGCGCTTCGTTCAAAATCAATCCCCGTCGTTCCTAGTGGATGCCATACATAACTTTCTCCACTACATTGGTCACCGGGGCGATGGCAGTAATGAAACATACCTTCAAACGATCGCTCGACTCATGAAGGAAGCATCTTACATAGCAAACGAAAACATGGCCCTTCAGGAGTCCAAACAAAAAATCGAAACAGAGAACGCAGACTTACGAGATGGGAATGCGGAACTACGGAGAAAGCTCGTTGGGGTAACTCGAGAAAAGGAAGAATTGGTGAAAATTTTGGCGGAGACGGGCTTTGCCCTTGATGGAGCAGAAGGACGCGAAGAACGTTTGAAAGAAGCAGCGAAAGAGAAAGACGAGGAGACTAGAGCAATGAAGGCACGCTGCACCAGAAAGGAGCAAGATCTGGAATATGAGATTAAGGAATTGAGGACTACCACCGGCCGAGATACCTTGAAGATCAAGAATCTCAAATCCAGCTTGAAAGCAAAGAAAGATAGAATTGGCGAACTCGAGCAGCAGGCCGTCAAGGCTGAAGAACGAAAGACTCACATTCAGCGTTTGAATGAAACATTCAACAAATATAAATGCGCAAGCAAGAAAGAACGCACAAAACTCAACAAAAAGATTGAGGAGTCCCAGGGGAAGATCGAACATTTAGAGACGAAGATCAAAGAACTGCAGATGGATGCTAAAGAGTACGAGAAGGAAGCGGAAAAGATGGGGGAACAGCTTGCGACAGATATGCTGGAGAAAGATGAATTGAAAGATGTAGTGAATGAACAGAAGAGCCTTGCTGGCAAGGCGGAGGAGCGGGCAGATGACCTTATGGACACCAATACCAAATTACAAGCAACGCTGAGTGAGCACGAGAAAGAGCTCCATGCCCTCCAGTCAAAGCAATCAATCATGGGTGTCGTGCTGGCATGGGCAAAGACAGCGGAGATCGAGATTACGACCCTAAAGGCAGCGACGATGGAGTTGGAGGGACGACTGGCAGCAGCCGAGAAAGAGATTGCACATGCCAACGAAGAGCACAAGTCAGAGTCGGACGAGTCGGACTATCAGGATTGTCTGTGATATTGGAGAGAATTGGACAAGATAAGAATCAAGTCGTTGGCGGCGGTGGCGGCTACAGTGATATTGGACAGCAGTATGATGGTGTTTTTGAAGACGTGTATTTTGATGTATCTTGGAAGTCTATTTCTGTGTTCGTACAGTTGAAGCTATTAAGACGCAGTTTCCAAAGTGTTTAGAAACAACAATCAGCGCTTACAGGCGATTATTCTACCGGGTCCGCGCCTGCTAGCTAATGCAGGAACCAATCAACCAATCCTCGATTCACTTGCTCCATCTTTGAAACTGTTCCTTGCATTTGTTTCGGACGACATTAATGCGCCGGCACAGGCATCCCAAATTATACACATCCGTCATAATTCCCTTACATTGTTCGAACAGAGGCATCTCATTGGTCGAGACCTTTTCGCCATTGCCGGAGGTCAATTGCTGGAACCAAGCTCTCTATTGCCTTTGTTGTCACTCATTGTCCTTGCTCAAGACCATGGCTAAGCCCCATGATTCGATTGACAGTCCATCATCCTACCAAAATTTCTGATGGGATCAATCGTTCTCTTCTGCGCTCTTTACAGAATACTCTTACCGGCAGGACCGTCTTCTCTTTAAGTCTGACGTTCACTTCTCCGATTTCTTTCGCCCCAAAGTCGGGGCTCTAGGCACTCTTTACACACTTTTGAGCCATTTGTTATACCCAAAAGCCATGGGCTGTTTCGGTGAACGTGAGAAGTTAGAGGAGGCTCGTGCAGAGCAGAAATGGAGTTACATCGTATGGAAAAGGAGACCCTCCCTCTCTCGCAGCAATAACTAACCTGAACCTAGAACCTCCGCGATTTCAGGTCAACATCTTGCTGGTCGCCCTTCTCCTACGCTATCCTCTACATATTCCTCCTAATCTCAGTCTCTGTTTACATCGTCGACCTCTTCACCGCTGCGAATCTTCTCTTCTTCAATCGCTGGTCGAGTCAGGTGAAGCCGGTCATTGAATTCAACATAGCAAAGTGGATCTTTGCTGCCTGTATCATACTGTCCCTAGTGCTCCTTGTCTACAGATGGATTCGTGCATTGCGGGTCATCAAGAGCGGTGTTATCGCTGCCAGCTACCTGGATCCTTTGGCTGTACGGATACAGAGTATACGACCTGGTGCTAGAGGACAAGGATGGAGGAGATTTCTCGTCTTTTCGGCACTCACAGAAAGTCGGAAAGGCGCCGAGTATGTGGCACTATTCACGCACTTCTCCTTCGAAGGTAATTTGTTTCTCTTAATCATAATTTGTCCACACTAACAGATGTTTCAGCCTGGATCCGCATCATCTTCGCACAAGGCCCACGGCAGCTACTTAATGCCCAGACTCTCTATGCCGTCATGCAGATCGACCTAGTACCCGCAGGAGATCACGCTGCCAAAGACGGCCGCACTTCGATATCCCAATTCTGGGCCAATGTTGGCGTCTTGGCGAACCACAACCGAGAACAAGCAGCGATCCTGTTTGGTATGCTCTTTACCCTCGTTATATGGATCATCTCTGTTATTTCCCTGCTTCTCGCATGCATTTGTTACGTTACCTTCCTCTGGCATCATATACCCCGCAGTGACGGCTCACTCACACGTTATTGTTGTCGGAAAATCGATACTCGGTTATCGAAGATCGTCAGCGTGAAGGTGAACAAAGCTTTAGCAAAGGAAGACAGCATTCGAGCCAGATATGCTGCAAAGACTTCCAGCGGGGACCGGCCACCACAAGTCAAACGACAACCGACCCTTCCTCTAGTTGATGACGATGATCAATCAGTAGCCCCGGGCGTTGTGACTCGCCGAACAACGCAAAACACATTTTCGAGCATTCCATCAGACCATGCTACAGGACCTGCAACGCTCACTCGTCAGCCGACTATCCCTGACGTCTCGCCTGTAAGCGAAAGGCCATACGCTCCCTCAAGATCCATTACACAAACATCGGCTAGAACCGACGACAGCTACGGATCCGACGCACCTCTCATGGCCGCAGCTGCAGGCATGGGTTACGGCCCTGTTCGAAGCTATTCCAGACCTTTACCCGCAAGGTCTGCTTCGGATCGATCAATGCCGTATGACCGCATGCCTATGAGCCGGAAACCTACGGATGGTTCACAGAGCACGCAATATTCGTACAACTCCGCGTACTCTTCACGACCTCCTCCAGGCGGCATCAATTCTAGTAGCATAATACGTGGTCCATCTCGCCAGAATACTGATACCCCTTCAGCGGAATATCAAGGCTACGGACCACCCACTCGCAGAGCCACTCAAGACTCAATTGCATCACCACAATCTTACACGCAACTCCAGGAGTACGAAATGCATCCACAACCATCTACTATTGCTCCTTCTCGCGGCCCCAGTAACGGCCAATATGTCGCTTACAACCCCAACATACACAACGCGTCGGCGAATCTCCAACGTCCAGCCACCACTACCCCAGCGGAGGATTACTTCAGTCTCCAGCCCCTTCCACCTCCACCGCAACGCTCAGGTACCGCTCCCCCTCCTCTTTCACAGCCTCCCAGATCAGGTACAGCGCCTCCACCCCGAGTATCACCTTATGAGAGTAACATGGATTCCGGTTTCGGAGCCCAGCGAAACGATTACCCCTTACCGCCGATACCTAGCAGACCCGCAACAGCGGGACCAGGAGCGTGGAACGGGCAGAGGAGACCTGTGCAAAGATTTTGAATTGCATTTTAATGGAGCATCGGTGTTTTTGGATGGATTGGATGAGGTCAGGGAGTCGGTATTTTCGACATTTGAGATACCCCATTTGTAATTTTATAGGAATGAGGCAAAAAGGGAGTTGGAAACTAAAATGATGTTGGATGAAGGCTTAGAGATGTGATTACCGTTGTGCAGCGAGTGGCGGCAAGGCGACGCCATCGACACGCTCAATCTCGAAGACAAAACTTGAAAATTGGTAGAATGCATTCTTAATTGAGACTTGATCAATATCCTACACTTCGGTGATACAAAACAAAGATCCACCGTAACCCCTTTCCATGCTTCTAATGCCTGTTAAACTCCAATCAAAACACCACCCAATGCTTCACCAAATCCTCTTAGCAACCATGCTATACCTCCTTACCTTCCCGAAACCCGCATCCCCTACTCCAGCCCCTCCTGCAGCACCGGCCTTCCCCCTCTCCTCCCTCTCCCTCGCCCTCCTCCCTCCTTCCTTATCATCGCGATAAATCCACCTCCTCTTATCCTCATCCACCTCCACCACGCCCCACCCACCAACTCTCCTTCCTTCAGCGAGAAAACTCTCGTTTTCTCTCTCCTTCATACCTCTATACCTACTTCTCGCATAGGACAGCAACGCCATACCTAGGAGAAGTTTAACGATGAGTAAGAAGAGGAAGAGAAGGAGGAAGAACGCGAGCATGGTGAATAAAGCGATGAAATCGTCTGCAGACCAGTGGGACTGGTAGCGCAGCCAGCTTGTTGGATTGGAGAGGGAGAGGAGGGGAGGGGAGGAGGCGGCGCCGAGGGTGGAGCGACCGAGGGCGCGGCGGAAGATGTGGTCGATGTGGTGGATTGCTGCTGTGGAGGATGGGTGCGTTGCGGTTGAGGAGTCTACGGAGAGGGAAGTCGCTGTGGAGGTTATGGGCGGGGGGAGATGGGTGGCGAGGAACATGTGATACGTCTGTACTAGAGCGCGGATGAAGAGGCATGAAAGCGGGATGACGGGGAGACCGAGACGGCGGGTGAGGTTCTGATCCGCGAAAGCGTTGGTGTAGTAGTCTTTTGCTAGGACGTCCAGGAAGCGGCCGTAGATGGCGGGTTTAGTATTGTTGAATTTGGTGATGTAGCAGTGCTTGAGGGAGTCGACAAGCATTTCGCTGCCGAGGACGAGTATGAAGGGTTGGAAGAGGAGGCCGGCCCAGGTGGGGAAGATGGTGAAGGATTTGGGGTAGATGCTGCTGCTGGTTTTGGAGAGAGGCGGAGATATGCCGTCGCTGGAGCTGAGGGTGAGGCCACCGGTCTCGATGAGGTTGCGGAGGGCGATGATCGTGAGCATCAGCCAGAGCTGGAAGCGTTCGACAACGTCGGCGCAGGTGAGCTGGAAAAGGTTTTCTTTCTCAAATTTCTTAAAGACAGTGGATTTGATTTCGACGAATTGATTGGACATGAGCAAGGTTAAGAGAGCATTGGAGTATGAATTGACAGCGACGTTGAGAGTGATAACCTGATAGAATAGCGCCGTCGAATGTATCAGATTGTAAGCAAGTGCAAGCATGAAAAGCCAAAAAGGCCGCATGACCTTGCTCCGCCCGTCAGGTCTTCGTTCGAGTGCTTCCTTGGAAAACAAGCACTCCAGTATGTCTTGGCCGATGGCGGAGAATAGCCGATCACAGACCTCGAGTACATTGTAAATTACATATAGCTTGATTGCTGCTTGTCCGCGAATACCATGATACATCCTGCTAGCATCAAATTGCATCAGGATGAGGCAGCTGCAAAGTATGAGGAATCCTTTAACAATATCTGCTTTATTATCAGGACCTAGTGTCGAGGGCGTCGACTTCGCTCTTTTGTGCTTTCGAAAAGCACCTTTCCGACGTTTACGAGGTGGCTCGTTTCTGTTATGGTCTGACGGTGGATTGTCGCTCTCGGTTGGAAACGAAAACTGGGGGGATTTGGGCGAAGGGCTTTGGGTATTGGAATCCTTCGGCACAGGCGGGATTATGCCTAGAAGTAACGGTCTTACCGGAGAGGTAGCGCTGGACGCTCGCCGGCGCCGCCAGAGGCGTCCAGGCCCAAAATACAACGAAAGAGCAATGAATTTCAACTCAGCTACCACATTTCGAATCACCGATTTGGAGAGTATCCATGCTGCCTTGAGAAATCGCAGAGGTAAGATCGTGAATGAGGAGAGCCAGGCATCAAGGCAAGCAAAGAAGCCAAACCATAGAACACCCTCAAGCTGAAATGGAACTCTGAGGAAATTTTGTAGACGCTCAATCTTGACCCTAGAAGATTCGTATGGAAAGTCGCTGTTACGTGAATGGTGGATATACAGCGGCGAAGGTCCGTGTGATGATAGCTCCAGTTGAAGATACGTGGGCAGGGAGTACGGAGGTAGGGGAATAGTTTGCGGCATTGGTGACGGTAAGGGACGATCCTCCGACACTATATCATCCGCTCCAGGTTTCTTTTCATCGAGATGGAGTGGCTTTGGTGTCGACTTGGAGTTCCGCCGAGAGGAGGGCATTGGAGTCTGAGCCAAAAGTGACATCAAAGAAGAGTTCTTGCGGATTAGAGGTGGTGTCGACATGATCCGTGAACTTTTGCGGCTTGACCGGCTCGATGTTGTTGCGGTGATGTCTTCCGTGGTCGATTTTCTATCAGCGTTGCGCTGGTCCCCAAATTTCCAGGTCTGATTACCTCGGATTGGTGTTTCGACGCAGTCACTGGCGGAGGTCTGATAGTCTTGGCCCTTTGAGATGTGATCTGATAGTTGCGGGTTGCCCCTTATTCGAGATTCTCCATTTACGTCGCCATTGAGGATAAGAGTGATCCTTTCATTGGAGGCAGGAGCAGCCCGCGGCAGTGAGTCAGGTGACGATGTGAGCTCGTATATCTGTGCTTGGGACAATTTCAAGACCTTGCCCTTTTCCTCACTCTTCACCTCCACCTCTTGTAAGCTGTTTGCCTGCCCTTCACTCTCTGGACCAATATCATGCTTCCCATTCCCATACTCGCCAAGCAGGGTATTCGAAAGGCTGGTTTCCCCGTTCTGAAATTCTTCGGAATTTTCCTCTAACACTGGAATTGATTGTCTCCTAGCATCTCCGCCTGTCGATGCTGTCTGGCCATTCGTAGAGGCTGACTGGTCTATCGATCCTTGGCGAACCACGAGTGAACTCGAGCGTTCGGACCTGTGCGTTTGCTCCTCTGCGGGAACAGGGCTTGAGTTGGTGGCATCGGTATTCTCGTGATGCATCTTCTGAAGCTCTGTCAATACTACCAAGGGAGTAGCCTTGGCTCTGATAGGATGCTTGCTGCATGATGCTGCTCTGGAGGAGTATCTTTGTGACAAAGCTCAGAGCACATCAAGCTCCTTCGGCGCCGAGGTGCGGAAGAGCGGAAAAGCACATGGAGGAAATACGGAATACAAAATTCGGTTCGTCTCTCCCACTACATTATTGTACATAATTCTATATCCAAACAGAATACTTATACAATGTTCTCATGCTACGTACTCTAGCTTCTCTGCAGGCGACCTGCGGCTATACTTATTGAAACATTAATCGCAATGGAGATGGCTTCTTCTCCTTTTTCTCCACCTTTCTTTCACTTTTCTCCTTCCGATGTTTTGAATGCCTTGAATGTCCATCCTTGCTAGACCTCGATCCTTGAGAGCTTTCTTTCTCGCTAGCCGTTTTCTTAGAACTTCTGTGACTTGAGCTGGAAGTCACATCATCATTCAAGTTCAACCTGGATAACGCAGCTGCCTGAGGTGTGATGAATTCGCCGTCCACGCTCGTACCAGTACTTTCTGCTTGAACTTCTGCAATTCCACGCCTCCAATTGTCGATCCGGCTAACATCACCACCAATCTCAAGCATTTCATCCATACCAGGGTCATCTTCGGCATTCTTCGCTTTAATCTTCTTGATGATCTTGTACCCACCAAGAGCAACCACCGTGATTCCAACTCCGACTCCAGCAGCAATCATGAATTGTGGGCTAGCTAAAAGTGCGAAAACTGCTGGCGAACTGCCTTTGAGAGCCATAAGTGCACCGGGAGCCATTTTTGAAGCAATGTTACTAATCTCGGCAAGAGTTAGTGCAACGGCAGCCATAGCGTCAGGATCCTTTTGCAGTTTGGAGATGATGGATGTGGCTGAATACTGGAGGCATTCAGCTTCTTCTAGCATCACCTTGACCCTATAGACAAGTCCCTTCAACTCCACCTCCTCATCGACCCGGGCGACTTCGAGAGGTGGGGGAATGTCTCCGTATGCCAGGTCCATGTCAATAGTGCAAGGCGACGTTTGAGCTCTTGCGATGGAAGGTCGTTCCAGATCACTATCAATATTGGTGTGTCGGCGCGCCAATGCTCTTGGTGATGGGGGTAAAGATGCGCCGTCATGTTGAGATTTGACTGGTGATAGGGGCGGTGATGGTCTTTGATGTGTTCGATTAGAGGTGATACTCTCAGAGTAGTAGCGGTTTGATGATGGCCTTCGATGGGAGTGCTTTGATCTTGACGAGTCCCTCGACGCTTTGGAAGACGCATCGTCCTCGATTGCGTATCCTCTAAGAGCGCGACGGGCTTTCTTCTCTTCTAGCTCATACTGTCGGCCGGCGACAATCTCCGCTTTCCTCTCACGGTAAGCGGCCTTAGCCTCTTTAAAAACATTAATTAGATGCTTGCTCTATTCAGGGCAGTCAGTATACTTGTAGGTCTCCTTGATGTACGCGATCCACTTACTGTGCTTACTACCTTCCCGGACCTATCAACTACTGCGATAGTCTGACCAAGGGCTGCCATTTGAAAAGATTCTTGTAGACTGAATATCGATGGCTCCTGTACGTAATAGTACTATTGAAAAAGCGATGGTCCCAGACCCAAATTTGCCTCCTGATTAATTTACGAAGGGGAAAGCAGAACAGTGAGTGGTGAAGACAAAGCAAACTTTTAAAGACAATGCCGCTTGCAAACAAACAGTCAGAGCAGATGTTTCAACAATGMGCGAGCCAGGCTATGAACAGTCTATTGAAAACGTGTGGAACAGACGAAGTTCACAGCTCTCTTAGAGTGAAAGGGAAAGGCCGAGGCACAGGTAGGAGAGATAAAACCGAAACTTGGAGAGGAGGATGAATGGTATTGATGAAGGAATTTACAGGTTTCTTGCTATCATTACTCGATTGAGAAATAATCAATCAGAGACAATTAGAGCGAAGATCAAGGGCGGTCAATTGACCTTCTAGTGGCAACGATTGGGCACAAACCAGACCATGGGCTTCGGGCATAGGCGCCATTTGCTAGAAGTAGGCTTCCACTTGACAGCCACCAGGTGACAGCTTTGCCTTCAATCGCTAGTTTCGGGTTCTATCGTCAACGGATCCAGCTATTTGGCGTCTGAGAAGCGGCGAATCTCAGCTGATAATGTCGTTGAGGGGTGATGGGTGGCTGCAGTGTGATGACGACTACTGGTGGCGCCGGCCGTTTGGCGCCGTTGCCCCGATGGAAATCGGACACTACGAGCCAGGCAAGACAGAGACGATTCCACATCCTAAACTATATCAGCAATCATCCGGACGATAGCGTTACTTTTTCTGGATAATTAAATAAGCTCCTGGACGTTCTCTGCGGGCTAAGTAAGGTGCCTGGAGAGTTCCCCTGTGTGAATTTCTTTCCTGTGAAAGCTCGGATCACGTGTACAACGCATTCACATCTGTGGATCATGGTATAGTAGCCATCTATATCCGTAACAAACATAGATAGCACCATCATGGTCAATTATTTTTAAGGTCATTACAGGGCTGAAGATTGAGCTGTCCTACAAAGGTGAAGGCATGAGGTGTAATCTTTGGAGACATTCGTTTAGATGTTAAAGGATTCTTCTCTAGATTTGGGCCTTGAAAACTGCATGGTGTGGTGGTACGTATCACATCCCGGGTTATGGCAATAGAATCAGGGGCATTTGCGTATACTAAGCTTTTTAATGCCATGTGTGACCCGGGATAGGATACTCGCCAAGACGGAATTTGGATTGCAAAGTTACAACGTCTGCGGCAAAGACATGGGCGATCAATGAAAAGCTGACACTCGAGTAAGCGATGGATGAGAGGCAATCTATTATTGAATGGTAAAAGATCAGACTGTGCACATACGAGCTTGAGCGTTGCAACATGTAGAGGTACAGGCATGCAAAGTATGGCTTAATTACACGGGTCATGTATGACATGAGTAATTTGCTTTCTAGAAGTGATCAAATGCAGGAGCGATTCTTCGATACTGATCATTCCAAACTTCAAATGACTGATGTCTTCCATATCATATAACCCTATAATTAATGCAGCGAATCCTAAAATCGACAGTCCGAAGCCAACAGAGAACAGAGTTGCGCCATCCTTTTGTTGAATGACGCTCGCTCCTTGCGGACATAGTTGACCTACGGGCTGACTGTCTGACAGTCTGACATGGAGACAATTCCTTGCAGAGCTTTGAAACTCATCAGCTGAAAGACTGACTGCAATACTTAAATGGGGTGATTCCTGGGTTTTGTTGATCATCGTCTAATCATATTGGTGAGTAGTCTTTCATATTCCTACCCTTGGCTTCAACTTCGGCGGAAAGAGTGGATCCTGGAAACGTCGCGGCTGTGGAGCCAATCAGAAGGCTGATGACACGAGAGCTCCGGAGTCCCGCAGCTTAATGTACTTGCACTCTGAAGATGCACAAATAAAAAGCATCATGTTGGTTGCAGAGTCACTGACGATCGATATGGGTACTCTAGAAGCGGATGTTGCAAAATGGTTTCGACTAACGGATCCACACCCAACGGATGTGACCATCCTTCACCAGCGCTTTTCCACAAGGTTAAGAACGATAAATCCATCCTTGCTCTTGCAGTCTGCGACTCAAGACTATTCGCAGGAACCCAATCTGGCGAGATACTGGTAAAATACCGTGGTTCTGCTTTGTTAGATACGTGGCAGCTAAATCGGGATACCACAGGTCTGGTCGTTGGACACTTGCGAACGCGTAGCTTCAATCAAGGCCCACCTCCACAGCGTGCTCTCACTCTTCGTTACCAAAGACAAGCGTTTCCTTTTTTCAAGCGGTGGAGATGCTATCGTCAATGTACGACTCTCGAAAGTGCTCGCGTGCCACTGAAACTGATCATCACCAGGTGTGGAGCTTGGATACCCTCAGCGCCATATATTCCATCTATTCAACATATGATGTCGGAGATGTCTTCTGTGTCGCATATTCCTCTGCGCTTGAGACTGTGTACCTAGGTTCACAGAATACTAGTATCCAGGTGCGATAATCAGAGCTAGACAGTATGACTGTATCTTTAGATTGACTATTACAGTGGTTTGACCTTTCGGAGAAGAATAATCATCAGATTCCCGATCTCTCGAGGCATCCTTTCAATCGCAATCACCGTTTCTTCGACTCAACGGGTCCGGGAGGGGTGGCAACACCACGCTCTCCTCCGCTATTGGAAACGCAATCACGAAATGGGCAAATGCTGGAGATCGACAATAGAAACATCGTCCAATATGCACACAACGGCTATGTTTACTGTATGCTACTCGCTCGTGATCCTGAGGACGAGGACTCCGATGAAGAGATCTTGATTTCTGGGGGCGGAGATGGTACGATTAAGTTATGGTCGCTGGAAACTAAGAATGCGGGATCAATATCCAAACTGAAGACACTGAGAAGCGGCGACGACTCAGTGTTGGCTCTTGCACTTGATGACACATTTCTCTACAGCGGGAGATCAAACGGAGAAGTCAACGTTTGGGACCTCGAAACATGCCAACTGTTACGAAGGGTGGAAGCTCATTCTACAGACGTCCTAACCTTGAGTGTTGGGCATGGCTTGATCTTCAGTGGGAGCGCGAATGGAAAAGTCAAAGTGAGTAGGAGCAATGTGGCTCGGCCGCAAATAAACAATACATTGACTATCGCAGCAATTCGATCCTCAATACGAATGTTTACACGAATGGGAAGCACACGATCAACTTATCCTTGCTTCAACCATGGCCGACTGCTGTGGAAAACAAATGTACGTCACTGGAGGCAATGATGGCTGTATAATAGTGTGGGATGTCGGTGAGGCGAAGAGTGAGCCTGCCGCGGTAGAATCAATCAAGAATGGTAAGACGCCTTGGGAACAAATATTTCGATTGCTAATATCTACCAGATCAACTTCTCCAATCTTTGTCTCAACTGGTGGCTTTCCGCACAGTGTCCTCGAAACCAGAATACGCCCAAGAGTGCCGGCGTGGAGCCTCTTGGTTGAAGAGTCTGTTTAAAGATCTCGGCGCAGATACAGAGATGTTAAGCACGCCAGGCAGCACAAATCCCGTGGTCTTTGCTCGCTTTAAAGGCCGAAATACATCATCGGGTCAGAGCAAAAGGATCCTCTTCTATGGGCATTATGACGTGGTCCCTGCGGAAGACAAGCAACAAACGTGGGCCACGAACCCATTCGAGATGCGCGGCGTTAATGGTTACTTGTACGGTCGTGGGATATCGGACAACAAAGGGCCCGTTATGGCAGCCGTTTATGCTGTAGCTGAGCTCGTGGCCGAAAAGGATCTAGACATGGACGTGGTTTTCCTGATAGAAGGCGAAGAAGAATGTGGATCGAGAGGCTTCGAGGCAGCCATCAAGGAAAAGAAAAACCTTATTGGTGACATCGACTGGATTTTACTTGCAAACAGCTACTGGCTCGATGATGACTATCCTTGTCTCACCTATGGTCTTAGAGGAGTAGTCCATGCGACAGTCCAAGTGACAAGTGAGCGGCCAAATCTCCACAGCGGTGTCGATGGAAGCCAAAGAATAAGTGAAGCGATGAAAGACTTGATCAATATCCTCGCGGTACTTTCAAATGGCGACGGTTCAGTCAAAATCCCAGGGTTTTACGATCCTGTCCTTCGGCCAAACCGTGTGGAGGATAAAAGGTATGCTGCGATAAGCAAGATGCTTGTTGCCCGCGATCCTAGTCGAGGCGATGCCTCCCAGCTGGCCGAGCAACTCAAGGGGCGCTGGCGAGAACCTTCTTTGACCGTACACCGGATCACTACTTCCGGCCCTCCGGGATCGTCTGTAATACCTCATACTGCCACCGCGACATTGTCAATTCGCCTGGTACCCAATCAGACAACTGCACTCGTCCAAGATGCGTTGAAGAAGGTTCTCCAGACAGCTTTCGCTGGGCTTTCTACATCTAATAAGATGTCCATAACTATCGATCATACGGCCGAGCCGTGGCTAGGCGATCCTGAGAACACCATCTATCGAACTCTGGAGGAAGCTGTGGTCAATGTCTGGGGTCCAGCAGGCCAGCACCGCCGCGGTTCCGTGCCAGCAGCGAAACCTCAACTGAATGGGCTACTTATGAACGGTTCGGCACATGCTAGGAGCGCGCAGGGAACTTCTGCATCCTTGACTAATGGAAGCGATCATCATTCGCAGGCGACAGCAGAATCTCCGTCATCACCGACCAGTCCGAGAGGGATGAAAGCAAGTTTTGCCCCGTCGTGGAAGCCTCTCTACATTCGCGAGGGCGGCTCTATCCCAGCTATTCGATTCCTTGAGCAAGAATTTGAGGCGCCTGCAGCTCATTTGCCTTGCGGGCAAGCCAGTGATAAAGCCCATCTGGATAACGAGAGACTGCGCCTTTCCAACCTGTACAAGAGCAAAGATATCTTCAAAAGGGTCTTCAGGGAATTGCCTTCGAAATAATGTAAAAGCTTGCTTCGCGCTACTTCTGTATACTACCTGTATTGGTTGGAGGTTTTCGGTTAGTTGGTCGGTCCAAATTGTAGTTCTAGCCAAGCAAGTTCCGCTGAGGATATTGAAAAGTTAGCATCAATCATCGTTACCTAAGATATTTTCAGCTTTCTCCAAAAACCAGTGTTCGCTGTCATGACTGAAAATAACTGCTATGATAATCAACTCCTTTCTAACCTGTCAGCGCATTCTGATCTCGTTACCACGACTTTCCCTGCATACTGGCTTATCAGTTTTCGATCCCGATTCCTTATCGTCGACACTCAACCGCATAATCTACCCCCATCCCATCCCTCGTAATAAATGTCCCAAAACTCAGTTAATAAACTCCCGCCTTCTCCTTTCGCCATTCCTCCCTTCTCCCTGTCCCCCACCTTAAATAGTAACTCACAATGTCCACCACCACCACCACCACAATTACCCCTCGATTCATCATCCACGGCGGCGCCGGCGCCATAACCCGCCATAACCTTCCCCCAGATACATATCTCCTCTACTCCGCCTCCCTACTCGAGGTCAACCGCGCCACGGCCTCGCGTCTGGATGCTGGGGCTTCGGCGCTCGAGGCGGCGACGGAGGCGGTGGCTGCGATGGAGGATATTCCGTACTTTAACTGCGGGAAGGGGAGTGTGTTTACGAGGGATGGGGGGGTGGAGTGTGAGGCTAGCGTGAGTTTGTAGTTTTCTCTTTCAACTTTTTAAAGATGGGGTTTTCGGGGGCGTTGGTTTTCCTTCTTGATAGGGTGAATTATTGGGGAGTGGATCGTATAGATGATCCACTGTATTAGGTTTTTTATATGTCGAATATGATTGTAATTTGAAAGAGGCAAGTACGGAAGGTCTAAAGATTTATGTTTTTCTATCTGTGTCTCTGCTGCTGATCGACGAAATTTCCAAAATTTTCCCGGAAAGCCAAATGTTTGTCCGAGGCAATATTTTGGGGTGTTGCAAATATGTACAATGCTCCCTTTTATTCAGGAATTCCTTGTTGTTTTCTCTTTAGATCCAGAAGAGAATTATCTTGTAGCTATCTACCACTATCCATTGCTTCCCCTGACAAAAACCAAGGTTATGACAACACGAGGTCACGACAAACGCGCCTGTGCTTGTACCCTCATCTCCCACATCAAAAACCCCATTCGCTTCGTCCGCGAAATGCTCCTCCACGGCAACACCGATCTCACTGGTCCTCCCAATAGTGGTGGGTCTGGCGATCCTAGTGGCAGCGAGGGTGGAGCACAGGGACACTCTGTTCTTAGCGGGGCCACGGCCGAGAAGCTGGCGCAGGAGTGGGGACTGGAGATGTGCGAGGAGAGGTATTACTGGACGAAGAAGCGGTGGGAGCAGCATCGACGGGGATTGAGGAAGGGGAAGGATAAGGGAACGCGAAGTGAGGAGGGTACGGTGCAGGAGGTAGGGAGTGGGGAGCCTGATGATGAGAGGGATCAAGAGGATTTCTGGGGGGATGAGGAAGGGTGGGATGGTTTGGAGTATTTACCGCAGGGTACAGTCGGATGCGTGGTGCTGGATCGGGAAGGAGTGATGTGTGTGGCTACTAGTACCGGGGGACTGACGAACAAGTTGAGCGGGAGGATTGGGGATACGCCGACAATCGGAGCGGGCTTCTGGGCTGAAGAGTGGCGGGAGGAGAGATCAGAGAACTTGTCAGCGAGTCGACGAAGGAACGTACGGCCGCCTCTTGTGAGATGGTTGCCTGATACGCTGAGAGATACATTAGGGGAATGTCTGCCTGCTTTGACCGGATATGAGAGCGCAGCAGAAGAAGATTTTGTGGATGAGAAGCGGAGGAGTAATAATGGTATTCGAGCTGTAGCTCTTTCAGGGACAGGTAATGGCGACTCTTTCCTACGGCTGGCAGCAACGCGAACAGCTGCTGCGATCGCTCGCTTCTCTTCGCATCACACTCTCACGGCTGCAGCCCGTCACGTTGCAGGACCCGGTGGGGAATTGCAGAGATCTGCTGGCGATCGATGGGGCAAGACCGGAGAAGGTGAAGGAGGAATCATTGGAATAGAGTTGGCGGATGGCGTTGGTCAGATCGTGGCGGAGTTCAATTGCGGTGGTATGTTTAGAACGTGGATAGATGGAACCGGCACAGAGAGAGTGATGGTGTTTCAGGAAGAGTATTGATCATAGATCGAAGTCGACATAGACGGCTGCCTTGCCAACATAGAATAGATATAGACCATACCAGATCTCCTATTCTGCTAATTTGTGGTCTCCGAGAGTAGAAGCTGGCTGTCAGTCAAGGTCAGCCTTCCGATCCACCCAACTTAAACTTCAAGCGTACACTAGTGCCCTTCTCCTCTCCATTCAGTCAGTTCTTCATATGACAGGATCTTTTAAGTCTCGTCGAATTTGTCCTCATGACTTCGTGACAGATGCTAAGCCGTTTCCCTTGAGGTTCCAGTCGTAAAGCAGGAGCGTATTGCTTCCGTGTGCACTCGGTTTGTGCCTACCAGCTGTTCCTCGACATAACGATTTTTCACAAGTCTCAATCGACTTCCATTCCCTCACTCTCCTTTCTCATCTCCACATCCTTCCCCTTCGCGGCCTTTTTGCCCTCCATATCCCTCATCTCCACCTCCGTCTCCAAGAACTTTTCTAATTCTTTTCGTTGCCGAGCATAACGCTCCTTCTTCTCTAGCTTCCGTGCCTTTTTTCTTGATAGTGATGCGGCCTGTCGAATTGCTTGGCTTGTGCGTGGAATTGCGGTTTTGCTGACTTTGGCTCTATTGTCGGCGGCCGATAGGTGTCTGATGTGTTTTCGCTTGCTCTTGAGGGTACTTGCGGTTTTACGCTTGAGTTTGGTGGGCGTGTTGGGGTTGGAGCGGGATGGCATGGTGAGGGTGAAATTTTGATGTTTGTGGGGGCTGATTTTATGAGTAGAGTGGTGCGGAACCTTGGAGGGTGACAAAAAAAGTGAATAGAGGGGCCCGCCTTGGCATACGACCACCGCAGTAATTGCTCCTCAAACAATGGATAATATCCTACGAATGCTTCGATCAAAGCCGAAGTTTTTAAGGCCCTGGTATTACAACTACTGCTGAAGCTGCATGCGCAACTTTTTGTAAGATTTTTCGTTGTTATTGACTTGAAATCGAGGTGTCGTGTTCGCCTCTATTCACTTTTTTTGTTACCCGATGGGGAACATGTTCGTCCGCGAAAAAGACTGGCTTGGCATTCAAGTCGTAGATTACCTTAATTGCGTTCATTACGTTGCGTGACCTCGGTAAATGCAGCTTAATTGTAGATATGTAGCCCAATAGGCTGCCACACTTCGTAAATAATTACCGCTTGTCTATGAATCTTGTTAAATCTGCGAGCACGGGAGGTTTGGTCTTAATATACTTATTATGCAGCTGACTCCTCACCCTTCTCCTCCTTCCTATGTAGATACTTTCGACAAACCTTGGGAGATGGCTCCGGTCAAGCGTTTGCTCTTCTTGCTTTCATTGCTCAGTGTTACCTTTCCCGTCAAGTCATATCTACAATGGTCTATTTATGAATCTCTTCTTGCAACTTCTTTGGCTTTGTCGAGCTTCACGCTCACAACATGGTTCGTATGGAAAGTTATTCTGTATCCCAAGTACTTCAGTCCTCTTCGCCACTTACCAGAACCAACGGTAAGCATTCTCGATTTGGGGTAATGTCTCGACATCTCGATTTACAACGGTATAGGGTAATTCCCTTTTCATGGGCCAATTCACGGCCATTGCGAAGGAGCGAACTGGGTTGCCACAGCAAAGGTGGTCCAATGAGTTGCCAAATGATGGCCTGATTAGATATCTGAACGTATTTAACGGAGAAAGAGTACTGGTCACGAGCCCCAAAGCATTGATGGAAGTCTTGACGACCAAGAGTTATGAGTTCATCAAACCCGCTTTGGTCCGCAATGGATTAGGCCGAATATTGGGTGAAGGTATTCTGTTAGCAGAAGGCGAAGAACATAAGGTCAATATTTCTCCTTTCTAGCGGTGCTGAACGCTCACATGTTATAGATTCAACGCAAAAATCTAATGCCCGCTTTTGCCTTTCGCCATGTCAAAGACCTTTACCCCGTGTTCTGGGCCAAATCATCCGAAATGGCTAGAGAAATTACCAACATTGTTATCTCCAAAGGTAAGGGAACCACCGAGCTCAAAGAAGCTCCAGCGGTCGAGATTTGCACTTGGTCAAGTAGGTCAACCTTGGACATCATTGGCTCTGCAGGCATGGGTCACGACTTTGGTGCCATCAAGTCACCGGATACAGAGCTGAACGTCACTTACCGCAAGGTTATTAGTTCACCAAGCCGAGGGGCGAACCTGCTTGGTCTGCTCAGCTTTTTCCTGCCATTCTGGATTGTTCGAAATCTACCCATGAAACGTAATCAAGAAATCGTTGAAGCGTCACACTCGATACGCAAAATCTGCCGGCAACTCATTGAAAAGAAGAAAAACAAGCTCAACTCCAAAGGTGAAGAACCGGACAACGACATCATCTCCGTTGCTCTCCGCTCTGGTGGCTTTACTGAGGAGAAACTTGTTGATCAAATGATGACCTTTCTCGCTGCTGGACATGAAACCACCGCCTCAGCCCTCATCTGGGCCATCCATTCCCTCGCGGTGCACCCTCACCACCAGACCCGTCTACGCGAAGAAATCCGCGCTAATCTCCCTTCAATCGATGACCCTTCCGCTCCTATCACTGCGGAAATGTTCGACCGCCTGCCCTTCCTTCACGCCTTCTGTAATGAAGTCCTCCGTTTCAAGGCTCCAGTCAATCTCACTTTCCGCGAGGCCGCCAACAACACAACTATATGCGGTCAATACATCCCCAAGGGCACGAAGATCATTCTTTGCCCCGGCGCCGTGAACCACTCCAAGGTACTTTGGGGCGAAGATGCCTCGGAATTCAAACCGGAGCGGTGGTTGGGACCTGGGAGAGCGAATACAGGGGGTGCAACGAGTAATTACGCCTTTTTGACTTTCTTGCATGGCCCGAGGAGTTGCATCGGGCAAGCCTTTGCGAAGGCGGAGTTTGCGGTGCTGGTGGCTGGGTTGGCGGGGAGATTCGAGATGGAGTTGGAGGACAAGGAGGCGGAGATTAAGATTCGGACGGGATTAACGATACGGCCTAGGGATGGAATGAACGTGAGGATGAAGGTGGTTGAGGGGTGGTAATTGAATGTTGGTACATATGTCATATATCAGAGTACATTCATGATAGACAAGGGTTTTATAGACTGATGCAGATGATTTGATGTAACCAAAATAGAAAGCTATGATCTCCTCTGGTAAGATCAGTCGTTCATATCGATACATCGTCTTTCGCCAAGGCACCATAAGCTCCACTAAACCGAGCGATATCTGGTACAAGAACGCCGTCAAAGTCGCTATGCCAAAAATTTCCCGGCCTGTGGTTATACAAGCCTATGCTTCCTAGGCTCAATCGGGCCCTTACAATGACCTGCTTTCCGATGTGAAAGCTCCCGTACCGTATGGTAATTGAGTGGAGTAGAAGATTCAATGGAGGACTCGATGTCGTAAAGGATCAAATGTAATTAGATATGAGATTTTCAAGCTATCATCGCCGACTGCGTGCCTTCCGCTGCTGGCGGCGGTGGTGGAGGTGGCACCTGTAAATTCACACTTTGTTAGCATTCGGAGTAAAACCCTCCCAATACAGCCATGCCACCTTGACAAAGGGGCAGGGCAGGGCAAGACGTACATCTAATCTCGTATTCTCCGCCATCATCCTCTGAATACCGATCCCCACTCCCTCAATCACAGCTAACAAAATTGCACACCCTATGGCGGAATTTCTTGCTGCCTTCATCCCTCCTCTTATCGCTAGCGAACCACCAGTGAAGAAACCTGCGATAACTGCATTGAGGATAACAATCAGCGAATCGTTCTTCCCATATTTCTTGCGCAGTCCCCATTCTTCCATCCTCATCTGCGTAGAGAATAGAGCACATACTGGCATTATACGGATCTTCCTTCTTCCGTATCCCCTTCACCGCACAGTCGAATGTGGAGAACAAGCCGCCCCATACCCCGAAATTCCCCCCCAGTACCGGCGCTCGAGCTTTTATAGCAGTGATGGCGCCGATGCGCCGTTCGCCATAGGGGGAGTTGCGGAAACCTTTGACGCCGTGCCAGACTGCACCACCGATACCCTGTTTATTGCAAATGCATCTGTCAGCAAAAATGATTCCGTGAACCCTTTGTAGATGATATGGTGAAAGATTCGTCCTGGAGAAAGGGAAATGGAGACAGTTCTTGAAATTTTATGTTGGGTGTCTTTTTCTCTGGATTTCCTTACCCCCATGCAGAACGCTCCGCCAAAATCACTCAGTGTTACCCATGGACATGGGTCTCTTGAGTGATCCATCTTCTATTATGAGATTTTTGAGGAGGGTTGGAGTTGATGAAAGAGGGCACGATGGCGGTTGCGGCGAGGAGACTAGAGCGCGACAATGTTTCGATGTCCAATATGATGAATGGACACCCGTAGTCTAATCGGAAAGATGGGCAGGGCGGTAGCTAGGATTTGGTTTCTGTGGTCAGTAGATTTGATGGAGGCAATCCAGCTTGCTGTCGATCATTACGAAAATTACGGCAGCCAAGTTTTTACGGTTGGCGATTCGAAGATTTAACGCAATTTGATTCTAAATTTCCTCCGACAATTGAAAACGTGTTTTTAACCCCCAACTACCTACGCTGACTTTATAGCGGTCGTCCAAGATGCAGTCAGCTCATATAAAAAAGGTAAAGAGTGTCATCTGTACAAGATAATTATGTCTGCATGGATCGCTCTGCAGCGAGTTTCGATTCCTCATTAGCTCCCTCCTTTGACTCTCATGAGCCGTTTTCTTTTTACGATGCTCTATCTCTAAAGGTTTAAATTTTTCCTTTTTGCTTGGGGAATCCAACCCTTCCCCCGAATCCCCATCTGATTTGATTAGCGACATTGATTTCCACGCCAAGTTCTTCTGCAAATGTCCAGACTAGGCCCGGATTTTTCTGGAAGTATCGTCCAATGATGGCTAAGTCAAGGCCACTTTCTAGCAGCTCGTTCGCTTGTTTACCATTCGTGATGCTCCCCACGGTCCCGACTAGCAGCTTGTCTCCAACTTTCTCCTTAACTTTCTGGGCAAACGGCTGAGGAAACGTGTAAGTTCTTCGAATGACCTGGAGGTGATACGGAATCAAGGAAATTACTTACCGCTTGGTAACCCGGTCCTCCTTTGATTTTTTGCTTCGGATGCAGGCCGCCAGAGCTGACGTCAAGTAAATCGATACCCTTATCAGCGAGTATCTCGGCCAGTCGAACTGTGTCTTCAATTTTCCAACTATCCAAACCCTCCTCGTTCTCTAGCCAGTCAGTCGCTGATATCCGTAAGAGAAGAGGCATATCATCCGGGACATTCTGCCGTGTTAATTCAACAATCTCAAGGGTTAAGCGGATGCGGTTTTCGAAGCTACCACCATATTCATCCGTACGTTTGTTGCTTGCAGGCGAGAGAAAAGAGTGAAGGAGGTAGCCACTGCCATCCGCAATCAGATCATATCTTACGCTMGCCGCGTGTAATCACCACATACTGAGCATTATGGATCTCTATTACGTCGAAACCAATTTCAACAGATCGTTTGACCGCAGCGACCCAAGACGTCTTCAAGTATTCAATATCATCCTTGGTCATTGCATTTGGATTCCCAAGGCCTTCGTAAGGAATGTCGCTTGGCGCGAGGATTTTGTCTGGCCATCCATTTACCTACGCTACGTCAGCTTTCAAACCGATCTGTCGCCTTATCAACTATTATTGTACGTCTTTGGTTGCAACAGCACTTCGAGACAGCCATGGCGCGACGGTGCTGGCCTTCCTCCCAGCATGCTAAAACAGATTTTAGTCTCGACATTTTCACTCCAGAATGGGATTTTCGAAATTCACGCACAGCTAATTGGATCGCAATCTTCTGACCCTGGCTATGGGCAAAGTCTACAGTATATTTTAAGGGAGCCATTTGGGAATCTTTCCACAGGCCCGAGTCTTCAGGAGTAATACGACCCTCTGCTGTCACTGCGGTAGCTTCAACCATGGCAAGTCCGGGACCACGCTGGATAATGCCACCGAGATGGGTTTGGTGCCAGGCAGTATGGTGTCCATCTATTCTGATCCGTCAATACAAGCTTGGAAGTATACTAATTGATCATTGACCTTCAGCGGAGTATTGGCAAAGGGGTGAAAGCTACAGAAAATTCAACTCTTTGATCAAGCCATGAAAAACCGGGTAGGTTAGTCACACCATGATGCGATTTTGCAACGTGATCCCTCGAAGCTTCAGGGGCTGAAAGAGCTTCGGAGGATGGGATCCATCCGGTTGAGGGTCGGATGCTGTCCCCGCTGGTGGGTTTTGAGCTGGTGTATAGTATCGAACATCGGCGGCCGGTTCATTTACGATATTCTGGCCGGCGAAGTCTTGTTTCTTTGCTTCCACGACATTATGATGAGCAGCATGAGCTTCTGGCATCTTGAGACAATTGGGCGGTCAATTGGTACACGAGAAGAAAACGATTCAATAAAGACTTTGCATGACGGGATGCTGGTAAAATTCTACGAAATGTATGCAGGAGGGTGACAAATCTACGATGATGCTGTAATGATGCGTAATCTATGGCGAATACCAGGGGTCCCTTCTTGAACCGAACGTTTTTGAGCCTCTCAAACTTCCCCCAAGCTTGGTGGCCGTATGACGCCTTCCCGCCTATCGCTCGCCTATACCCCACTATCCGCTGATCCACGTTCAGCCCCCGCCTCCGCTATCGCTTTTTACGATTAGGCTGCTGTATCTTACATGTGTATGGTCAGCTTCTGCCATCAGGCTTCAGCATCGTCATCAATCATCATACTTCTGCCGGTTCTTTCATGGTTCAGTAGCTAAATCTCTAGCCGACCAAGCAACTGCTGATTCACCTATAGTGGCTGGATTGCATAGCTTTCTCACACTATTAATTCTCTTCGGATGCGAATTCCAAGAATGTCAGAATCAGATGAGCCCGAATTGTCGTCACATGCCTTGCATGGGCTCCTATCGGACCTGAATACCTCATCTTCTTCCCGGAAAAACTCGTTACCTCAAGCCCAGCTCCCAACATGGTCTTTCCCTCCAACCATCACCAGAGATTCACCATCTCCACGCCTGTCCGAGAACTTGGCCACTGCTACCATCTTTTCTCGCCGTTCAACTCCTCGAGTTGATCCTAACCCAGCACCCGAGCTAGATCTTGCCGCCCCCAATGCTGCCGCTGCCCAACAATCTTCTCTCTTCAATACGCCAAGTCGGTCCATCTTCTCCTCTGGCCCGCCCACATCATCCGTCTCAGCTAATACAGCACATGCCTCGATGAGTTCTCCGCCACCTGTCAGCTCATCTCGCCCTTTATCAGTTCTGACCGGTCCTTCCGTAAGTACTCAACGGAGACAAGTACACTATTTGAGTGATGGACCATCCTCGATTCGGAATGGAAGAACTCCGCGGGCCGAGAAGGACACTGATGACCCATCGATATGTGGAGCCAGAAGCAGATCGGCGGAGAAGAGAGGCACGAACACTCCTACCGCCTTGACCCGACTTTTCACTGCTCCTGAAGCAGCAACACCCACCATATCAAGACATGCATCTTGTATCCGAACCACCAGCGGCACACCCTACATCAGGGCTTCCACGACAGATACGGCTCCTCTGCCTAATCATCTCTATACTCGAGGTCTATTGGGTGGAAAGCATTCTGATATTACGGTCATAGCATTTGGTCATCGATATCCATTACATCGATTGCTTCTCGACCGAGCCCCATTCTTTGCTTCGGCTTTGTCGGAGCCATGGTTCGAAAGTACATCCAAGGACATTGTCCTCCACCCAGAAGATATCGACTCCAACATCACCCAATCGTCATTTGAGCTGGCAGTAAAACGTTTGTATGGGTGTGAATCGCGAATCGAGGAAGACAAGGAAGCTATTGGACTCTTTGCAACCGGCTGCTGGTTAGAGATGGCCGATCTCATCGATTCGAGTGTTACTTCAATCTTGCGCCAGATGATACCAGGGCGATTGGCTTCTTTGATTCGTCTAGTCACAACCAATTACTATGGTAAGCCAGGGGATCGTATCCTTGAATCGGCAAAGGCAATGCTGTGTCGAGAAGGTTGGGAAATGCCTTTGAAGTATTGGGATGGTATATCTGGGGAAATTGCAAGGGAGATCATCGGTGGAGATGGATTCTATGTTTCCGGAGAATGGGACAGATGGGTTCTAGCCAAGAGGATTCTGGATCGCAAGTTGAAGCTGAAAGCAATCGAAGCCGGTTTGTTTGATGCCAACGGAAAGTACAAACGTGCACCACCGGACACAATGGGCTTCCTTGCCATTCGCTTTGATACTGTGTATCGCAAAGATGCGATGACTGCGTGTAAGAATTTGCCGGAAACTTACAACGCATGGCTTGCCCTCTACACTCATCCCGACATTGCAGCTCTGCTGGTCTTGCTCGATGAAGGAATACATTACGTTCATCTCAGTTTCGAGCAATTGCAAAAGATCCGAGACCAACGAGACGTCCTCGGTCTCCCGGTCATGCCTGAAAGGGTGATTACCAATGCTCTCTGGATGTCCATGGAGCTTCGACAAAAAGTACTTAACGCGCACGAAGTCGACATGGAGCTTGGCTTGACGCAAGTTTCCGAAGAGCTCTTCAATGACGGTCCATCCGACGAAGGAAATCTCATCAAGTCCTCTCCATCTCTCGATGCGGCTTCGATGACCAGCAAAGGCAAACAGCCAGAGAGTTCGTCTCATGATGGTGATGGAGACGAAATGGAATCTGGAAGCTGGGATGGAAATGGCAAGCCTCGGAAATTTTGGATTCCTCACACAGATTCGACGTCAGTTATGGGTGGTAATCCCGATTCGCTCATGCATGCTTCTAATGGAACCCGTCCTTACTTGACCCGCCATCTGTCGCGCTTCTCCGCCTCTATTGATCCAGTCGATGTTCAATGGGCTTCAGACTTCACAGCTGCTGCCAATGAACGACCTCATACACCAGGTCGCTCTACGACCTCTGAGCCCGTCACTCCAATTTCTTATACTCACTACCCACCTTTCCGCTTCTCGGCGGAATTCCCGAATCCTAAGAACCTGCGTGAGAAGAAGAGAGTTTACTCCAAAACAGTGTGGTATGCTGGCAGTCTCTGGAACGTTTACATCCAAAAAGTCGAAACCACGAAGAACATGCAGCTAGGTGTCTATCTGCACCGCGCAAAGGAGAAGGACAACCCTGAAGATATCCGTGGCGGCTCTGTCGACGAACGCATCGGTCAGATGGAAATGCTCATGCGCCGCAATGGCCACCATCGTCGCCATCAACACCGTCGTATAAGCAGAGGTGACGCTGACGATTCCAGCGGCTCCGGCGGCGACGCAGATACCACTCTTGTCCCTTCACTCGCGGAGTCTACATCCCGCGCAAACGCCATCAGCAGCCTCCTTCAAGGCAGCAGCATCATGAAAGCTTCCCAAACTCCAGGCACCCTTACCCTCTCCTCTCTCCCCGATCGCTCTTACAACCCTTCACTCATGGGCTCCGACGACGAAGCCAACGACGATCTCGAGAAAGCGAGCAAGAGATTCAATCGTATGCCCACTATGCCTCCTTACGTCGATGATCGTCCGACGATCAAGACTTACTTCAAGATTTACTCACCGAGTAAGGGGGGAAGGATGTTGAGTGTCTACGAGAGCGCGCCGGATCACTTTAATTTCAGCCAGAGTTGGGGGTGGAAGAGTAGTACGATGATTTTGGATGATGCGCAGTTGGGGTATGAGGATGAGAGTGTGGCGAGGAGGGGGGATGGGAAGTTGAGGTTTATGGTTAGTGTTTTGCTTTGATGCTTTTTTTTCCGTGGAGATAGGATTGCTAATTTTTGTGATCTAGGTTGTTATTGGGAATGTTTGATCGATAATGACTACGAAGGATTATGATGGCTTCACCTCGCTGCAAGGATTGAGGACCGTATGCGCAAATTGAGCTTCGTGGCTAGGTAAGTGCTGCAGATGAATGAGCTTATTTGTATGATAGTTGCATTTTTATATCAGCAAGCAGCATCGGTGGCGAGGCGCTTTTCAGGAGTATGTACATAGAGTCGTATTTCCCTGTGTTTCTTACACCAGTGCTTGCATGATTGCCCATAGATCATGGATCCTTTGGCCATCACTTCACTTAGTGTGAAATCAGAATCTGAATTGGATCAAGTATCAATCCTCAATCCAAGCCAGATCAAAAAAATTCGAGCTCTCGAGAACGCAATGAAGCCAATTCAATCCTCAATGATCATCCATGCATACGCGACCATACTCAATCGAGATCAAAAAGCCAGCCGTTGCCTTGCAACCCCTAAAACTCCAAGCTTTACTTCCCCCTATCCTTCGTCTTCTCGCCCTCCCCACCTTTCGGTTTCCTCCTCACCCGAAACACCTGCTTCAACCTCTTCAGTCTCGCCCACCTTTCCTTATCCCTCTCCTCTTTACTCCTCTCCTGCCCTCCAGCCTCATCCCCATTCTCGACCTCCCCACCTCTCCCATCTCCTATCGTACCCACAATTTGCGGCGCGCCCTGCAGCGCCCCAGCCGGCGGCCGTATCCTCATCACCATATCCCTAAGGATTTCCCACCCGGGAAGATCCCCCCCCACGGGAACCGGGGAACGGGATTGCGATGTTGCGTTTATCCAGGGGCAGTAGGTTCTGTGTTCTGTGAGGGGGTCGAGGCGGGTTAGGACTGGTTCGGAGCGGGGGGTCGGTGATGATGATGATGGTGAGGAGGTGTGAGGGGAAGAAGGGGGAGTGTTGTAGAGCCAGAGGCCGAGGCGACGGAAACAGGAGGCGCAGGTTACGATTGCGGGGGAGGGGGAGGTGGGGTCTGCTTGCCAGCCTGTGAGAGCGAGGGTGAGGGCTCGGGGGTTTATCGATGGTTGGGGGGTAGGTTGTTCTGGTGTTTGGGGGGGTTGGGGGGTTGTGGTGGGAGATGATGGGTGGTTGGTCGAAGGGGTGGGTCTTTGGGTTGGGTGGAGGATGTGGAAGAGGTGGGGGATTGTTTTTGAGATGTTAAGAGTTGGGGGGTTGGTGATTGTAGAGGGGAGGTCAGCGGAGAGGGCGCAAAGGGATTCGTAGCGCTGGCGGAGGGATTGGAAGGTCGTTGCTTGGTGGGCGAGGGGGAGGCGGTAGATAGAGTCTGTAGCAAGAGCGTGTTAGCTGGCTGGTCAAGTAGATAGGAATTGGGTATGCCAACCGTCACAGCCTCGAGTTCGCCAGAGACATCCTTCGTCATGCTCCGTCACGATCATATCCGTGTACCTTACTACCAACTCTTTCTGTGCCTCTTCTCGCCAATCATAGTAATCGTCCACTGCATCTTCAGACGGCTCAAGACCTTCAATGGGCTGCTGTTCTTCCCGACTCGGCTCCAGCGAGATGAGCACTTCATTCCCACACCCACCCACACATCCTACTCGCTCCTTGCCCACGCATCTCCACCCTCTTTTTGCCCATTGTACTTCATTGATTGGATCCGGCTTGCTTATCCACTTGTCAACATGACGAAAAGTTTCCAGTCGAGAGAGGAAATGATTATGATCCCATGGCGCAAAGTGCGGCGGCTTCTTCTCTTCGGTCATTGTCGATGCGATTGAGGTTCCAGGAGTGGATGTTGTCGACGTCGACCGGATTGATCGAGTGAGACTGGCTGATAGATATGTTGGTGCAGGTCTTGCATGTTTGGGTCTCTTTGCAGAAGGTTCCTGCAGGCCAAGAAATGTTGAGGTCCCATTGTGTTGATTAAGATTTGAAGTGGCAGATGGATTTGATATGGACTCTAGTATGTCGTGAAATTTCCGCTTTGTGGTGCTCAGTGCTGGCATGTTGAGGAACAGCTAGCCCCGCAAGCTGGACCCTGAATGAAAGGTGGAGACGAATACTCAAGAGCTCTCCATACATACGAAGCTAGGAAATATGTCAAAGGAATCGCGCGTCTAGCGCTTGAGACCGTGACCGCAGCATCGTCATTCTTCGGGATTTTATTGTCCCTTCCATACAAATTTCACTCTGATTTCTCACGCTCGACACAGATTCAATTGATAATTCATCTCGACGTCTTCTCGGTCCGACTCTCTATTCAAAAGTACATGCACCCTAAAAGTCCAGATACCCGCTACCACATCCACCGCTTTTATCTCTACCTCTCCCTCATCGGTCTGACCCTTGGCCTAATCCTGGCCTTCTTCCCTCGCAGCGTAATAATCCGTGGACTCACCCGTCTCGACGATTCCCTCCCTTTCTCGATCTTTCCAGTGCACTACCTCTATTCCCCAGTCTATTACTACAACGGATCGCCAAAACCTCCACCCCCAAATATGCCCCCCTACGCCGAGGAGCTCCACACCGCCCTCCTCGCCGTCCAGCGCGCTACCCTCCTCACCCAAACCGTCTTCCACACAAACGCCAAAGGTACCCTCTCAAAAGACGATGCTTCCCCAGTCACAATCGGCGATTTCGGCGCCCAAGCACTCATAATCGCCGCTTTACGCCATAATTTCCCCTCGGACGAGATCGTTGGTGAGGAGGAAGCGAGTTCCCTGCGCGAAAACACTTCTTTGGCAGAACAGATCTTCGCGCTGGTGAAGGAAAGTAAGCTGCATGATGCGGACTCGGAAACGGCATTGGGGGGACCGATACAAGATATCGAGGCTATGATGACGGCGATAGATGCGGGGAAGAGCGCAGGCGGGAAGGAAGGGAGGGTATGGGCTTTGGATCCGGTGGATGGGACAAAGGGGTTTTTAAGAGGGGGGCAGTATGCCGTTTGTCTCGCTTTAATGGTGGATGGGGATGTAAAGGTCGGGGTGCTCGGATGCCCGAATTTACCCGTCGATGATGCGGCGCCTATATCTGCGGATGTGGGTGGAGATGGTAAAGGCGTGCTCTTCGCTGCAGTAAAGGGACAAGGCGCGACGAGCCGACCGCTGACGGATGGAGCGTTGGCGACAGAGAAGAAAATCCAGATGAAGGAAGTAGAGGATATTACACAAGCTACCTTCTGTGAGAGTGTGGAGGCCGGTCATTCGAGTCATGGCGATCAAGCGGAGATTGCAAAACGGCTCGGTATTTCCAAGGAGAGCGTAAGAATGGATTCTCAGGCCAAGTATGGAAGTATTGCTAGGGGAGCAGGGGATTTATATCTCAGGTTACCGGTGAAGAAGGATTATGAGGAGAAGATCTGGGATCACGCTGCGGGCGATTTAATCGTGAGGGAAGCTGGTGGGGAGGTGACGGACGCGGAGGGAAAGAGACTGGATTTCGGGGTGGGAAGGACGTTAAAGAGGAATAAAGGGGTTGTAGCCGCGCCAAAGGGGGTACATGAGACGGTCCTGGAGGTCGTGAAGGACGTGCTAGGGAGTAAATGAACGACTTATGTGGATATGATGAACGCACGACTCACGACGACTGACCATGTCTAGACACGAAGGAAATTCGGCTTCATAAGCCTTGAAGAATGCTGATTTCTCAATCCATCGTGTACTTATATACGTGACCCTAGCGAATCATGTACAAGAAGTCATCCGTCATAATCAAGCCCGTCATGTGCTGAGAAATAAACCGGCAAAGACCATCGCTTTCCACGCCCATTCCCTTTCAACAGCGCCTTTGCTTGAATCCGCTCACATTAATGAATTCGAAAACGCTTCAATTTTAACCTCTGATGCAAACGCCGTCTCGATGATGATGGGGGTTATAGTGGCAGTATCTGGTGACGCCAGCATCACTTCGAAATACTCCGGCTGGACGTAAAAATTAAGATCATGAGGGTTCTCCTTGCGGTAAATTTGCAGCACCTTCCAAAGATGACTTGTTGATATCTCCTGATCCGCCTGGGTCCTCCGGCCTGGACTTTGCATGGACTGCATCGTCCTGTAGATTGTTCAACCGCTCTCTTTCCTTGTCGGTCGAGTCCTCCACTGCTTGTGGCGGAGCTGATTTCATTTCCGTACTCGTCACAGGTGTCGATGCTGACGGCGTTGTAGAAGCATCATCAAATACATCCCTTGGAGTCATTGCAAACCAGCCACCTCGTTCCCATTGTCCAGGCTTATAGAGACAGCTTTCCCTTGTTTTCTCCTCGACGATGCCAGAGAGGAGCACACTCAGCCGTGGAAAGTCAATTGGCTTCAAAATCCAGCCATCGAAGCCAGCGTTAATGTAGTCATCCTTTTCCCTTTCCAATAGTGAGGCGGAAACCGCAAAGATAGGTATTCGACCATTCAGTGCCGCTCGTCGTGAGATGTTGCTTCGAGAATGGCTCTTTGCAAATGACCGGATCATCTTGGTTGAGGTGAGGCCATTGACAATGGGCATCTAGGCGATCCTTAATTATGAGTCACTTATTTGAGCAAGGTCACTTACCTGCATATCCATCAGAACCACATCGAATGCAGCCGGGTCATCACCGTAAGCGCTCGAGCACTCCTCTCCATTGACCGTCATATGGAGGGCATGGCCTAACTTCTCTAGTCTCTTTTTCATGATTTTACTATTCACTGGATCATCCTCAGCAACTAGTATGTTCAGGTGATTTGCGTTGGGCGGGCTTGCTGCTCTATCTGGAAGGTCGAAGAGTACTCGTGATGGGCCACGGAAACCCGTCGCTACAGGAGAGCCCTGGCTGGTTTCACCTGGTACGCGGATGGATCTGACCGGGGTTTTGGAGTCAACAATGGCTGCTTCACCAGGACCTGCCTCCACTTGTTTGGGTTCCTCGACCATTATGCCGCTAGATGACTGTGGTCGCGAACGTGTGTATGTACTAGATCGTCTTGATAAAGCCGATTTCCTTGAGGAACCGTCGACACTCGCCGATTTGGTCTTGACGACAGGTTCTTGGATGGCCTCAATGAGTCTATCAACATCGCTCTTTGCGCTTGACACACTCTGGACGCTGTTCACACTCATCTTGCTTTTGATACTGTTGACGCTTTCAGTACTTGTTCGACGCGTCACGGTGTCTCTAGGTGTTGTGGGAGTCTCTTTCTGGGCACTCTTGTTGACAAGTAATATCTCTCCACGTTCAATTGGTGGTGTAATCGGATGTGTGCTTGTCGCATCAGCCTCGTTGGCTTCAGAATCCTTCACCAGACGTTGAGAATTTTCTTGAGTCGGATGACCAAAGCTCATCTGCATGACAACTCTTGATCCTTTGCCTTCTTCAGACTTGAGCCTCAACTGACCATTCATGTTACGTATGATGCGAGCAACGAGTGCCAGGCCTAGACCAAGCGTTCTCTGCTCCTCCTGTGAAGCGGCGATGGCTTTGTTGTCAACGCCCAATTTCTCCTGTAAACTTTCGTCGCTCTCACTTTGGACCTGTTCTAATTCTCTAAAAAGAGCATCAAGCTTCGAAGCAGACATACCACAGCCAGTGTCTTCGACTGCGATATCGATATCGATACGATCCTCAGTACGAGCCGCCAGCCATGTTTCGATTTTGACTGAACCCACAGATGTGTGTTGTATGGCATTTGCAATGATATTGGAAATCGCCTGTCGAACGCGTCTTTGGTCCCCTAGAACGTGTTGGGGTACTCCTTCGTTGGCAATGACTTCGTACTTTATCTGCTTCCGCTTTGCATCACCACGAAACATATCCGTTGCTTCTTGCACGGTGGCTGGGAAATCAAATGCTTCATCCTTGATAAGGTCTTGTCCTTCCTCGGTTTTAGTCAGATCAAGAAGATCGTTGATAACGTATATGAGTGATTTAGATGCAGAGTGCGACTTCGCCAGATTCTCCCGAGTATCCGAATCAATTGACCCTTCCAAAGCTATTTCGAGATAATTGATAATGGCATTCAACGGTGTCCGGACTTCATGAGCTGAATTGGCGAGTAGTAATCGGGTCAATTGAGTGTTTTGAACTGCCTGCTCTTTTTGTCGCCATACTTCGATGAATTTACCGTAGACCAAACACAAGACGGCGGCTGTCTCAATTTGCTCTTCGGTCCATTCTTTACACTTGCCGATTACTGTCTCGCTCCAAGTTTTGAAACTCTTCCTTGGTTCGAGATAACCCTCAGTGCCTTGTTTGATGAACTTCTCGTAAGGGTTGCCAGCCCACTTGACTTCACGCATCTGACCTTTTCGAAAGAAAACGATAAAATCACTCCCACCAACAGAGAGTGGTACAAGTAGAAGACCGGCTATAAAAGAGAAGCCTGGAGCATATTGCAAATCTGGAAAGTCTAGCCGGATATCGACTGAATCCATTACCGTCGAGAACTTTCTTAATCTCAAGTACTCCAGAAGGGCAAGGGCTTCCTGTGTCTGTTCAATCTTTCCTAGAATCTTAGTCTCTTCTCTGATCGATAGGAGGCCGCAATCAGCATCAAAAAGCTGAAGCAAATCGTCGGAGGAGGCGACAATATACCCGGATGGGTTTTTCTCCGTAGGTACGGTATTGATCAACTTTCGGGCTTGCAGTCTCGATGCGTATGAGAGTCGCTCGATGTTGCGTGATGCAGAGTCTCCCACAAGACGACACATCTTTCGGATAGGAAACGAAACCCTCATACCCTTCGAACCATAAGAGTGGCATGCGATTAGCCCCCATAGCTCGTTGAATGCATTGATGGAGATAGACATGGAGGCTCGAACCGCCATATTGGCAAGATATTTTATGTGGATCGGTGACATTGCACGGAGGTATGCAAATGTCATGTCTAAAGGTGTCTCGAGATCTGCAGTTGTTCGACACACCAGACGAGCGGTTTCTTGATCTCGATCATAGAGTAGGCGAACCTTATTGATCTTGTACATATCTCGTGCTTGCTTTGGTATGTCCGACGCTGGGAAATTCAGACCTTTGTAAAGATCCTTGGTCGCTCTAGGATCTACAAGTTCAGTCACGACTCGTCCATTCCAAGATTGGTCGAATTGGTATATCATGACGCGATGAAATCCCGTCAACTCTTTCACCACTCCCACTAGTATTTTCAGAAAATTGTCCAGATTCGCAGCATTTGCGAGTTGTTCTTGAACTTGGGACATGATGTTGAATACTTCCATCGCAGCCGCTTCTCCTTTGCGTTTCCTCGCAGTTCGCAGCACACGGAGAGGTTTGCTCGAGTTGACTGTACTTTCAGCCAGTTCTTCTTCTGTGGGATTGCTTTCTAGTGTGTCTTCCGGGAGATCTGGTGTACCTTCGCCATGAGGAATCAAAGGGTTGATAGTATCATCCTCAAGCTCAAATTCGCAGATGATCAGGTCGCGATTGGCCTCATTAATATGCATTGCGCACCACAACTTTTGAGATCTCCTTGACTTAGGGGACCGTATCGCCATGGTAAAAACTTCAGGGCCATTGGTTGCCGGGTCTGCATCATCGTCACGTATGAAGTCGATATGATCTAGAAGGTTGTCCGCTTGATCTTCAGTCAGGATGTCACAGAAGCTGTCAAGCTCGAAAAGTTGTCGGGGGGTATATCCAATAATCTTCTTCGAATTTTCGCTCACGGTCCTGACCGAGAAACGGCCCTCTTCCTCCTCTCTTAAAGTAATGAGTAGACCGAAACTTTGTACTGCTCCAGGCATGTGAATTGGTTCGTCCTCACACCTTTGTAACGTATCCCCATCACGACCAATGATAACAGCATGACCTTCGTCCGTCACAACATGCTTAAAGCGTGCGGTGAGGATTCCTTCGGCCTCGTCCTGCCCACCTCTTTGGCTGTCTGCAATGCTTTGCGGCGCTGACATGCTGGGACCGCTTTCTGATTGAGCAGAGCTATTGTTAACAAACGTCTGTAGCTGTCTGGCGCCACCCATGCGTTCTTTTTCTGCGGATTGTGTTATTGATCCTCTACTGGTTGCGGAAGGCGGCCACCGCCCAGAGTTCTCAGGGATAGATGAGGACATGGACGCGGCACCCAACGGGGTTTTCGGCGTAGATGCAGCGCTTGGCGTCTGTGGTGTGCTCTCATCGATGTTAGGCACACTGCTTATAGAATGTCGACGAGAGCTGGAGAGTGACTCTGCAGTACTCCTGGCAGTGTTCCTCCTTGGTATTGCCATTCCAGGAAAGCTATCTTCATTGTTTTCGGTTCTCGCCGTAGGGGTCTGTGAAGGATCAACAGATATGACTGATCTTACTGGAAACACACGGTCCGTAACGGATGGGCTCATGAATGGCGAATCAGAAGGAGGTGAGAAGGTGGTATTGTTCGGAGGCAGTTGAGCTGACATGCCAACACTGGGCAGATGTGGCCTTTCTTGATCGTTGGGTGGCCATGACGTTGATCTTGAGGCTTGAGAAGCTGAGGGKGTAGCTTCAGAATTTGATCGTTGGTGACTCGATAATGAAGGTTGATCATCTTTCGATGAGCTCTGGGGGTCCTGTGAAGGCTGGTTGGAGCTGGACCACATGGCCAATTGCACAGATCTCTATCCCCGAAAGTGACAAATAATAACCCGTGGAAAGAGCCTTTACGCGATAGCTCTTCAAGATGATGTAGTGAACATTGGGCTCGAAAGGCTGTTAATCGTGGAGGCTCGCCCGTATGTCCGTATCGACGTGCGCTGCGACATCTTCCCTTGGATGATCCCCATCTCGTAAACCGGTATCATCTCAATGTGGCAAATAGACCGTGGATCAGCCCTACCCGTCAACCTAATGTTTGGCTCATCTGATTTTGACGCGTTTACGCTTAGTAAGCGACTGTTTCAGCCACTTCGACTCATGGATGCAAGGTTCCCGGTACTGATGCGACAAATTCGATCCATCGAATTTACTGCGACTTCTATCGACGATTCACATGTGCAAGCTGACAGCAACATTGAGCTTCACCTGGCCTAGTGTAATCGAGACTCTCGGCTCCTTGCCAGACACAAGAGCTGAGAGGTAATACCGCACTACGTCCACCTAGAACTCGACGAAGCTGTGGAGTGCGAGAGCCGCTCTGCTGCGCACATGCATTGGCACAAGATATTGCTGCTATTTGATGGATTCTCTTGACATTACATCAGAATGTCTCGAAGCACATTAAATAGGGTAGGCATTGGTCCAAAATTCGGTAGGCCCTCCATGACGGCTGCTTCCAATACAAGGATAGAGTCAAATAATTTCAGACAATACCTAGGTCGKCTGACCATGACTTGGTATTCCGTACACATTGTACAAATCTTCTCCGTGTTAGAAACTTTCAATGACCGTCCCATTGGTATCATATCAAACATCATGGTGGACGCACAAAGAATGATTTTGGCAACCCTTAAGTTCTAAACCAGGATTGCTTCCAGCGGCAGCCAGCGATGTCTTCTTTTCATCAGCCCCAGCGTCGTCAGTAATCAAACGAAAGCAGGACGCTGCACGCAAAATTTGATCATGTGGCCCACAGGCTTGCGAACACTGAAATGAAGTTCAAATCAAGGTGGAAGACCATTGATGTTATGAGGCCAAAGGTTTAGCCAGCCGTTTCTCTCGATCTCGTTCTTCTTGTTGTTTTTTCTCTTCAGCTCGTCGTTTATCAGCTTCTACCTTGTTTTGCGCTTGTTGAGCCTGTGCAGCTGATTTGGCAGCAGCAGTTAGCAATGACAGATGCAAAGTCTGATAGACGAGGAACATCGTAAGGCTACGTCAGTTCATACCAGGAGTTTGTTGCCCATTGAACAGTGGGTATAAGCCCCTGTCGCTGTCGTTACGGTGGCTCATAAGAGTATTCCTCCCAAAGGTAACAATGTAGGTGCCAGATTCGATAACATGAAACGTTGCCGGGTACTGCATTGCAACATTTGTTTTGTGCCACAGAAGATCGATTTTACCAAGGATCCTATTCATGTGATATCCTGCTTCTTGAGCTCCAGGCTCCTTGCAAGGTTCATAGTCTAAGCCTAACCGTTTGACCACTGAAGTTGAGATGATATTCAGAGAAGTGGAATTGTCCACATCCGCATGGGTATGAAGTTGTGTTTCTATCTCGGCGTGGAACAGTACAATGTTGACTCCGTTGAAAGCGTCCTTTAGGGTATTTCAGCCCACGTGTCATCAAAAGTACTAGAGCATACCATGATTGTGAGTGTAGGACTATTATAAGGGAAATGAGGATGAAGCCAGAATATCCCAAGTAGGGTCTGGAAGGTGGATGGTCTAAAATCGAATTGCATTTGGGATGCGAGGAAGATCGCTGGGAGATATGGAATGCTTGCTCGTGGGCAAGGTGTCACGAAGAAAGAGCCGCAAACCCTCGCTTTGATGTTGGGAACAACATAGCCAGGCAAACGCTTTTGCTAAATGGTGTGCGAACGTTGGATATTACAGGTCAGCGCTGTACATGTAGCAACGACGATGTAGGTAGCCTTTGTGCGAACGTAACCGTCTGTACTCCGTCATATTTGTTTGTGCTTTCGACTATCGAATTTCGACTGAAGTTTGTGGTTTCAAATATTAGCTGAAAGTGCTGCAACAACCAAAGACTTTCAAGTAACATCATTCTGACCATATGTACGGATGAAGTAGTATAGTAGGTCCTTCCCATAAAACAAGGCAATCGAAACGAGGGTATCTGACGCACCATAACTTGCAGCTGTCGACATGCATGCAGTTCTCGCAGAAGACCCGATGGTTATGATTGGTCCATGTAGCATTCATGCATGTTCTGTGGCTTTCATTCCGTAATGCTATTGGCTACCCCTTTGATTCACCGTGATGCAGCATTTTCTGCTAGCCCCAAAAATTCATGGAAGATGCGCCATTGGTCCGAACTCAATTAGCCCGCTTTTACGGAGATGCACTGCCGAGTTCCACATTCCTTGTCGAATAGGCTAAACCATTCATGGTAGATGATCAGTCACCCGAAGACGGAGCAACCACATCCGGTTTGAAAGATTAACTTTCAGTGTGCTCTTCTTCATATCAGAACACTGCCAATGTCAAACATTACATATCAGTACACCATGGGCCTGGGATCGGGTCTTCAACAAAGAAAACTGTTGAATTCGGAGACCAAAACCCGATCTTCGCAATCTCAGGATAAGACAGAAGGATGTTGAAGTGGTTTGTCCAGTTTCCGTCCTCTATCACAGCGAAAGTGCTTGTGTAAACACGTTTTCTCTCCGAGACATGCCAATCAAAAGTCACGCGACCCATGGGTCGGAAGCTGGGTCCAATGGGCTCGAGTTCTGGACCAAGATAGTCTTCCATGTAGAGACAATGCGACAATACAAAACTCCGGCTGATGAGGTTTTGTGAAGATCCTGAATCTAGCTTCGCTACCTGTATTACTCTCGCCCCACCTGGTCTGTGTATCACCATTAGGCACGTGGTCTGGGAGCTGTTGCTGCTGCTTTCTCCCTATCAATAGACAGTAAGCGATTTCGTTCCGACAGCACAGAGCTGACGGTACCTTAAATATATTCCAAATACCGTATATGGCGGCTAAACAAAGTCCGAACTCTTGGAGCGTACGATTGGTCTCGCCAATATCCTTTCAAAAATGTATAAGCGACATGACCACATAAGGAAGATAGATGAGTCACCTTGACAGTAAACCTCTCGGAGATTTTCCATATGCTCAGGGAACATATGAAAACCATCCAGAAATGTACAGGAACTCTTGGTCTTGGCATTCTGTCAAATTATTCTATCCAATGGAGATAACGAGTCACCTGAAATTCGAAAATTTCTTTCGATATCGCCTTGGGTCAGGACCTGCAATCTTGACTGCTGAGATCCCTCTTGATCAATTGTGACAGGATCGGAACTTCTTACGGACTCAAAACGGCATTCAAAATGGTCTTTGACAAGCTCTCAGTAGGTCCGGAGTTTTGACCAGAAAGTGTATGGACTTATTTTCCAATTATCTCTCTTTATTGCCTTGTCCCGAGAGTATCCCGGTCTTGTTCTCGTTGGTTATGTCTCTTCTTCGATACCCTTTGCTTGTGTTTACTTTTCGTACAAGGAAGGGAGTAGACCTCAGTGGAGTTGATCTAACGTAGCAGGAGTTCTCTAAGAGTCAGTGCCAGGTTCACGGACACGAAATACAACTGAAAGTGCTTGATGGTGCAGAGCTGAGTTCGAGGGACCTGAGGTATTTCCGAGGATTAGGAAGTATAGATTTGAGTCCAGCGGTGAGCGAATGTTCTCTGGATGAAGGATCAAACTGGGTCTCAATGGAGAAGTAAGCTTCTTCGCAATTAAAGAATGAGCTGATAGAGGGGAATGCGGTGGTAGAGGTAATCATCACTGGGTGGTGCGTACGCAAATTGTGCAACAATGATGAGAGAACTCAGTGATATCGCTAAACTTTGTCTCGAATTGTGACCAATTAAAAAGATAAAATTACCAGTGAACAGCAAGGGAACATTTCGAAGACTCACATGCAGTATCTAGTCTACTTATCTGCGTGGATGATGCAATTACGATCGTAGAGTGCTCGTTCTACCCGGTCCACATTGCCATTCTCAAATGCCCGCCCATGGCGGCGGGCACTAGTGGCGCATCCGGCTTGGTCTTGCCACCACAAAGTCCTGGTACCTTATATTAGCTTCCTGTGGTATGAACCCAGCCCACAAGACATAGATGGTATACTATGACCCGCACCCTTATAGATCGGAGTGTGTTAAATGACATAATCCAAAGATTTGCTATATAAATGTCACGATATGCAATAATGCGATAGGATGATTAGCAACAGTACAGATCTCTCCTGATTATCATTGATTGCACGACACATCATGCCTACTTGCTTGTACAATATTTTCTTAAAGTTTCTACCTTATCAGATCCCTTGCCTAGGGTTCTACGCTGGGTAACATACAGCTCGAGGCTACAACAGGATCAGGACTAAAAAGAATAGAGGTCGACAATGCTAGCGTTTTTCCCGTATCTTAATCATCAAATTTATATACAACGATTTTGCAGGTGTTTTATCCTTACACATCTACTGCGATGTGTCTTCTGTGTCTAGCAACCATTCTTTAGGATGCATAGAACGAACGAAAGAGAAGTGAGGATTTCTTGCTTCGAAGAATCCACGCACAGACAAGAGACCCAACCGTACAGTGTATGCTGTTACACCGCTAATGGCCTGCTCACCGCTTCTCTCGATCTCGAGCTTCTTGCTGCTTCTGTTCTTCGGCTCGTCGTTTCTCTGCTTCTGCTTTCTTTTGCGCCTGTTGGGCTTTTTGTTCTGGAACCAGCAGAGCTTTAGCAACTCTGCAAAATTTTCCAGAAATGCAGTTGAGCTTGAGATGAATCAATTACGTACCAGGTGTTTGTTGTCCAAGTTCTAGAGGATATATTCCAGCACTTGACTCGTTGGGATTATCTGAGCATGCCGTTGCTCCGAGCGTTACCAATTTAATTTCGGATTCAATAACATAGAAGGTTTCGGCGTACTGCTTCGCAAACCCCTCTTTATGCCATTGGAGGTCGATTTTCCCAAATGGACGATACGTCTGATTTCTTCCATCTCGTATTTCAATTGCCTCGCAATTAATACATGCCTGCTGTAACCAATTCAAGACAGGTCTTGATATAATGCTGACGGGTATAGACTCGTCCACATCTGCATGAATATCGAGATGTGTTTCTACTTCTCCAGGGAATAATATACCCGGGAACAGTGTGATATCAACGCCGTCGAAAGCGTCCTTTATCAGCTGTCAGAGCATTGCCCAAGAAAGACAGCTTAGACTTACCATAGCTGTTAGGCTAGGAGCACCCGTGCGAAATTTCCGTCGAAGCCAAGAAATCCCAATAAGGCTTGAGAAAATTGGATGGCTGCGGTCGACCAACATTGTGTTTAGAGGACAACTATATTATAATTTAGACCATGCGACAGCCTCGTCAGGCAATGCTCCATAGAAACAGAGCCTCAGAAGCCTCGCCGTGCGATGCATCCTCAATGAAAGTGATGTGTGGGAGGCCAATAGGTAATCTTACAAGCCTGCAAGGCGTGACGAACACCGGTAACGAACGCCGGTAAGGCTGAGAGCATGACATGTCACATTCCAAAATTTGATTCGGGGTTGCATGAGCCAACCAGGAATCAAGTCAGATCAAAGACATTTCTGAGCATGATCTCGGCGCATGTCTAGATCCTTGTGAACCAATTTGGGATCTCTAATTTCCGGTATCCGCGATGGAAAGTGGAGTCCAAACTCATAATCCAATCGACCGCTTTCCTGCACGCTGTGACCATATAGGTACTAGTCCAGAATCTAGCACGCATATACCCGTGTTTGTAGTGTTTCTAGTTGGCTGGCGAGGCTGGATATAGCGAAGATCTCGGCGGCTTTAGGCTTACTCTGGAACGGATATTGTAAGGGCCACGGCAAGGCTGTGCATAACCCCTCGCTTCGGTGCCTACTTAATATCCATCAAGTAGTAAATGGTGTTCTTATTTTCTAGATACAAAAATAATTTGCTCAACACTATTCATCTGAGTTTTCAAGCTACCAAGATCATATATCTAAACCAAAAGTACCCAAAGCCTTCAACTCAGGCCTTCAAAGAACTCATTGAATGTAAAAGACTTCATGATTCCGAACGTAAAAACGGTGTTTTTGTATCTCCTGCTCAGAGAGTAGAATGTCGAAGCCAAGTTGATGGTCCTCTAAGATCGTGAAAGTGGTTCGATGGATGGTTTGTCTTTCCGAGACATGCCAGTCGAATGTTACTTGGTGTTTTGGAGAGACTAGAGGTCCAATTGGCTTGAGGGCAAGGCCGCTGTATGCTTCTACGCGAAGACCGATTGACGTTGTGAGCTTCCGACTGATGAGATTCTGCTTCGATCCTGTGTCTAATTTGGTCACATGCATTATTGTCTTCCCTTCTGGTCCGTGGATAGCCATAAGAAATGTCGTTGGCAAAGAGGGATTTGACACAAAATCCGTGGTCGATATTGGCAAGATCTTCCGAAGTAGCTGCCGGCCTACGACACTCCATTTTCGAGGGTCTTCAGACTGCATATCCGCAGTGCCCAAATCGCTGACGGCGTCCGTGCCAACATCATTCAGATTGCAACGACATGTGAGGACTCTCTCTAGGTTTTGCAGGATACTTCGCGCAGCTTTTGCTGTTGCTATCTGGTCTTCCAATTCTTTCCTCCCATTCACTGACAGATTTGGATTGGCACCAGCCCCTGGTTGACAAGCCAGGTCAACGGTAGGTCCCTCTCGAATTATGAATTCCTCCCATCTCTTTAAGATGTGTTGTTCAGCTGTTGAGTATACAATTCGATCTTCCAGCTCTTTCTTTTCGGTCGTCACAAAATGTTCGAATAAGGAGCGAAATGAAGTCTTTATTGGGAGATTCTCCGGTACCCTCAGTGGTGCTTCCGGTTTTGGAGGTGGATTCATGTCGCTATCCGTCTGGCATATTTCTTCAGCGACCGTTCAAAACCTCAACAAATCCAACTAACCTGTATAGAAATCCTCATCAAAATATCCGCTTTGTTAAGCTTCGCGATCTGGTCTCCCGGACAGAGGAGGTCTTCCCGGGGAACGGATTGAACGTCAAGCGCCCGGGGTGCAAGCTGGTATGCGGGAGGGGAGCCGTATGGATGATGGAATTTCTTGCCAGTGTTGTTCCCCGGATCAGTGGCCGAGCAGTGATGATATCTAGTATTGCTTGCTGGACGACAATGGGTGGAAACCCAGGTGATCCGAGTCTTTCTCACTCACGAGGATTAGGGTTTTAATCCCTGTTGGTCGCCGATCAAATTCGTTCGTGTAGGCTTGCTCATCATGTAAAGGAGTGGTATTCAAGTCTATCGTTCACTTTCGCGCTAAACTGTGACGAGGTTGATGAGGCAAGAACACTTTGTATAAAAAATGTAGTAATCTGTGGCTACGAGGGTTGTTTATTTATTCGAACCATTTGTCCAGTTCCTGTACTGTTGAGTTCCGTATCCGGCAAGCGGTCCGCATCCGCACACCTGTAATCTGAAACCTCCAGCTGCCTCCTGACTTGGCTACCAGCTAACAGGCTAGTCTGCATGGGGACTAGTAACTGTTGTGATATATGGTGCATCAACTGCTGAGATCTGCACTCATTCCCTCGGAATCGGCCCCTTCTTTTGCAGTCGGACAGTACGCATAGTACACCTTTGCTTATTGCGCCTCTCAATTTTGCCCCTACAACATCTTCTGCGACTACTTTGACCTCCATGCTCTCAAACATTGGTCTTCATGAATGTTGTCCTCTATCATGAGCTCTGAGAGATGGTCTGGTACTGTTGTAGATATCCAATGCTGTTAGTTGCTCACAATCCCCTTGCTTATCACTATCAAGAAATGGCTGTGAGAGTAGGAGACAGGCATTGTTTGCTTCTGATAAGTATACTATTCGTTGCCGCCTGGGTTAGACCACATTTGGTAGGATGTAAATGGGTGTGCATGTCCATTTAGTCAGACGGTGCCCAGTAACACAACCCTGTCACCGGCCTTTGATTCCCTTGGATTTTGATCTGTTGCGGGCCGTGTATGTGCCCGCGTGCGAGTGGCGTGCAATCAATATGATTTCCTTACTAGTCCGGTGGTATTGTATTCGAAATTCCTCGACGGATGTGGAAAACCATTTGATGGGGGACAAGTCTCTCACTTATTTCACCCTAATGACTAAGTAATCTGTTATATCCCTCGGGACTAGACATTGGGCATGACCGTGTCATAGTTTTTTTTTTAAAAAACGGGACCATGCAGCAAATTATAATGTGGTTCGCTTTGCTTAGAGAAGTGCCTGATCGCCTCGTGAATGAACATAAAGTCTACCCCAGCTCAGCGTCTCCTGTCATGACTTCATTATATTTCATTCTAATTTCTATAAGCTATGGCTGACTATAACAGGCTTGCATCTATGATTGCACATCATGGAGAGGCTGCTCTTTTCCGTCGTTTCGATGCTTTGAACATCAAGAGTTTATTATATATGCAAGCTGAAATTATTCATCTTGAGGCTGAGCTACATCAGATCGAAACAGAAGCAAAGTCGTCGGCTGACAAAGGCAAAAATCTTTACCCATTCTCTGTATACGATCTCCGAGAATCCGCTTCTACAGGGATGGTCACGCAATGGACCAAATATCAAGAGATTCAAGGCAAGATACAGGCGTACAGTATGTATCATGAAGTCACCGCATCTCTAGCCTATTGAATATTGTGCCTCTCAGATCACGCTCTGCTCCAGTACCACTCTCTCAGGAATATTGCCAAACCAACAGCCAATACTGCTGAATTCCTTCGAGAATGGTTGGATCGACCCGAGGGAGGTGATTTTTTCCTAAAAGGTCGCGAAGCTACCATTTGGGAGGCAGAGGATGATCTCGTCTCTTTGGACTCTCAACAGCCGGATAGAGATGCCTTGACATCTTTTATCAATGAAAAGCTCGTTCCTTGGTACCATCACCGTTGGGGACATCGTACAAAGGTAAAGCTATGGCGATGGATATCATCGTACATTCGTTGACCGAGGAGAAGCCTGCATCAACCGCAGAATGGTACGGCGTCTGGCAGTACGATAAGGAGAAACTCAGTGTACTTGCCAATGCCATCAACACGCTTCTGGCGTCTCTGCTACCGAGCATCTCGATTCTCGTCCTGTACTTTCTCTCGAAACCCGTAACAAGGCTCGTAGCCATACTGGGGTTTAGTTTTTTCTTCTCCTTGATCTTGACCATGGTGTCTTCTGCTAGACGGATCGAAGTTTTCGCGGCAACAACAGCGTGAGTCTTGCTCTTGCACGCCAATGATCCATATCTGACTGGTGCTTCCTAGCTTGGCCGCGGTGCAAGTGGTATTCGTATCTGGAGCAGGATTTTGCTCTTGCTGAGAGGAAGAGGTGGCATACACTGTAAGACGTCGTTATATCATCGGCACCTTACCAGCTTGAACGTCAAATGTAGTATACCCACTGTTCGTCACATCGTTCCCACGGTCTTCTTTCGAATTTTCGCAAGGAAATAAGTTGAGTGCAAAGACGCTGTCGATGAGTTAGACTGTGTCTCTGATAGTCGAGTGCTTGTGACGAAAGTCAAGTCAGAAGAAAGGCAGCGAGAGCAACCGTTCACTAGACAGCTCAGAGAACTGGTGCATCGATTGCTTCTCGTTTACTTTCTTGGAGTCCCGTATTGGAGGAATATCAATGCCAACATGACATCCTTGGAGACACGGTCTGACTTCCAAGTAAAGAATTCATCCGAGAACACATAACAACGCTGAAGATTGAGGCAGGCCTACCACGACAGCCTCATGCCGGGCGCACTGTTCCTTCTGACAACTCATCCGTCTTATGCAATCCTCCACTGCCAAGGACCACTTTTGGCGGAAGACCAGCATCCAATGAGCTGGTTGTGCAACCACACAGAGCTTCCGAGGCTGCACCGATTACGTGACCTACGTGTCTGCTCTGTAACAGTACGTCAGATGTCAAGCTCATTGGTCAAAGTTGCGGTGTCCTCAATACCTCTATTTCCGAACGCTCTAAGATAGCTAGGAATAAGTGTCGAATGGGTATACGAAAGAATTTACTCCACCCTTAGGACAATTCTAGTTCAACCGTGGAAGAAGACACACTGAAAAGACATGTGAGGCAGTATCAAAATAACGAATTATCGACTCCACAGGCGAACGTTTTTGAATGGTGTCTAGCATGGAGGCTGAGTTTGTCTTCACCTGGAAAATGAGAGCCTTGAAATCTGCAGTCCAGTCGGCGCATCCAATTTCAAGAAAATCTAGCACGTCCGGGGTACCAGAACATTCAGAGTAACCATGCGAGCTATCCACCCGTCCCGATCAACAAGGTCCGGGCGGAACACAAGATCAATTCATATCCAAGATCTAGCAAACGACAGACAACATCTTCATACCTTCTCCTCAACTTCCACACCTCCCACCTCCTTCTCCCCAGCTCCCTCTCTAACCCGCCTACTCTCCTGCTGAAACTCCTTACTCCCCATCGCCCTCGTATCCCATCCTTTCTCCTCCAAATACTCCCGAAACTTCACATCCTCCATCGAAATCGTATCCTGCCCAATCTCCGGCAACAACGCCCACGCCAGCAGGGCACTAAACAGACACAAGCTGCTGCTGACGAAAAAGGGATCCTGGCCACCGCGCGTAGAATCTGCTCCGCCGGGAGCGTTGTCCTGGATGATCGGGAAGAGGTAGGTGCCGACGAAGGCACCAATCTTACCGCACGCGGCTGCGATGGCGTAGTATTGGCCGCGGATAGCAGTGGCGGAGGTTTTGGAGGCGACAAGGCCAATATTGTCGCCGGGGCCGGCTTCACCAAGGGAGAGGAAGATGCTGTAGCAAAGAGGACCTCGATCAGAGAAGGGGAAAAAGAGAAATTTTATTAAGGAAAGGTTCAGAACATACCCGTATATCACCACAAAACCAGCCACATTCGCTTTTTTGTCCAGTATTCCATACAACCCCGCCATCAGGAAACCCACTAAACCTTGGAGAAATACGAAGATGTAAAGAGCGCGACGGGGACCGATCCAATCGCTAATATACGCGCCGGCAATTGCGCCTGGGAGGTAGAAGGCATTAACCAATGTTCCCCAGGCGAAACTCTTCCAGAGAGAGGTGTCGTCGCCGAGGATGAGGCTGATCCATTGCGTGGAGTAGATGCTGAAGGAATAGGCGGAGAAATCGTAGATGAACCAGATGAGAGAGACGACAGCTAGACGGAGCCAATAGAACCTATTCGTCTTTTGTGAGCATCATCTTCTCGTCGTATGCAACAGCGACGCTTGATTACGCACCTCAAAACCAGCAACCAAGGCGTTTTGGTATTTTTCATGGTCTCCCTCTTGAATTCCTCCGGTTCATCCAATTTCAACCGAAGCCACAGAAGACTCAATGGCGGTATCACGCCCAGTCCTAGCGATAACCGCCATACCAATCGAAGGTGGCTTTCCGAGCAGATCAAGACCAGGATCATCGGAACGAGTGTAGAGAGGATAAAGCCGGCATCGATTTGCACATTGGTGAACATGATGAACCAGCGGTTCCGATGGCCGGATTTGAGTTCTCCGGTGTTTTCAGCACAGGCGACGCTGCCGGCTGGATATTCTCCGCTAAATCAATCACACCTCTGTCAGTCGGGCTTCACCGTGCCAGGATTCTCTAGGAAGTTCGAAACTTGTGATAGTTTTCTGCTCACCCAATACCAATCCCAATCAGAAACCGCCACGCCGTCAACGCAGCGAACATACCACCAAGATTCCCTCCCGCGCCATACGAACCGGCAGAGAGCGCGGCGAAGATTATAAGGATGATGGTCGAAGCCATGAGTGCCCATTTCCGCGAATAGTGATCGCTGACATAGCCGAAGAAGAGCTGTCCGACGACCGTTCCCGCGAAAGTTATGGCGGTGACGTTACTTTGGGCTGGGGATGCGGTGTAGGCTTTTCCGTAGAGCTTCTTGAGGATGGTGTTGACTTGGCCGATGACGCTGTGGAGCTTGATCAGCTCGAGATAGGTTGGTGCGCATGGAGGCGGACGTACCCGTTTAGATAGCCGTCGGAGAATAATCCTAGGGAATGAAATGTCAGAGCTTTAATCGCAAGAACAAACATAAGTGAATGTGGAGAACCTACCGGCACCACAAGCAATCGTCGGCCAACTGCGATCCCATCTCCCCTTTGGTATCTCATCAATCGGAACCGCAGCATCATGCGCATACTCCCCAGTCGAATCGCCAGAAGGTGAACTCTCTTTCTCGCCGCGGCGCATCGAGAACTTCATGGTCGCAATCAAGGACCGAAATTCGGCGACGATTCTTAAGGCTGAGACTTTGAAGATTGAGGTGCTGAAGAGAGCTTTTTGGAGTGGAGTGGAGAGACGGGAAGTGGAAGTTGAATCCCAACCCCGACCCCACATTTTGTAGATTTAGCCTTGGCGGCGGAGGAAGAGCTATCCATGGCTCGTGATCTTAGATCTGAGACCAATTGCGGCAGGTAGTACTAAGGTAAACCTCCGAATTAGTAGATCGATGAGGATGGGATGACATGTGTTTTTTACGTTGTTGAAAATGCGATCACGATTCTGCGGCTCCTGCMCAGAGTTTGAAAAGCTTATGTTGGCCAAGCACGTTCTACGGGGTAAAGCATCGTCATTGCAAGTACTTTGTCCTAGCCTATCCTCATCCAATCATTCAGTGGCCGTTCGGCATCCCTGAATAAATATCCACCAATGCATAAGCTCGTCGACACAATAATGAAAGTCTCAACTACCCCGAGCCCACCCATTTACCCTCCTCGAAATATCCAGGGAAAAGCCATCTCAGCTTCTCCAACGCTTCCGGCGATCTACCCTCAACCTTCGTAATCCCACCGGCCCCCTTCGTCATCCCCTTCCAATGCTCCGCATGCACAATCCCTTGATTCTCCTCCTTCCCAAGCTCCTCAATAATCGCCTCAACAGATCTCCGCGCATTGACCGAGTTCGCCGTCATATGCCCCATCACCATCTCCACGCTCACAGTCTCGTTGGTCTCATGCCAGCTATCGTAATCCGTACTCATGCACACCATGCTATACGCCATTTCCGCTTCTCTCGCTAGCTTCGCTTCCGGGATTGCGGACATGTTGATCACTGAAGCGTTGAGGACGTTTCGGTAGAAGAGCGATTCGGCTCGGGTGGAGAATTGAGGACCTTCGATGCAGATGACTGTTCCTTTTGGATGTAATTGGGCGTTTTCACCTTCGAGGAGACCTGGCTTGCCGATGGCTTTTGAGAGGACTTTGGAAAGCGCGGTATCGAAAGGATCGGCGAATCCGATATGACCAACCATTCCACCTTCGAAGAACGTCCATGGTCGTACCTATAATCGCTCGGAGAGTGATTAGCCGCTGTCGACGATTTCAAAAGTCGATGCTTCCCGACGTCCGCGGATACGTGGTTTTGGAGTGTTCTCTCTTTCTCTTGGTCGACCTCCGATCCTCGCGACACAATGAATCTTCCTCGCAATCCAAATTGAGAACACTCACTCCTCGAGTCCAATCAATGACCTGATCAACAACCACAAAGTCTCTCGGCTTGACCTCCTCCTTCAAGCTACCCACGGCGCTGAAGGCTACCACGCACCTTACGCCAATCTTTCTCAGCGCTGCGATGTTCGCTTGATTCGGTATCTCGTGCGGCGCCAAGGAATGGTGAAGACCATGCCGAGCGAGAAAGGCGATTGCTACAGGTTTCTGGCTTGATCCACTCGGCATGTATGTCAAGACAGAGATAGGCGAGGACGGGTATCCCCATGGCGTGGAAGGTGCTGGCAGTGATGCGACTGGAGTGAATGGTGGAGAAGGCAGTGAGGAGAGTCCAGTGCCACCGATGATCGCGATCTGGATCGGTTCTGCAGGTATGACCATGAGCTGCAAAATCGTCATATGAACAGCCGAAAAAGAATACCATTGTACGTTGTAGGTAATCCGGTAGCCATTCTGTAAGGCCTAGACCGGCTGCGAATGTGTCGTTCACAGCTGAAGGAAGACCTGAAGATATTATGTTGCGGGATTTTGATGAGGTGCAAGAAGCATCTTCTTGAGTTTATCGAAGGTATCTTGCAGTGTATGTTATGCAAGATATGCGAAATGAAGTAGTGGGATGAAATCGACTGAAATTCATTTGTCGGATATTTTGGCGTCATCGGGTATGAAAAGCAATTCAATTGTGCTTTCGATGCCAGGGGGTTCCCCTAATCGAAAACCACTTTCTTTCCTTGGAACGTTGCAGTCTTCTTCTGCTCCTTGGCGGTCTTCGCTGCTTGCCAAGATGGGTGCAGAGGCAAGTCGGCAGCTTGCTTCCTTTCTGCGATCCTTCTAGGTCCGACTGGATCGCTGTTCGCTCCACTGCTCGATGCTGCTCCCTTCGTAAAGCGCGATGCTTGGGGAACCCTATTCGTTCGGCCGTTTCCCCTTCTTTGATTTTCCCTTCCACCACTGGCTTGGGCACCTCTTCGGGCATCCCATCCTCGGTCTCTGTCAGACTCCTTTTTCTGCTTCTTCACATGGTTGGCGTTTTGACCAAACTTCTTCTCAGCAATCAAACGTCTTTCTTGTTGGCCTCGCCGGTTTTTCCGCCGTGTCTCTTCAGCAACCCCTTCCTCATCACTTCCTGGCTCAGAACCTGACCAGTATCCCCCCATCATCAACGAAGGCAAAAATGTAGTTCCTTTTGGATTCACGGTCGATGTTTTCAGAGCCCGCGGACTGCCATGGGACTCAAGATCTGGTGGTATCGCTGACTCTGAGGGGCTCGGTGAAGGAGAAGGGGACGAACTCCTGGACGTGTCTTTTTTAGAGTACGTATGCAGATCTTCAGACCCAGCTGCCTCAGAGAATCCCTCGAATGAATCGTCCGATGACCCAGCCAGTCGTGAATCGTAGTTTTCAAAATCAAGCTCTTCACCGCTGCCGTCTGCTTGATCACTGTCACCTGGCCCTGCCTCGTCCGCCGCAAATGATTCCAATCCAGTATCTTCGGTGTGTCTATGAGCGTCCTGGCGAGTCCGACTGAGATCTTCCCCGTTGCTTCCCTGTACTCGCTGGTAGTCTTCTTTGCGCAATCTCTTCTTCTTACCGTCTCGTCGTTCATCGAGTCCAAAACATGCACGGATACTGTCCATCGAATCATTCATAGCCTTTTTGACTGGTTGAGAATTGAACAACCGTGCCTGGACGTTTGTATGAGCAGAATCTTGCGGCTTGGAGAGCTTATTTAGCTTAGTTTCTATCCACGATGGGAAATTAGGAGATGATATGATAGAAGTGGTCTTGATCATTGATTTGTATAGATAGAGCTCCGCTAGTGAATATACATCGAGAGACTGTTAATGATGCGTTAGAATGATAGGATGATAGGCAAGAAGTCGACGTACCTTTAATGCGGCAACCTCAGCAGCAAGCCGCTTACTTTCACCATCATCCTGCGCTGCCTTTGCCGTCTTCTGCCTTCGACCAAGCTTTTGGCGCTCGAAACCTTTCGCTAACTTCAGGGCTTGACATAGTGTCTGCTTACTGCGTTCAAGCACGCTTTCCAGTCGTATCCCTTGCGTATTCGAAGCTCTCTTTACGGGCCTTTTCTGATTCACAGCAAAGTCATTCTCGCGTTTCCTCTTTGACATTGTGAAAGTAGTCGAAGGAGGATTGGATTCTTGTTCTCATAAGTTCAGAACAACAATTCCTAGATCCCTGGTAGGCAAGTCGTTTGCTTGAATGTCAGATCCGACGCTTATATAAGCAGAGTGCCTGTCAATGCCAGAAAATTGACACGAAGTCCTCCACGACATCAGCCCATGTATTAGTAAAGATTGGCTTCCCACGATCGAAACAGATACAAAGTCGATTTCTGCATGAGCGGCAGGAGCTAGAGAGCGAGCCTCGTCCTTATCCAATCAGGCTGCTCAACAGCGTAGAAGAAGCGTTACACTGCAGCCTAGAAGGAACTCTCCGTACAGTAGCTCATGCTTCATGCTTTTAATACTTCTACTATTCCTCACTTCCAGCTTTCTTGAATAGTCTCCTACGAAAAACCCCTCTACAAGATGTCTACTTCGTTGACTGTGACTAAATTGATCTTAGCCAGCTTGTCTGGGCTAGGTTGTTATTTGACATGGTATCTTGCCTTGAATAATGAGAGCTTTGACCTGATGGCCAACCTTCGAGACCATGGTCCCCATGTCTTGCCATATACGGATAAAGCGCCCCTTAGGAAGCAATACACTGGCATCGAGCTTGTCGATTACCAATTGACGGTCCTGGTATTGTTTTTCTACAATATGGTAGACGGATCTCATCCAAATGCTTGCTTGCAAGCATACCATTTTGGGGGTCAGATCATCTCTGGCTGGAGTCTGCTGGTCCTCGAAAGCTTACGCTGGGGCAATCGGTCAAGGCTCATTTCGTTGTAGGTCGCCCACATCTTAAAATGTAAAACCTTCAAGACCTGATCTTCTAGTGTTGCCATCTGGGGTTTCATAATCCAAAATGCAGCATTTGCGGTAGTCATACCACTTTATTTCGTGACTCACCTTTCAACATCTCCGACTGTCTCATCTAGAAAACGAGATGATTTCCTACCGACGGGATCCATCGATCTGTCAAGTCTTCCGTATTCAGTCGCTTTGGGGTTTATCCTACCCTCGGTAGCAATGGCGCTGCCAGCTCCATCGGTCGTGAGTCATGAGAGGAAGCAGCTGTTCATCGCCATCTGGCAAGTGTTTCCGCTATATATCGCTCTGTTCCAGCAGATCATCCCATCTATACGCCGCTATTTTGTGAAACCTTACATCATTGAGAATGAGATATACAAGAAGCGTACCGTTGGCACTATGCGGACAGCCTATACATTGATGTTGACTGTCGCCACCATCACCCGGGTATCTGCTTGGACTGTTCCGTTATCCTCGATCCTCTTTCCCAGCATATTTGCACCAGATACTGTTAACTCCCTGACCCCATTAGCAGTGTTTAAGCCGGCGGCTGTGACTGCTTCGGTGAAGATGCCATCGATCGCTGCTGGTTCATTACTATTCCTGCAGCATGACGAGATGGTTGGAGCGGCTGCTACAGTCATTTGGTCATTGGCTCTTTACCTTAATGCTTCAGGAAAAAAGACGATGAGTAGCTGGGTTTCACTGGCTGTAAAGGGGGCTGGAATCGCGACTATTGCAGGGCCTCAGGGGTTTGCTGTCGCGGCAGTATGGGCAAGGGATGAAATCATCTTCGCCAATGACCAGACCGAGAAAAAGAGTAGGTGAAATCAAGAAGGTCTACTACCAGACGTGGCCACTCCATCCCTAGCTTCGAATGTGCGAGTTGTTCATAAATTGAACTTGATGGATGGAAGTTTTATGTACAGTATATGCCATGTTCTATGATGCGACTCGCCGCTACTTCTTTGGCTCTTCCTTCTTCTCCTCTGGTTTCGGAGTCGGTAATTGGAACTCTTCTGGTTTTCTGTCTTTGCCAGGTCCAACTTGCTGCGGATATTGTCAGTTTTTGAACGAAAATCATACATGACTCATTCGCAATAACTCACCTCCCAAGCAGCTGTTCCTCCCTCAAAATTCCTGAAGGCTTGGGTGAGCTCCAAAGGCTCTACCACGATGCGCTTCTTCTCTTCGTCATATCGTATCTCGGTGTATCCTGTCAAGGGAAAATCTTTTCGCAAAGGATGGCCATCGAAGCCGTAATCGGTCATGATACGTCGCAAATCTGGATGACCAACGAAGAAAACACCAAAGAGGTCATAGACCTCTCTCTCATACCAATTTGCGCCATCGTAAAGTGACGTTATACTGGGTACTGGTGTTGCTTCGTCCGCATATGTCTTCACCCGTATCCGGCTATTATGCCTTACACTCAACAGGTTGTACACGATTTCGAATCGATTGTTTTTTGTAGGGTAGTCCACGGCGGTGATGTCTGCAACCATAGTATATTCGGCGGCTGTGTGGTATTTGAGGAATGATATTACCGGGATCACACCCGAGGGAGGAATATATATCGAAAGCTCATCTTTCCATACTGAGAACTGTTGGATGTATTTTGGGAGGGCGGAAATGAGATATTGGCCGTATGTGTGGAGAGATGCGGCTTTCTCTGCGTACTTGTCTGCGGGATTCACCACTGGCGCGTGAAGTTTACCACCAGCTAAGTTGTCAATGAGTATAGATTCTGAGGAATGGATTTGTAGGACATACGAGGTCGTGGCGAATGCCTAAGGTTTGGGATCTCATCTTGTGAAGCTACCTCTTTCGATCGTATCAATGTGGTACTCAATTGTCGTGCACTGGATGATTTTCTTGACGCTGTAGCTGTAGATCGCAAGAAGCCCCTCAGGGAACCGGCTTTGCTGAGATTCGTAGCCATAATTCGATGGTTCGTCTGTATCTATCTACATTTGAAACCGCAATTCAATGGCGAACTGGTGCCACGACTTCTTGCATCAGCACTTCGCCCAAGAAGTCGGCAGCGACAGGGGTGGCGGCTGTTGCCGAGCGCTAGTGCCTCCTTCGAAGCGGTGCCATGGGGCCTCAAAAATCCTTTGCTTCAATCATACAACCACAGCATCAACAACAGCACATCACTATTCTCTAATAGATTCTCTCATATCACTCTTTGATGTGTCTATAGTCCCTCATGACAGCATCTTATCCTCAACCAACCTTGTGTCAGTCACGCGTTGTCAATTCTCCTCGTCACCTCCTACCTTCTTCAAGATGGCAAATCGAGTCCAACAAGATGCCTTTATGGATGATTCCGACGACTCATGGTGAGTCTTGGATGAACACTCTGTTTAAAGAGGGTTTGTGGTTTGCTGATAAGATTTGCCTTTAGCCCCCTATGTGTCGAAGAATTCGACCTTTCGGACAAGAACTTCAAGCCTTGTCCATGCGGATATCAGGTACACTCTTTATTTCCTACATATCGCGCACATGCCGCGAACTTTTATACTTAGCTCGTGGACTCGAAAGGTCTCTTTACTGACTGTAGGATAGGTATGCCAATTCTGCTACAACAATATCAAGAACAATATGAATGGCCTCTGCCCCGCATGTCGAAGACCATACGACGAGAAAAATATCGAATGGAAGATAGTCAGTCCAGAAGAGTGAGTTTTCAGTCAAGTCCTGCTTCATCGATGGGCAGTAATAACATGTCGATGCAGGCAAAAAGCAGACATAGCCCTTCAAGCACGAAAGAAGGCAATGGCCCGACAGAAAGAGTCAGAACGAAAACAAGTCGAGTCATTGAATCGAAAACATCTGGCGGGTCTTCGAGTCGTTCAGAAAAATCTTGTCTACGTTGTTGGCCTCAACCCTAAAAGCAAAGAAGAGGACCTTCTGAAAACGCTGAGAGGTGATCAATACTTTGGCCAATATGGACAAATCATCAAAATCGTTGTCAGTAAAGCCAAAGAGAATGCCAGTGGAAGCAGCTCCATTGGAGTGTATGTTACTTTTGCGCGAAAGCAAGATGCCGCAAGCTGTATTGCTGCAGTCGACGGATCGCAGAATGGAGACAGAACTCTAAGGTAAGCCTTGTCATAATATTGGAGAAGTCTCTGCTCATGATTACAGAGCTCAATTTGGAACGACAAAATACTGTTCGGCATATCTTCGCAACGAAACATGCAATAATCGCCAATGCATGTTTCTACACGAACAAGGCGAAGATCATGATAGTTTCAGTCGACAAGATCTTTCGTCCATCAACGCTGTCTCCACTCAACGCCCCGCGCCGCAATCATCAAGTTCATCAATAACAAAAGCGAGTCAACAGCCACCTCAACCACAGCCTCCTCCACAGCAAGCTCCTCAAGTTGTTACAGCTGCATCTCACTCCATGGCTCGGCACGGTAGCAGAGATGAGCCAATGAGTCGAAGTGATAGCGGCGACGGATCTGCGCTGCCATCTTCAGCCAGCTGGGCCACTAAATATGTCCAAGGTGAAAGTCGTCGCTCCAGTAAACCTTCCAGTGTGTCCGCGTCAAGTCCACAAGTCACGAACGCCGTTACCGTATCATCGCAACCCTCTGTCAGTCAAGCATCCATCGCGTCCACGGTGGAGCAACAATCACAAACGCAAGATCAGCCAGCGGCTCCTATTTCTCAAAAACCCTCTTCACCACCGCCTCAGAAGCAGGTCCATCCCCTTGATCGCCTCATCAAGACCATTGCAAATTCAAGCTTCAAGTTCACTTTCGATCGAAGTCTTTACTCGCCAGAAGCGTTGCGAGAAATCGATGCTTTTCCACCACTTTTCGACGTAAATGGTGGTCTTGTGAGATACAAGATGGAGAGGGAGAGAGAAAAAGAGCGATCAAAGCAGGAAAAGGTGGAACCAGATCGGCAAGAAAATAAGATTACGACGGATCTCAATCTAACGGAAGAGGACGAAACCCCTGCGAGTGGGAGTCTACAATTAGGTGGAGAGCCAGAGACGGATGATGGCCGACATTCAGCAGGTGGGAGACAAAGCAGTGAACCTCGAAGCGCTATACAACCGCCCTTCATGGCTGGTGCTGGTGGAATGCCCTTTGGGAGCTCTTTCTTCGGTAATAACCAGATGGTCGGTGGACGCAGTCTCACACCTCAACAGCAACAGCAGTTATATCTGTTACGAAGCGCGAATCATCAAAGCCCTGTGAATAATCAAGCACCACAAGGTTTCACAGGTCATACAAGTCATCACCATCAGCAGTCGAATCCATTTCAGAATCAAAGTCAAGGATTTAGTTTACCGGGTCATGCAAGACAAACTTCGCGTTTCAACTTTGCAAACGATAGCTCATCGGCTTCGACTGCTGTTAAACCAAATACTAATCCACAATTGATGGCTCAACAATCAGCCATGATGCCATCAAGTCAGAGCAAAAACTTCCAACATCAGACTATGCAACCAACGAACATCCATAAACCCCAGTTCTACAGTGGTGTTCAAGGTCCTCCTCCCGGCTTGAAGTCGAGCGGTACTCCTCCAATCAGCGGTGGGGGCATGTTTGGTCAAGGACATGGCTTTACTCAACCTGTTGGGGGTCCAAGTACATTTAACAACCTCGGTGCGACTAAAAATACGAATGAACAGTTGATGCAAAATTTACTCCGTGGGAGAGGCGATACAATGAATGGACAAGGGCTTGACGTGGGAAAGCGTGAGTTTGAATTTTCTTCCTTCCAAAATGCCCCGACCTCCAATGCCCCTGCATCCGCCTCTGCCCTCCTCGGCTCGCTTTATGGTTCGCAGCTTGGTACCTATAACGGGTATCAAGACCACAACCTTCAGAAGCAGAAGAAGAAGGGGAAGAAGCACAGACATGCTAACACTTCCTCTTCTGGGGGAGGTGGTATAGTTGATCTTGCGGACCCGAGTATCTTACAAGCTAGAATGCACCATGGCGTTGCTGGGCAGGGGCAATTTGGGCTCCAAGGTCAAGGTGGGTACAACGCAAACAGCATGATGTACGGTGGCGGTTATGGTGGTCGCTGGTGATCTTCGGCATTTCGAATCCTTTTCTTCTTCATGTTTTATTTTACGGCTATCATGAGGAGGTGTCCATCTGCTATTGATGCATGGGATAATCTGCACGATGGATAATATCACGGTGTTTTGGGGGAAATCACGTGGACTTGGAGATGGCGGCCAACACTTGGGGTCTCCACGATCACCTTCTATTCTGTTCTTTATGCAACTTCGCATTTCATGTCACCGTCAGATGACGGTTGGCTTAATACGCTATCTGCATCTTCGTCCTCGTCGTGGCCAGCTTCATGTACGTAAATACCCCTTTTCCTGTCCTGCAGCTCAGGCAGGTATATAACAGATCATTCTCTTACATACTTCTTCGAGATAGTATTACCGTTGATGCATGTGCCATGACGAGATTGACGATAGCGAAAACTTGACTTCTTTGTATCTTCTTCATGGCTGCTGATCTCCAAGGGATTGATGGATTACTGTGCTGTGACCTGGCTGGATTTGGCGATCATCTTTTTATAAGACAGTGTTCAAGACTTTTGTGAACTTATGCTGATACAATTAATTTGCAGAAAGCTCGAATGTCGATCCGGTCAATCTACCTCCAGTCTCTTCAATGAACATATTTCCAACACAGAACCCCAAACCGACTGAAATAATACCTCCGACAGGGCCACGATCCAAGAAATCCACACCTGTTCCGGCATCTGTACCACCTGGTCTCTCATTGCCCCAAGATTTTCCTCCTCTAGCTGCACCGTCAATCCCAGCTCCTTTGCAGAAGTCTCAGAAAAAGCCCGGGCCTTTGACCACAGTCAAGCCTATTGTACCGGTGGTACCATCACAAGTGACGAAAGGTGCTACAGCTATTATTACTAGCGATGGATCATCAGAACTACCCTCGGCAAAGATTGATCTGCCAGCGAAACCCACATCTAGTGGTATAGAACCTGTTCCGAAGTCCAAGTCTAGGAAGGAAACTACGGTCTCCGAGAAAACAGTCCCTTCACGTCTCAAAAAACAATCCAAGTCCGGCGAACTAGCGACTTCGAGTGATGGGAAAACCAGGGAGTCATCCGGCCAGGCGGCAGGGAAAAGTTCAAAGGAGTCAGAAAAGCGCCATCCCGGCAAATTGAACCTAGAAGCCACAAGAACTAAGCCTCTTGACAGAGGTAAAACACTAGATACATCTGAGTCTGGCGGTCAAGCTCAGGAAGAGATTCCAACAAGTACAACGACGACATCGGCTATCTCACAGCCAGAGACACCAGTCACAGCAGCCTCGCAAACCTCGGGAGCAAATATTGGGAAGACTCGTACTATCCGGGTATTGCCGACCTCAAAGAAAGAGACGCCCCCTAGGGGCCAAGCTAGCGCGACCTCCAGAGAAGGGAATTCTTCAGCAAACTTACCGTCTCGTCGAGGAAGCCTATCCTCGGTGAACCCACCTGGAACTCCTGTCAGCGAACGGATTTCTGATAATGTATCTATGACTTCGACATCCGTATCGCGTGCTAACTCGCCTCCACCTGGTAGAGTTGGGACTGCGCCTGCAAGGCATCTTACCAAGAACCAACAGAAGAAGGAACGACAAGCGAGAGCCAAGCAAGCTGAACAAGCTACTACAGTTGATGAACCTGCTGCGAAGCCAGAAGCCGAAGAGCCTGTTCAAGCTCCGATCATTGGTCGGAAAAAGAAACAGAAAAAGCCAGCAACTCGAGGCACTGCGGATACAACCCCAGTCGTCACACGTCCTCCCTCACCGCAACCTGATGATGAGGACTTTCAAGATAGAGATGAAGCGGGACCGTCGACTCCTGTTAGAGGGGGCAAGAGAGACGAAGCAAAAGCAGCCCTGGAATCAGAGGCTGAAACATTTAGTCCTGCAGGACCATCTGGTGACCAGCCACAGAAAAACACTCTCAATGCAGCAGCCCTGTTCTCCGCTCTCCAGAAGTCCAATCAGATCTCGTCAGGAGCACTTGATATCTTCAAACCCGTCATCGGTCTCAACCATCGCTTCGACATCGATCCCCAATCTCTTGACCACATCCCAGAAGTCGACCTACCCGGCCTTTCCAACGAGCAGAATCAGCAGATCGAGCATAGCGAACCTGTGTGCATCGATCAAGGAAACGGTAAATGCGTCATTGTACTACCAGACCGCCGCACGCTGAGAGGCTTGACTATTGAACAAGCAAACCGCTATCTCCAACTTCGCAAACAAGCTCTAGATACCAGCGAACTCCTCCATCTAGCCGGTCACGGCCCTGCCCCGCCAAAGCCGCCTACGCCATCTTCCTCGCTGATTTCCAGCAACGGCGCCCACCTCGTCAATCCATTCCTCTCGGAATCCCAGACCCAGTCGCCAGCAACCAATGTCTCGAGACTTCCGCAGGCTTTTGGAAGCGTTGGCAGCGCGAACCCGACTACGTATGTGGATGAAGCGGCGGCGTTCATTGCTACGAGGAGGGAGAAGTCGGGAGGGGTGATGGGGGTAGAGGATGCGGAACAGGCGTTTGCGGGCAGTAGGAAGGAAACGGAAGGGTTGGAGAAGAGATTGAATGCGCTGTTGAAGAGGAATCGGAGGTTAGTGTTGGGGAGTGGTGGGAATTAAATAGGGAGGATGGTAGGGTACTGTAAGAGGTATGTCAAAGTAATGTAGGTTGCGTTGGGCGTCTAGATTGATTGAGAGGATATTTGAATGGGGTTTTAAGAGGTTTCTGGCTTTGGAGGCTCAAGCGCTGAGCTTTTTCTTTGGTGTGGCGACTTGGGTGCTTTCTTTACTCGGTATTCCCCACTCTTTGATTTCTATTCTATAACATATTTCAACTCCTCATTCTTATCACGCAGTCTCACGTATATAAGTCAATGTAAGCGCTCTGGATATCATTTGCTCGTATTTTGCAGCTAAGGTCGTGTGCAGACATCATCAAGGGTGGCTCGTTTCTAACAACGTACTCGGTGACCATGCTTGAATTTCGACAGGAATGGTTATTCATACACCAAATAACATGCATGCCGACTACATCAAAGTATAGCTTAAATCGTACTGTAAGTTTTGACAGCCAATCTCCATGGATTCACAGTCCAGGCAGCAGCTACCCCACCCTAAATCAAATACTTCTATCTTCTACTATCGGTTGCTAGGCAGCAAAGGGGCGAGACTACAAAGTGTATTCATTCTCCCGTCCCTTCTTCCCTTTCGCTGGCTTCAATTCATCAACCTGATACCATTGACACACAAATGGAGCCTCTGACTATCAGGTCGTTAGACCACATTACACCAATGGGTCTACAAGATGAAGAAGTACCTGTTGAAGCACGAACTACTCTGGCGTCCGAACTTGCTACGTTATTTCCCGATGGCGAAGTCGTCGTTACTGGCCTTGACCAGATCGTCGATCTCGTTCGTGAGTTGAAAAGGGACGGGTCTGACTTCCTAGTCGAAGAGGATCTTGCTGCTATCTTCGGACGTGGCAAGATCGAGCCATCACTGGAAGATGATTTCTGTAATGCGGTTAAGACCGAATCGAATCAGCTACTTTACGCCAACAGTCAAATTTCCCTGAACGCCGGCCCTGCGACAACAGTCCGTCGAGCCTTGAAGGATCGCCACTACTTATCCAGCGTGATTCAATTATCATTCCTTGCATGGATGCACAATGAGACATCACTGGCTAAAGCGTTGCTTAAAAATATGCTACGACGCTGCGATTCGAAAGTGCAAGGCGCTACGGCCGACCCGGACTATGATGGGATCTTAAAGACTTTGCGAGCGTGCTCATCTCAGACCAGCCAATATCGATGGGATGACTTAGTTCTCCTGGTTGAAAATCGGTTCAAGAAATCGCGACAATGGTTTTGTGTTAATGGCTATCCTCTCAGAAAGCTATCCACTAGTCTCTTGCTTGGAGCTATGGACTACCTTTACATAGTGCAAAGTTCTCCCAGAGACCGATATATCAAGGTGGAAAGTCAGGAGGGTGTTTTACCCATAATCATATGGGCCCATTATATCCTCGGCCTGACCGTCCTCGTCGAAAACAGTCTAGATGGCGATGTCGCTTTTGGAGGTATGGAGAGACCCCAGGTCATCATCAGCTGGTGTACATCTGACATCTCCGATATGATGAGTCCCAACAACAGTTGGGTGACTCCAATATTGAGAAAAATTTCCCCGCCCACGATACATCTCTTGAACGCAGAAATGTCGGTGTTGTTGACAACAGAGCTGGATGTCAACGACCATGGAGACGATGATGAAGCAATCTATAGCAGGGAATCTCACCGCCTGAGAGGCTACGGCGCCAGATATCTGCAAATGTTCTTCAATTCAGCAACCTTGATGCCTGAGAATGCTCCCATATTCGCCGAGACCGCCAATTTCGCTGTAACATTTGCCTTGTTGATGTCTAGAATGATACGACGATTTCCTTTCCCGGCCCGAGATGGCATACTCACATATAAAGATACCGATGTCCCGAAGCAGTGCTGCTTAGGTACCGAGCACCGGAGGTTATTGTACGCAAGTTCATTGCTGTTTTGGGGAATCAAGCTCGACGAAAAGAGAATATTCGAACATGCTGAAGAAATTGGAGGAAAACGGCCGAAAGACATTGATCTACCCGCAAGTTGCGAAAGTTACATCCAATTATTGGAAGAAATCGACGGACCATATGATTTTGAGAGGCTTAAGGACAGTTTTTTGTGGTCTATCAGTCACGTGGCAACTTGGATCATAGCATTCGCGCAGGTCGTCGACCTCGAATCATGTGCCGATCTTCCTCTATCCCTCCGCGTATGGTCATCAGGACTTTGGTATTATGGAGACCAGAAACCGTTGGATATCGACTCGAACTTTTGGTTCAAAATTGTTAGAGAGCTTATGCATAAATCTTACCCATCAGAGGGCTACGATCGCGAATACAATCGAGATCATCAGGTATTCCTTGACTGTCAGAGTGGGTGGAGTTTATTCTATGGTTGTGTTGGAGATCACGATCCTCAAGACTTAGACTCTGAGTCGTTGTATATCAAACGAGGCGTACCGACTGACAGACGGACTGGCGAGCGGAAGTATCAAATTGTGGACACCGAGGAGGCACTCATCGATCATCCTGTACCGTCAGAAAAGCGGAAAGACAAAAGAAATTCTTACCTTCCCAGACGTGCGATGATGGTCCATCGGCGAACGGAAAGTTACAAGAGTAAAGCCGACGCATTCATTCTGTCTATACAATTTGGCGTGAGGGAGTTGATCGAGTCTCAAGATGATGGGCGTGAAGAGAGACGTTTGATTTACGCATCGTATGGGGAATTTCATAGATCTATTTGGCGGATTATCAAGACATTACCGTGCCCTCACGGAAACCAAGGCCCGGTCGATGAATCAGGTCCCTTGCCGCTAGATCCGGAGACCAAGACAGTCGGTATGAATTGTTATCAGAAAAAGTTCGGAGATCCAGATTTCAGAATTAATGTTTGCTTGGTTAAAGGGGATGCTAGAGCAAGGTGGATTCGTATATTTGCTATGAGTAACTTTACCACCGCTGCCTTCGGGAGGCGGCTGTTGCTTCGCTGTGATGGCTGCTGCGACGATTGCGCCGTCAAATACGCAAGAGAGAGCGAAGGACAATGGCTTGTGATTTTATAAACCTGAGATTGCTAAGATGCCACAGCTTTGAAAGTGGTATTCACACGACTGTCGCACTAATGGACTATGTCAGTCCACTGTAAGACAGCATCCCAAGACGACAATGAACAGCACCTACGCTACAGAATCATCGAGGCCTGACTTAACATTTCTAGCATCGTGTCATCGATACCTCGACATCATTGAACCCCAGAACCGTTGCGGATACTATACTAACTGGAAGTGCTCGATTAATCGTATTAACATTTTGAGTATACGTCTACGATGAAGTGATTAGCAGCGACTAGATACCAAACCTCTATACTCAAAACTCCCAACCCACCCTCGCCCAACTGCCCTAGCCTTCTGAATGAGTCCAATATAGCAGCTTGACTCCCCGGTTCTGTCACAGTAGGAACGATTCCATGCAAATCGATACATCGACTACATACACATACATATAGCGTAGTAGAACACGCCTACTTAACCTACAATATCCCCTCCCTCGCCGTCTCAAACCTCTCCAACTCAGGCCTCTCCACCCCTTGCTTTTCCTTCCCTTCACTACCGCCCGGCTGCATTTCCTCCCCCTTTTCCACCCCCGGCGTCGGCACCCCCACAGCCATCTGGCTCGTCAATGTGAGCATACTCGCATTCTGACCCTCGGCACCAAGATGTGTGCCTAGCTTAAACGGGAACGCCTTCCCCCCTGTCGCGGGTCGAGCTAGTGATGCCTTCCCCGCAATCGAGTTTAACGGATCAGTTGCGGAAACCGCCGATGGGGACGGTAGTGGAGATATAGGCTGCGAGGGTTGGGATCGTGGTGAGAGTGAGGTTGGGGAGAGGGGGAAGAGGGTTTGCGGGGAAGACTCGGTTTCTTGGCGAAGGCGGAGGAGTTCGAGGGCGGGTGTTGCTTCGTCGATTTGTGGGTCTGATTGCCCTGTGTAGCTTACGACGCGGCGGCGGGATTGGGAGCGGGAGTGGTGGCGCTGGGATGTGTTTTGACGTTTTATGGGGTTGGGGACGCCGTTGGTGGATGGTGGTGGTGAGGTGATCGGGGCTTCTTTATCGGCTTTTTCTTCGCGTTTGATCTACATGGTGACATCTGTTAGCTTCTAGTTGATCTTGTAAAGGATATGGTGGGTAGAAAGGGAAGGGAACACACCGTCTTCTCATCATGTGAACTCCCCCACAAGCTCCAAAGGCTCATCCCCCAGCTCCTTCCCTTTTTGGCCTCTTTCTCGACATTCAGTCCTCTTCGACCCGCCAGTGCAGAAGGTGGCGGGACTTCATCATCGCCAAAACCTTGAAAACCCTTCGCCATCTCCTCAATACGCTGTTTCTGCACTCTTCGTTTCTCTTTGGCGAATTTGCTGTCCCATTCCTTCTTCGCTTTCATCCATTTACGGACTGGTCCGGGCTTAATGACCCCGACTTCATTGGCTGACATTTGAAACGCTGGAAGAGAGGAAGGTGGATCGAGTGGGTATATGTTTCCGTGCCGGTCGACTCTTTGCCGGATCATGTGGTTTCTGAATGCTGGAAGTGGCTCGCCAGCTCTGCCCACCTGCTCAGTAGCAGCCGCTTGGCCTTGTTCTACTTTGTCTTTTGCCATGGGTTTTCCTTGCTTGGGCTTTTCCATATCCGATGAAGAGTCGCTATCCGTGTCGGAGCCAGAAGAAATGACCGAAAATTCGTCATCGTCCATGATGTCTATACCCGTCTTCTGAGCTTTGGCCAGGGCCCACGCTCCGAATTGAGCAATGGACCGATACATGAACTTTGCAGGTCTCGTGAAGCTGAGTGTGGGAGCTACGTGACACAGATCATCCCATACTTGTAGCTGGACATCCGTGGGTTTCCACTTCTGAATAATTTCTGCCGCGTCCGGGTATTCTTTCATGTAAGCTTCTCCTGGCGGATATTTGGCTGGGTCAGCGGCCTTGTGAGCGAGATAGATCTGCTCATCACGTAGAATTTCACCACCTCCCGTCAAAATAAGTAGTGGCGGCAGCCCACCGAGTGACGGCTGTAGAATTGGCGATACAAGGGGATGAGAAATTAGTTGATTAGTCGTATACATCTGGATTTGATCCTTGATTTCGACGAGCTTTCCATCGAGCATAATGGATAGGTCATGACCTGGTCCAGGAATCGTGTTTCCTGGACGAACACCTGCTCCTTCTGTCCCAGCAGGATTGTCCGCGTTCGCTTCTGGATCGAGGTGACCTGGTTTATGATCCACGGAGAAGCCTTGAATAGCTTCATCTCTGGCGACTTGCCGCTCATGTTGGCTTGACTTGCGGGGCATGCCCTCGCCAACGACTTTCTCGACAGCGTGAAGGGCGATCTGTTCCATATCATCGGCATTAGGCGGAGGCCAAGCAGCAGACGGTCGGAACAGGAAGCCGTGTGGTGGAATATAATCAAGAGATGCGTCGCCAGCAACGCTCGGAAAGGAATGGGTCAGATCAACCCAGGGAGAGATTAGGATGGCACCTGCTGGGAGCGAGATGCCTTGATCACGTAGTATTACAAGCATGCTGACCTCGGTCAGTCGATATATCGAGTTCGGGAGCGTCGAACATACCTGAGTATCATACCGGCCCCAGCGGAGTCTCCAGCAAGAATTATAGAGGAAGGTTCATAAAAGGTAAGAAGATACATGTAGGCCGCTAGACAGTCATGAAGCCCGCACGGGAAGGGGAATTGGGGTGCAAGACGATATCGAGCTGAGGTTCGTCAGCTCTGAGGAGACAAAGGCGAAGGGCAAAACTCACTATCGATCGTCAGCATGCGTTGACAATCCTATGATAAGACCTTTTTTGTATCTGCTCACCGTGCCAAAACTCTTGCTCCAAGTTTCCGGGCATGTCTTTGTATCTGATAACGATGCTCATCCACACTTCCGAAGAAGTAAGCACCACCATGGACATAGAGCATAATTCTCTGGCATGTCTCCTTCGTCTGTTTTCTTATTTCATGATCTGCCCTCATCTCAATCCATTCCGCCGTCAGGCTTCCTCCTTCTCTGCGCCATTGCCACCACTTGCTACCTCCGATGTGATCGACGCCTTTGTGACCCAGTTGAGCAGTCAATGCGCTGGCAGCTTCATCGATTGATTTCTGCGGTATTGTGACCGCTTCCACTCGGACCCAGTGAGGATTTGGGACCCATTGCGAAGTGAAGGCTTGGATATCTTCTATGGTGTGGTACGAAGCATAGTTGAGGAAGCGGCGAATCAATTGGAGACCTTCGTGGTAGGAGACATGTGCGGTAGGCTTCTGACGGAGCGGTTTGCGCTTGAGGTACTGTACATCTCGTTAGTCTATTAGAATTGTATAGCAATTGAATCCTCGTACGTGAGAGAAGTAGGTCTCGATTACGGTGGGTGTCACGGCCGTGCCGACAGATATGGTATTAAAGACCATGGTTTCGAGTACACCTGCTGGTGAAAGGAAACTCCATGAGGACGCAAAAGAAGAGGACTGGACAGAGCGACAAGATCTGGATGTCTAATTGGGTGGTCCCGTTGAGCAAGAAGTACAAAGGAGTGGAAGAATTGGCCAATGCCATCGACATATCGACCAGTGCGACGTGAGAAGGTTATCTCCAGTTGATGGTCGAAGGAAGTCTGGAAATGACATCATATGTAAATGATCTTCGCCGTCAACCGCCAACAATTATCCAATCAATTCCCCATTGCAAATTTCCAAACGCAATGGCATCCTCACTACGTAGTTCCAATCCCCAGCCCGCACCAGGCGGCGGCGTCACTCTCCCTCCATCCCCAGGTGCGATCAAGCAATCCCCTTCCCAACTACAGTCCCCCACAACCTTGAAAACCTACTAACCCCTGCAGAAAAGATCCAACAGAAATTTGATCTCTCAATCGCACTCGTCCTCTCCACCTGGTCCGCCTTGACTCTCTCCGTCCAAAACTCATGGGGCGGACCCCTCTCCTCCGAAAAACGCGACTGGTTCGCCGGCGCCATATCTGACCTCTTCTCCACTCAACCCGCCAACACCATCGACGTGGAATATCTCGAGGAATTCCTCCTACAGGTCATGAACGATGAGTTCGAAGTTAATGTCGAGGACGACAGCGGGGCGGAGATTGCGAGTAAGATTGTGGGGCTGAGGAAATTGACTCGGGAGGGGGATTTTGGGATGGTGGATGAGATGTATGAGAAGTGGCGGGAGAGGGAGGCGAAGGGCGGGGATAAAGTGAGGATGCAGCACGTTCAGGGAGAGGAAGATGATGATCTGAGTGAGGGGGACTATAGTGAGGATGAGGAGGAAGATGATGGAGATGTCGAGATGGGGGAGGCACCGCAGCTTGTTAAGGCGCCGAAAGAGAAGATCGTACCGAAAGTCGACGAAGATGGGTTTATGGAGGTCGTCGGGAAAAAGAAAAGATGATATCAAAGCGGAGTCTGGCTGCACTTTTCGAGCACATGGTCTATAACCCTGATATCTACAATCACGTATGGATGCTCTTGTGCAATGGGTCAATTGATCGACATCTGGACGGTAATTGAAACACATTGCCTTCCCCGCCAGTCAAAGGTTGATGATAGAAGTCGTTCACCCCGACTGTGCCCGTCCAGAAGGGATGACATAGGATATCCAAATAGTCTCGAAAGAGCTAGATATCGATACACGGATATATGACTAGGCGAGCTTACCTGCATGGATTGCTCAACTTATGCCAACCATTCTCGGCGAGTATACAATGCATTCGTTGGTGATAGAACTACAAAGATACCTGCCTCTTGTCGGACACGAGTTTTGTCATCAATCCTCAGTCCAAAATTTCGCTCCACCGGACATTACCTCGCTGAGTTATCGACTGTAATACCTCGACTGGATGAAAGTATTTTTTATGAGCTGTTTATGGATTACTCTATCCTATCTCTAGAAACAACCACACTGCCGACTACACAGCGCCATGCTCCGTTCGCTGAGCCTGTTCCCAATCTAATCCCCAAAAATCCATTATTCGCCGTGGTGTATATATTCCATACAATGAAAAGATGGACAGAAACGTATTGATATGATTACCACCCTCTACTTTGCCCTTCGTGCCCACCTCTTCTACTTCCTCTCCGACTTGATTGGCCAGAGTCCCCACCTGCGTCCTGGCTTTTCTTCCCATGATGCTGTTGACTGGTGCCAAAGTCGCTCATAGCGAAGAGTAGCGGCTCGTCTTCCTCCAACATACTTGCGGGACGTGTCAGGCTATACCTACCTCGACTGCCGCTGGGTTGATCGCTGCTAACGCTACCAGCACTCGCACGATCAAGACTACTTATGGAACCTTGAGGGGTATGACCTCTTCCACCACCAACGCGATGGGCTATGCGTGGGCGATACGAGCCGCCACGATAGCTTGGCTGAGAGCTCGAGGTCTCTTCAGTCGAGAGCTGACGGGCCATAGGCACGCTGCTACCCCCATCCACTTCAGCTGGCGGCGGTCCGAAAGATCGTTCTTCTTGATCTACACTTGGATGTGCGATTGCGGTTTCCCCTTGCAGACGGAGTAAAGTGCTAATGCTGGGATGAGGACGATCATCGGCACCTCCCAGACTGGTACTGCGCGTAGCATAGTTGTAGTCGTCCTCGAGACGTGGAAGCCGGGCCGCCGAACTGGCACGGCGATTGCCAAGATGAAAGGGCCGAGGGGATGTAGGGATAGCAATTGCACCAGGGCTCAACTCCCAGTATTCACGGTCTCTTGACTGCCTTTCCTCTTCAGGTTCTTCTTCATCGAGTCGTCCAGGGCTGTCCATTCTATGATGAGTGTATTCGGCAACGCTGTGAGCACTAAGTCGCGATGGTATTGCTGGAGTATGAGGCGTATGTGGTGAGATAGGCTTTCCGGGCGACGATGAAGTAGAGATAGATGTGCCAGCTACCATTGGTGGGACGCTTGACAATTGTCTACTTGACGAGCTGGATGACCGATGCATCATCAAGGATGATGACATGGATTCAGACAATGCTGCGTTCGAGTCCCGCATCCGCTGAAATCGGCCCAAGGCGGCGTTAGTACGTCTTGTAGATGCTTCTACCGCAGATTGATCGCTCGGCTTTCTGAAACTCTTGAGATCTTTCTTTTGGTCTAGCATTTTCAAGAAGTCTGAAATGTTATCATCATCGGTTTGGATCGAGCCTGAACTGGTCCCTCCACCCTCGGCGAGTATCCCTGAGCCAGGCTTGGACGACGTACCACTTCCCTTGCCACTGCTATTCTCTTCATCGGCCTTGCTTGCTCCTCCAACAGAAAGCTTGGCTTTGCGATGCCCAAAACTACTGCTATAACGAGAGACAGAAGGTTTTGGTGAGCTCGAAATAGAGGGTGGTGGAGCCTGTTCAGGAGTTGAAAGTGAGCTACGAGAAGGTATGGGGCCTTGAGGACCTAGTGTTGATGGTATACGTGCTTCTGCTAATGAACTCAGAGTTGACGTCCGACCCAGCGATCCTCGAGGACTTGAGATGCCCGTCTGCTCAATATGTGAAGGTGAGGCAGATAACGTTGAGGTTTTGAATGGTTGGAATGAAACCGAGGGTCTCCGGCCAACAGCGGGATTGCCGTCGGATGATCGAAGCGACGATTTTGAAGCCTGGGCTAGTCGCGGCCCAGAAGTTGGTCTGGATTGAGGAGGTTCTGGTGGTGATTCAGAGGCTCGTTGTCTCGCAGCTCGGAGGGCAGATAGTGGACTTGACCCTGTTGGTGGTCCAACCTGGTGGAAAGTTGACATACTGCCGTACGCTTGACTTTGATCGGCATTCTCAATGTAACCCCGCCGACCTTGTGGGAGTGAACCAGTCTCGGCGCCCTGATCTAGATGTCGTCTCTCGAGATCCTTGATTCCCCTTTCCCGGCCAAGAGATGGTTCAAAGAATTGCTCGTCTAAACCCATAAAATGCGAACTTAGCAGCGCTTCAGAGTCGTCTATCCTGAAGTCGGATTGCAATCGATAGGTCACTTGTATTGAAAATGGGCCAGCAGGAGAATCAATCGGGTCGAATGGATAATGCTCTACAACCTCAGCTGACCTTCTCCCTTGGGTGGAGCAACTCTCAAATAAAGGAGTGGTCAAGGGATCGATCTTTGATGATCGAGTGAATTGAGAGCCTTCGATAATTCGATATTTGAGTTTTGGTGTCTGGAACGTAGATCTCGGTTTGGACGACTTTTTGGCAAGGCCCCACGCGGGCAATAGCTTAGCAAACGTGAATAGAGACCGGAAAAGGACAATGCTGTTCTTGTAGACACGCGGCAGTATCACAGGCAAATCTTTGGATAATTCCTTGGATGGTTCGCCAAGCTGAATCTGCCAGCGCTCAAGCACCACCTCTGCTTTGCTCTGACCATGTTTACCACCGTCCGAAGAACCTGGAGATGGTGCTACTGCTTCCTCAACATCCCACCGTTTACCTTGGTCATCCAAGATTGCCAAACTCTGATTATTTGTCAACTCTTCTGTATCGATATAGATCTCAATGACCATGACTGGTGGACGGTTTGTAGTAGCATTACTGGTTTTCCATATTCGCAAATCATGACGGGTGACCTCGGTTTCATCCAGCTCCGTATTGAACTTTGACGATGGTCAGCTTCTAAGGATTCAAGAATTCTGCGTCTGGAGTAAGTGGCGTACCCATTTATTGACTCTCTTCACGTCGGTTCCCTTGAGATATGCTGGAGGGAGTGATACTCTCGAGTGTAAAATGATGTGTGCAGCTTTGGTAAAATAGTTCTGTAGCTTTGTCAATTCACGAATCTGTAATATCATGACCTAACTTACTTGAATGACTTGACTCAGCTTTTGTACCCCATCTCTGCTCGGATCATCGTCGTGGCCTCTCATCAATGCATCTGAACCTTCACCGAGATCTCCCCTATCGGAGCCCGGCCGGGGGCTACTCGGTTCACCTTCTCTTGGATTATTGGTTCTCGTGGGGTTGGTTCTGGGAGAATTGGCTGGTGAAGCCGTAGCTGGCGAAGGCCGGTGGTATTGATGCATGATGCCTTGGTATCAATGGGATTTTCCGAAGAAAGGCAGTTGAGGTCCTCAAGCCTGCAAACGTGTATGTTCTGAAATGACGGAGGAAATTGTAGATTCCAAGGATTTGGGAGATGTAAAATAAGTGATGATAGCCATAACCAGAACTGTGATGGCAGTTTGCTCGTGTGAGGCCAATTTCGTGAGGCTTGGAAGGCGGCAGAATGCTGGATTCGGTAATGAATATTGTCAAAGGTTTGTGCTAGCCGTCTTCCATGATAGTAGTTTGCTAGGATACCAGGATCGACCCAATCGAGTTTTTCTCTAGCCGGTGGTGCCTGTTAGCGATTGGGAAGGCTGACTTCTATCAGGCAACCATGCAGCCTTGGAGCGGAGAGCGGTAGATTCTGCCAATGTTGTGCCGGTTTTGTGTTTGGACTTTGCTAATCCTCCATGTTGCGGAGATTCAAGCTTCCAAATTGACAGGTGACTCTTACTGATGAAAGAGTCATATGGTACTTCGGAAGATGCTTTAGCTTTCTTTCCACCTTAGTCAACAGTCGATGCACAAGATCTCACTGAAAGGTCATCTCTGTACGTCAGCTAATCTCTGCCAGATGTGGTCAAGGTTTACATTCGATGTTGTACCTGAAGATGGAGGACTGGGAGAGCCGTTAGGGTCCAAGCTCTGACACCTCTTCGTCCCGATCTGCAGCCGGTAGTGTCCGAATCGGGTAAAACGCTCCTAGAGCCTTGGCCTTATGTTATCTTATCGCGTGTTGATATGACGACACCGATTGCAAGCCGAGCAAAGCTCAACCACTAAATATGATTGATAAAACTTCAACCCGGTATCATACGATTGTGCATTGAAATGCTTGGTATGATCTAGTCCGATTGGAGAGAATTATGAACTTTATCTTATAATGCTGTCAGAAATTATAGCTCTATGTAAATTGGTACACATGTCCTTGAGTTTACATTTCAAGTTCTCCATCGCTCATGATCTCTTCAATCTCTACAACCCCGCTCACCAATTGCTGAGCATCGACAATCCCTAAAATTGTGCCTTCCTTCAGGAATGTCCTGCCTCGTTCGGATTTCCGCATCTGGAGTATCCAATCTCGGGCCTCTTGCACTGAATTTGCAGCATCGATCGATATCCAATCTCCCTTCTCAATTACAATCCCGTCGTCCAGCGAGCTTAGTAATTGATTCAAGTCTGACTGTCGACCTACTCTCTGGATCTTCCGAGGAGTGATGATCCTGTCCGGGAATAGCCTTACCCAGCCGGATGCTGAGCCAGCAGCAGTAAGGAGTGCATCAAGAACCGTGACCTCAACGTTCGTCATTCGAGGTGGGATGATAGGGATCTCGTTGACTTGCACAGCAATGTCGCCCATCAGTTGAGACCTTATTTGGATGGTGCTAGCACCAATAGCACCTCCTGGGTGATAGCTGTGGAATACTGCTAAGGGGCTAGCATGAAGTCGTTGAGCTAGTGCAAGTGCCAGGGCATCGGTAAGTGCCAACGCTGTCGTGGTCGAGCTTGTAGGTGCTGGTGTCCCAAATGCCTCAAGCTCAGAACAAGGAATAGGAGCAGGTAGCAAGATACAATTGCTGTATGATCGGTGGGCAAAGAGAGGGCAAGCAGAGACATCCCTATATGCTGTCACAGCCACCATTGGTAAGTCGGAAGGTATGTATGGCATCATCGACAGGATCTCCTGGGTTTTTCCAGAATACGAAAGAATCACAAGAACGTCATTCTGCACATGCAAGCTGTTAGCCATCTATCCACGAATGAAATCACAGGATTACCTACTGGACCGATCATCCCAAGGTCACCATGCATAGCCTCTACTGGGTGCAGGAAAGAACTCCGTATGTTGAAGCTATTCAGGGTGGCCACGAATTTTTGGCCGATCTTGCCGCTCTTGCCAACACCACTGACAACAACTCTCCCATCCCGTAGGGAAGCTTTAGCAATGCAGTTTACCGCTTGTCTTAAGGATGTTTGGACCGCTGAATCTGAATTATACAAATCATAGAGGTTGGTCAAAGCATCTCTCTCGGTCTCTATCACGTGCAAGGCTAGCTGAAGTGTTCTTTTCTCAGCCACTTTGTCTGAAGCATCGAGGAAGTCGGGCGGCGTTGGCGGAAAACGAAGGAGAGAGTCCTGTTGTTTGGCATAAGTCAGGACTGGCAGTGTTGAGCCAGTCGACCTCTGTTGCCATGGATTTACTATTGGCTGTTCCATGTTGACTAGTAAATATGAAATAACGGATGAATGTTATAAAAATAGAAAAACGGTAGAAATTGACAGTCTAGAGCGGAGATCTTGGTTCAGATACCTTTACCTTTTGACTTTGAGAAAGGACTAATTATTTGAGGGAAATCTAAATATCATGATGTAGTAGAGCCAATGATTGATAATACACAACGCGGGATAAAGTGCCAGGCCGTAAATGGTTATTGGCGTTGTAGTGGTGTGAACACACGAAAGATAGTCATGTCCGAAGTTGGACTAACGCATCCTCGAATTAACCAATCGTCATCACGCCATATTTGCCCCAGGATAAGTATATGGCGAAGTCTTGGATCGGATCAATGGAAATCCGCTGCATCGATATCCCAATATCACTGAACGGGGATGAGGCATGAAAGGCTCGAAAGACCCTCAAACCATTACAATTTGGTGCAGTATGAAAGCCGCGCTGGCTGAAGAGAGTAGCACCAATGACATTTCCCGCGGTTTCCATGAAGGGAGATGATTCTGGCGCGGTATGTGAACAAGGTGGTCTGGTTGTATATGTAGACTTCAGTGGACCGATCATTGGGTGTTTGCACGCTAAGAGCTTGCTTCGGCATATGCACGACATACAACCTAATCTAAATTTGCCACAATCAAGGCTTCACCAAGCTCCCTTAGACTTGGATTTTCTATGCAGTAGTAGGCGTACAGTATGTCCAGCTTAGTATATAGGCGCTTATAGCTCTTAGGAGGATAGAACCTTGCGTAGATGATCCGAATCGATGTAATCCCCGTATCTTAAGTCGTGCCTTCGTTGTGTGCTCTGATTGGACACACTTTCCTGATTAGGTAAGTCGCAACCACATGCTGAGGCAAAAACCGTGTCCAATTCACAAGCCTCATCGTCGCTGTCTCATCTTCCCAAGCCATTTACCTATATCTGAGCAGCTCCTCGAATAGCATTTCGTGAACGCGACTGATTTTGAACGGTTCGGTCGGCTGGCTATTGACCACTCGCTGCAGGTGCTGACACGTCATCTCGCTTCTTTGTACGCCGTACTATCTTACTGCAAGTCATCTGCCCTGCTGCAAATCGAACGGTAAAACTCGTGGCCGTAGAAGTACCTTTTGTGGATTCCCTTCTCCGGATCCCTTCCGGCCTCCGCCAGGCACCTTTAAACAAGCCGTGATCCATCGAGGTCATAGCGAGGTGCAAACTGGGGAGTGATCGGAAGTACTTCGGACACTGCGGAATCTTATGAGCGCCCTGCTGTGGAGAGCTTTCTTTGAGGATGATGTTGAACATTTTCGGCAGCTCTTGGCAAATGCCACATACAGTACCACATCCGCCCAATCGAAAGGTGGCGTCGGCAGCTCTTTAGCTCCATATGGAACGTCCGCTGCTAGTCCAGGCACGAGTCTCAGCACTTCACCTACTCTAAACCACAAAGGCAAAAGACTGGGTAGTGGAGGTTTTCATGGGGACATTTCAAATAGAGGCCTCAAAAATCCCAATTCCTTGGTCCTGACTCGGGCGAATATCAATTGCAAAGATCTCAACGGCTGTACTTTGTTGCACCACATAGCGTCCTCTCCAAGCGGTGATGCTGTTCAATTTGCCAAAGCTCTTCTTGATGTCCCCGGATTAGACCTTTATTCTCAAGATTTCGAGAGCGGATGGACTGCTTTACATCGAGCGCTGTACTTCGGCAATGTGGCGATAGCGCAGTGTTTAATTGAACGAGATGTCCGTGACACTCTTGATCATGCGAGATCTGGTGGAAATTCAGGGGCCACTGGCTTGATCAAGATCAAGGATCGTGAAGGCAACAGCCCCTTCGATGTATACGGTGCTTCTGTTGCCAGTAGGGAGCTCAGACACGATGATGGTGTTCCACTCTTACACGGCTCCTCGGATGATGACGATAATCCAAATGCGTTCGGCTTCACTGGCGATAGCAGCGATGAAGAAGCACAGGACAAAACGCTCCACCCGAGGATCTGTGCTTACGGAGACGAACTATTCACTTTCGGAAGCAATAAAAATTTTACGCTTGGATTCGGTGATGAGGATGACCGCCAATTTCCTGAAAGGATTACTCTGAGGCGACCGGAACGCTTATTACGCAGACTTGCTGAGGAGCACGATAATCACATGAGTTCACCAAATCAACAACACCAAGAGCAAACCGCCACGGTTCTGGTCCCAGCTGTTGTTCAGTACAGCCCTATCGTCGTTCAAGATGTGCGGCTTGCAAAATTCCATTCAGCCGTTTTGACCACAGATCCGGAAGCTAATCTCTACATTTGCGGCTTCGGGCCCGGGGGTCGACTTGGAACGGGTGATGAAAATACGAGATTCCACTTTGTTCCCGTTTCCGCTGGCGGGCTTGCTAGCCGAAAGATAATCGATGTCGGGCTTGGCCAGAATCACACGGTTGCTGTGACCAGCAAAGGTGAGGTGTTTTCCTGGGGTAATAACACGTATGGCCAACTGGGCTACACGTCGCCAGTCTCAGCAGGCAATGACGAAGAACCGGTACAGCTGTTGCCAAAACAAATATTTGGGCCACTGAAGCGTGAAAGCATCAAGGGTGCGGCGGCATCACGAACCCACTCTCTCGTCTACACCTCGTCTTCCCTCTACACGTTTGGCAAGAACGATGGGCAACTTGGGCTTGTAGACTCTGATGCGCGCTCCCTTGCAATTCAAATTACCCCAAGACGGGTTGCAGTGTCCTTGTTCCAAAGCGCTATTGACAGTGTATCGGCCATCGATAAGGCTTCCGTCTGCCTTTTGGAAAACCACGATGTATGGATATTTGCCAATTACGGATATACCAAGGTATCATTTCCAGTTGATGGCTCTCGAGATCTATTGAAAAACTATTTCCTGGCTTACAATGCGGTTCCATATCATATCTGTAAAATTACCTCCGGAGGTGATACAGTCTGTGCCATGTCAAACGAAGGTGATGTCTTCACGGTGGGCATCAGTCAAAAAGTGGAAGCCGCACCAAGCAATGGATCGACCACAAACCCTGCGAAGATTCGTGGAGCATTATCTGCACCTCAAAGAGTCTGGACCAGGAAAAAGGGCCACATGGCAGCCCGAGATGTAGACGTTGGACAAGATGGCTCCATCATTATCTGTACCGAAGCTGGATCCGTCTGGCGACGAGTGAAGCGGGCAAAAGTCAAAGATGCCAACGCCCCATTTTCGACCGAAAACAAGCCGAAGGATTACAAGTTCTCTCGGATTCCGGGCCTTACCCGTATTGTAGCTGTACGAAGTAATACTTTCGGTGCATATGCTGCCATTCGTGCCGATTGCAATGTTCTACAGACACAAATAAATGTCAGTCCCAGATCGCTCTGGAAGGATCTCTACCCACTTTTGCCATTCAAGGACTTTGCACTTGAAGAGGAGAATTCTGATACGGAAAATCCACGACCCCGGTTCTGGACCCCAAGATTACCATCGAACAACACTTCGAGTATCCTAGAGGCCGTTCTGTATACACCAAATGTGGAACAGTCTATTGCCAAGCTATTAGAGGAGAAGGATGAAGCATCGAATCCCACTTGGGATATGCATATCGGCACTTCCAAATCCGGTGTTCATATCCCCATACATGAGTTTATGCTTGCTGGACGAAGCCACCAACTTAGGCGAGCGTTGTCTAGATTCCGTGACGAATACTTCTTTGCAATTCCCGGAGTCATGAGCATCGAATACGACAAGAGTGGACTTGTCCTTGTATTATTTCACGACGTCGACTTTCTGACCGTCTTCAACTTTGTTCTGTACGTTTATACGGATAGCATTGCCGATGTCTGGCTTCAGACGAGACAGCCACCCGCGGTGTTGTCTAGATACCGCCAAGTACGAAGTGAACTCATGCATGTTGCGGCTAATCTGGGAATGCGGTCTCTTGAACAATCAGTTCGGACACAGACTCAGCCTAGTAAAAGCTTGCATGAAGATATGAACAGCGCTCTGCAAGAGGCCAATTTCTTCGTGAATGGAGACATTGAGATACAGCTGGAGGGTGCAAGTGTCAACGCGCATATGCCAGCTCTGTGCCAGCGATGCCCATTCTTTCAAGGGCTCTTTCAAGGTCGTGCAGCTGGGCGCTGGTTGACCGCCAGACGTCAGCTTTCACGAGAATTGACTAGTGTTGACCTGAAACATATAAGACCTGAAGTCATTAAGCTTGTCCTCCGCCACATTTACGCAGATGTAGGAGAAGAGATCTTCGACCATCTATGCAGTTTGGACCTTGAATCATTCCTCGATCTCGTGATTGAAGTCATGTCTGTGGCAAACGAGCTCATGCTGGATCGGCTCTCTCAGTGTTGTCAATTGGTCCTTGGCAAATACGGTACTCATCGCAGTCCAGAAAGTAGATTTTTACTGACGGAATGCTAGTAAATACGCGTAATGTCTGTCAGCTTCTCAATGCTGTAGCTCCGTGCTCGGTTACCGAATTCAAGACAGCCGCGCTCGAGTACATTTGTCTAAACCTCGAGGGCATGCTGGAAAACCAGTAAGTGACGCCACTTCAGCATTATAATGGGACTTGGCTGATGTAACATTAAGTCTCTTGACCGAGCTGGACGAAGACCTATTGACTGAATTGGGTGATGCTATCAAGCAGAATCAGCTCGCTCGCCTTCCAATATCCAGAAGCGGTAGAGCTGATGCAGAGCTTCTTGAGACATACCCGCAATTGGCTGAGATCATCGAACACGGGAAACGTACAAAGGTCGACCAGATCTCTTTCCAATCTCGCTGGCGTCACGATGATATTATGCCCAAGTCAGTTCGAAGTAGAGCAGATTTATTCGCCAACGAAGGCTTTGATCGGTCTCTGGATCAACAAAATATTACGAGGAAAACATCTAGCGATCAGGCTTCTCATGAAAAAGCCTCGCCTTTGAAAACGAAAAAGTCAGTGGCTGATCTTATGTTCGATATGGAAATGAATGAGGAAAATGAGACAGGAACACCACCTCAGCATGCCCTGAGATCGAAATTTGAGGATCATTTAATGCACAAGAATCTACACACGCCTCAGAGTCTTGCGGCTGGAAGTCCGTGGCTTGAAAGTAGGGAACCTGCAGACATTGCTGCTTCACCCTTGATACTGGACACGGCGGGGCCTTCAGCAGATCTTCAGTCTTCATACGCACCAAGAGCTTGGGGTGATCGTTCTCTTGGTTCGCAGAAGCTTGAAATGAAAGATATCATAGCCCAAGCATCGGCCAATAAAGTATCCACATTGTCTACAAACTTGTCGTTGCAAGCCCCAAAACTTGCGACAAGCAGCGCAAGTAAACTGTCCCAAAAGGAACGGAAAAGGTTGCAACAGCAGGCTGTGTTGCAGAAGCCTGACGATATTCCTGATCCCCCGGTCACAGAAACGATTGAGGCCGCCAAACCTAATTCGCCGTGGCAGGTGGCCTCTCGTGGTACCAAGACATCATTGAAAGAAATCCTAGGTTCGGATAATAAGTCTCCCTTGGCTTCCAAGAATTCCACGAATAGGTCTGTGTCCAATCCACCATTGACCCTTCGTCAAACTGTCCCCGGCAACGTTCCGACCGTGAAACGAACTGCTAGCGAGAGTATCCCACAAGGTCGATCAATACCACCTCAAAGGAGCACGTCAACTCCACTTGTACCCCCAGCCGCCAGTACCCCACCTCGACCTTCTTCATCCCGCACGGTCCCATCTCCCTCGTTCTCTGGCCCGTCTGGTACCCCTACGAGATCCGTTCGTTACACCAACGCGCACCTCACAGCCGAACCTTCGCTGCAACTTTCCATGGCCGACATCTTATCCCAGCAGCAAACTGAAAAAGACGTCATCAAGGAAGCGGCTGCCAAACGTAGCTTACAGGAGATTCAAGAAGAGCAAGCATTCCAAGAATGGTGGGATGTGGAAAGTAAGAAAGTCATGGAGGAGGAAGCTGCTGCTACCGCGGCGGCGGTGGCAGGTCGAAATAGTGGAGGACGGGGTAGACCACGAGGTAGGAGAAAGGTTGAAAGTCGAAATAGTGGACCAGGGAAGAGTTCGAAAGGTGGAGAGGGGAGTAAGGAGGATTCTGGTGTTGGACGTGAGAATCGAGGTGGTAAAAGGGGAGGTTCTCGCGGGAGGGGAAGAGGGGCGACGTGACATTGTAAGTCGTAGCAATTGGATTTTCAGGGGAGGGGAAAGAAATGAACAGTGCAACGATACTAGACAGGCAGGTGTCATGAAATGTTATTTGCACCCTAATAAAAGGCCCCATTCAACATTACAAGTGTTGATAACAGAATTTTGGTCTGGCTCCTTTCGATCACTTCAGCCGGTGTAGTCATGAAGATTTCAACCCATGTGAATTCAAGGTTCATAGGCATTATGCAATGATTTTTACATCGAATGATTGATCGTGCAAAAGATGCCATTTGTGAAGCCTATCTAATGATCTGTCAAATCATACCCGCCTCATCCTCCGCCGCTGACAAAGAAGATCTCAGAAAAAACTCATCCCAATCTGAAATCCCAGACACACCGCTGATATTTCCACCCATATCAGCCCTCACCTCCTCCCTAATCACCATACTGATATTCCGCTTGAAACGCTTCCCGCCAATCCGGTATAGCGAGTTCATCAAGTACCACAACGTCTCCACGCGACTCTTCAAAGATGGCCTTTGCCAATTCATCGGCTTCCAAAGTGCGGGCATCGGCTTGTAGATCTTCTGGGAGGCTGTCAATCTTGACAAGATGACCATCGTGTACAGTCCACCGGCCGAGATTGATCGCTTTATCAAGGGATTCCATTCCCTTTTCTTCTGTCTCGCTGTGGCCGCCCGATATGAGCCGTCGATTCAGTTCCGACATGATGCCTGGTATTGCCTTCTTGAGATTGTTCGTTATCTGGTAATCGTTGAACGAACTTTGTACGGCGTACTCGACAACCACGACATAGTACAACTGACCGACTCTTCGACAACAGTCAACGGCGGACTTCTGCACGGGATCGGAGTAGGCTGGGTCGAATAGATGGGAATTGTGACATAATCTCTGCAGGTCAAGACCGAACCCGCCCATATAATAGGTTGGTACAAGGAGCATGCATCCCATGTCGTTTTACTGAAAGTCTTCGAGGACTTTTCGCCTCTCCTTTTGATTCTGCCACCGATGTAAAGCTTGAGCGTTGATATCCAACTGCCCAAGGACCTTGACGATCAGAACCTGTTGTGCAGGGAACGTAACTCACACGACGGCTTTTTCCTTGTTCCTCACAACCTGCTCGGCCAACACCTCAAGGAGTACATGCTATTTGGGTGCTCCGCGTAGAATACCCGCCAATATCCCCGTAACATAGTCTTTGAAACAAGGGTACTGGCTATATACTCGATTGAGAATAATKAGCAGTGAATAAAGGAGAGCAATAAATAAAGGAAATGGGGGGTTTAAAGGAATCAGACGTGGCATTGGAAGCCATCATCGGTTTACAGTATTCGAATCCGAGCCATTTGGTGAACAAAACCAATTTCCTGAAGTAACCCATATCCCAGATAAGTTTCCCGGTTTCGAGCTTGCGGATTAGACGCTTGATATGGGAGGCATAGAGTTCGTTGTACCTATGCTGCTCATCTAAATTGAAAGTAGTCTTCAGAAGCGTAGCGTGACTGGGTGGGATATCTTGGCCGATTATGCGGCCTCCATCGAATGGAATCTTGGACTAGAAGGTGCGGCGTATCAAGCACTGGCGGAGGATAGATCGTATATAATTCCCTGTGATAGTTCCCGGTGTGTTTCTTGGCGCGACATACTTCTTGAAAGCCTGGCTTGTGCAATGGAGCCATAAGAAAGAATCTAACGGATGGTCTTCTTCATCAAAAGCGAACGGATTAGCATATTTATCGGGACCCAAGAAGTGATAGATTCTCGAATCCTGACTTGATGTTTTCATTGTCCTGACCCTGTAGGGTAAATGAAAAGAGAAATAATCTAGAGTGAAATCAACTTTAGAAACGATCGACTCAGCAACAATGGCTGATTAGCCCGCCCTCTGCCTTTGTCATGGATTACCAGCTTAGGTTGATTGATTAGCGAAGTGGAAAGGTCCGGATTTTTAGATAGAGGTATCGACTTCGCTCGCTTCAAGCCAGCGCTCTTCCACCTGGATACAGGCTTAGAGGTCCGCATACTCATTGATGATAATGATCATATACAGCTTGCAAGCCAGAGGTATTTACCTGTCTCTGGTCAGTCGCCGTAGTAATCAACAAAGTTATTTCGAAAATGAGTTTGCAAATGAGTAGTGCTTGGGCGGGGAAGCTGGACCAAATGATGGCCTTTTCTTTGTTTCTGATGACTTCTTCATTAACTGCCTGAACAAGAGCCCGGAGGTTCGGCGCCCTCTTAACCCTCGGTGTCGTTCTTGTCGGGTAAATCGTACACTCGTGACTCCTTTTCGTGGCAGATACTTAACATCCGCCAGATAAAGTCGTCCTCTTTTATCAGCTGCGGGATCAAAGCCGACTTCATCTCCTGGTGGACATGTTTAAATCCCATCCAGGTCGTTGCCAGTGTCAGCCTCCGGTAGATCTTCATGTCGAATATCAGCTTGCCATTGTCCAACTTCCTGATGAGCTTCTGAATATGAAATAGATAATCGCTGTTGTATCGAATTTGCTCCTTTGGTGTGAAAGCCGTCTTGAGGACAGTAGACAGCGTTGGTGGAATAGACGATCCAATAGTTGGCCCCGTGGAAAATGGGATTCTTGATGAAAATGTTCTCCTGATCATACACTGACGGAAGATCTTCCTGACTTGTTCCCCGGCAATATCCCCTGTGATCCTATCTGCAGCAACGAACCGTTTGAAGGCGTGTAACGTAAGTGTAGTCTTTCCCATTCTCCTTGCTTGTTGTATGTTTTATTGCTAAAGTTGAAAGAATTAGTTCGCTTATCATACCCTGTCTAAGCGTCTGGCTTCTCGATCATAGCAACAAAGTCTTGAAGGTCACGAATACTATTGATAAGCGGGATCGCTGACATGAGGATTCTGAATGGAGCATTAATCTAATAGGCGGCAATGAAGTTATTGGTATCCGTGCTCTTGATGAAGTTTGCCTCATCAAAGATGAGTCTGTCGAAACAGCGGGTGAGAGTGTAGCGCCATTGGGGATCGGAATCTCGATAGTGAAGTTCGGCCTTTTCGTTGGGCCAATTCTGCGTTTTGATTCGATAGTCTTTGAGTGCTGCAGGCCCATGACGGACGGCAAGCGTAGAGGGACTGGTGATTACGATACTATGTTGGCCTTGCCTAAAGATCGCATGAGACCTGGTCAACCTCTCACGGATAATTTTGACATTATCTCTGTCCGATCCTCTCATGTCTCCATAATAGTAGTGAATGTCGATTCCCGGGACGTACGTCGTCAAATTCCTCACCCACTGGTCGATGAGTGACGACGAACATACGATAAGCCAGGATTTAATCAGGCCAAGTTCTCCAATAGGAAATAAGAATCAAATATTCCTCATTTAAAGTGATTTGTGAGTAAGGAGTCATGTAAAAGTACCTGCATATGAAATATCCATTGTAAATACCCACGTACCACTATACTTCTCGGCCTCGGCTGTCCTCGAGCCATTGCTTCTGCTTGCAAAGGCTCTAGATATGTCCATAATACTTCGAAATGTGCAGCAAACAGATCTTCATTATTCATCCACTCCCTAAATTTTTCGACTGATTTAAAGCCAAGGTAATTCCGCAGAACATGAAGGTTCTGGTACAGCTATTTGGCCGTGGTAGCAGTACGTGGCATGTAGGCAAGATCTAAGAACGCTATTTATGGATAGTCTGAATGGGGGATTTAGAAGTACCTGCAGCTAGGATAAATGCGTGTTTTAAATTAGACGATTCCTGCCTTGTAATGACCTTTGAGCTTTAGGTGTGGTCTGTGAGTACCTACAACGAAGAGCAAATAATGATTTAAGGCCTTCTACGGTGATATTTGTACGAAGAGGTAAGTTCAATGTACCATGAAGCATTGTGTAAGTATGCGGTCAACTTTGATGAGGAAAGAACGGAACGCAGTTCGCAAACCGCAATTTGGAGAGCGTCATGGTAGTATTGGAATGGAGACTATTCTTGAGAAACGAAAAGGTATGCAAGTATAGAAATCAAGACAAAGAGCCACTAAAAGCTGAACAAGCGAGACTGGGAATATATAAGAGGCTTGAACCATCTTGAATGATTGTAGTAAGGATCATAGTCAGGTAAAATAAGGAAGATCAAAAGTCTCTGCGGAATCTGTCAAATGAGCTTGGAGGATTGCGAGGTGAGAAGCTTCCCATTGGATGTGGATATGAATAAGCCTGACGCAAATAATATTCACAGTTCTCATTGCTAGATCTGTTAGATTAGCTTGGAGAATCACGAGGTGAGGAGCGTCGGATTGGAGGTACCTACATATGAGTCTCACTAGATACGTCTCGCTCTTCTCACTGCTGAATCCGAGAGATGAGCTTGGAGAATCATAACGTGAGGGGCATGAGGTTGGGAGTACCTACAAGTTTCCCGCCTAGATACGTCTCGTCGTTCTCACTGCCAAATCCGCTAAATCAGGTTGGAGAACCACGAGATGACAGGCATCAGATTGGATGTATCTATGAATTCCTCACCCAGATACCTCTCATCATTCTCACCAGTGTAAGTACAACTGATACAGGACCCATAATAGACGGAGGAGTCTCATGAGGGGTAGAGAAGTTGAGAAAGATAAGTTGGAAGAATGGGTTGGAAGTAGGAGGAGTAGGGAGAGGAATCGGCCAAATATATAGACGAGGAGGATGAACGACGACGGACCACATGACCCAACTGGCAAGTGAATGGCATCCATTCATGAGAAAATGGATAATTGAATGACTCCGTCACTGCCATCTTGGATTCCGATGAGGGTAACTTCAGTATTGTCTCATGTCAATAGCTGCTCAATAACGATCCCGAGACTGTTAGAATATTAAGGCCGAAAGCAATTGTTTCGATTGAGAAACTGGAGGGAGATGAAGGTCAGAGTGTATAAAGAACAGAAAATGATGGATGAGAGCAGAGCATCGAACAAAAGAAAGGCTTGATATCTCAGAGATGATGAATGCTATGTCATTTGATGGGAGGATGAAGTTGAATGGAATAGGTCTGGTGAATACTGCCTATGAACCCTGGATTCACATGAGTAAATGAGTCACTGGCACTAACACCATGACCGGGCCGGGATGAGGAAACAAGCTCGGATGTCAAACCTTACAACCCCACAACGCCCGTTGCATGACTTCATTGCCTCTTTACGGAGCATATGAGAATGGTAACAAGTGAAATCGGTATATCGACACTTCTACTCCCAATCTGGCTCATCCTCATCACTCTCTTCCTTCTTCGCATCCCTAATCTCAATGCCTCGATCTTCCTTCGGACTACCGGGGGCTCGACTGGTCGCACCGCTAACAAGATCGTAACTCGCGTCACTGTCGGGCTGGCTGTGTTGATCCTGAGAACGGCGAGGGATGGCATCTGAGGGTTTGAGCGAGCCTTTCCGTTCACTGGCTTCATTAGGGTCGGTGGATGGCGGCTGCTGTGGTTGGATCGTTGTAGTGGAGGAATGTGATGTTGAAGTAACAGGGTTCGTAGTGGTAGAGGGAATGGAAGAGCTGGCTTTTTGTTGTGGTGTGGATGGGCTGTCGCTGTCACTGTCGTCGTCCCATGATACGTGTTCTTCGGGGTCGAGCGCGGCGCCTGCTTGCTGTTAGAAAAATCACTTAGAATGATGAGGGTCGACAAACCTTTCAGCATATCCCTCCTCCTCTGCTCCTCGCTCTCAATGACCATTCTCAGGAAGTAGTACCTCGACCAAAAGGTCTTGTATTCCACCTGCTCCGGCACAAGCTTCTCCATCGCTCTCCTCAGCTCCTCATATTTGTCAAGATCTGTAGCAATAGCGTCGGTTTTCTTCTCCACATCAAACTCCTTCTGCCACTTGTCGTACTCTGCGCCTTCCGGATCCTTTGCGAAGCTGTCCAAAGAGGAATGTATGGCATGCAATTGCGCATCGAAGCGCGTGGTATGAATGACCCTCTTCCCATCTTGATCCTTGCTCTCGAACATAACCCTGCTGGAGCCATCTTTGCCCTTATTTTTCTCATCACTCTCACTGGGTGGGGCAATAGTGACGGCGTCTCTCAGAAAATTCCTAACGTTGGTCCCGAATTTCAGCAATGCCTCGTCAGCTGCATCCTCTGCTTTCTGAACCTCTTTCAACCTCTTTGCGGCTTCGGTGCGGAACCTCGCTATCAGTCCTTCGGATTCACGCAATGCTTCACTTTCAGTGCGTACCCTCTCTTTCTCCTTTGCAGACTCGGTGGTTGGTGGCTGACTTAAGTTGTTCAATGCCTCGGTTTGGGGATTCTGATCCTGCCCCGCGGACATCGATCTCGCTCGATTGACCAGCGTCGTTCGGAGATCTGAGAACCCCTTCAGGACTTCCTCGCCAGTGGTAGAAGCCTCCTGTTGGGCCCCTTTGTAGTAGCTTTCACCCTGCTTCTTGACATCGCTGAAAAAGCCTCCTAGTTTCGCAGCCCATGGACTTGCAGAGATAGACTTGTAGGCTTCTTGAAACTCGTTATTGAGGTTTTGCTGCTTGGCTTTGGAATCCTCTTCCTTCTTTGCGGCTTCATCTGGCGAGAGAACCTCTTCCTGAATGTGGTCGTACGCAACATCCATGCTTGCCGAGGTCACACGAAGCTTAAGATCACTTTGAATTCGATATCAGACAACTAGCAGGCATCCAGTCACACTAGCATGGGTCTGCGATTGAGAGGGTTCTGATAGGAAAATGATGTAGGTGCACGAACGTAGTGAATTGCAAACAGTCAGTACTCGAGCCGCTCCCCGCCCCGCCCGTATTCCGCCCAGCCCCCGCATCACCACCATGTCAGGAGAATGAGTAAAACCCGACTCTTCTCAACCGTTCAATGCCTTCGCCATGAGAATCCTCTTGTAAGTCAGATACCTCCTCGCTCCTACTATTCTAACCCAACTCCTCTCTCCAGGGTCTCCCGCGCTCCGGCGCCCCTCCCCAGCTCCCCCGCATACAACGCGGTCTTCCACAGAAACGCCGCCTCCTCTCCGTCCGCAAAACCATCGCCGTTTCCTCCGCAAAAGGTGGCGTCGGAAAATCCACCATAGCTGTCAACCTTGCCCTTGCCTTTGCCCGCGCCGGTCACCGCACAGGAATCCTCGATACAGATATCTTCGGACCATCGATACCTACTCTGCTTGCGCTATCTGGGGAGCCGAGATTGTCGGAGAACAATCAACTGCTACCGTTAAGCAATTATGGGGTCAAGAGCATGAGTATGGGCTATCTGGTAGGAGAGAATGCGCCGGTGGTGTGGAGGGGTTTGATGGTGATGAAGGCGCTGCAGCAGCTGTTGTGGGAGGTGGAGTGGGGTGGATTGGATGTGCTTGTCGTGGATTTACCGCCGGGGACAGGTGATACGCAATTGACGATTACGCAGCAGGTTGTTTTGGATGGTGGGTCCTCTCCGCTGGGGAGAAAGACACGAGGGAAATTTGCTGACGAGGTCAACTCCCAGGCGCAGTCGTGGTATCGACTCCACAGGACGTTTCACTGAAGGATGCGGTGAAAGGTGTCGAGATGATGAGAAAGGTCAATGTTCCGGTGAGTTTATTCCCTCTAGCTTTCCCTACAGGTGCTAAGGCTGTACGTTGGATAGCTCCTGGGTATGATCCAGAACATGTCCGTCTTCATCTGTCCACACTGTAACACAAGTACGCATATATTTGGCTCGGAGGGCGTCACTCGGGCTTGTTCGCAACATAACGTTCCTTTCCTCGGGGATATTCCTCTTCACGCGAGTATCTGTGATGATGCAGATAGAGGGAAACCTACTGTTGTTGCAGAACCGGAAAGCACAAGAGCCAAAGCCTTCACAACTATTGCAGAGCGGATTGGAAAGGAAATTGACTTATAAAGATCAAAAATAATTCAATATTCCAACCCCAGACCTTTCCCCACTTTCATTACCGTTGAAAATGTGAGACTAGACCTATCCGATGTACGTATTTCTAGAACCCCGTCTTCATCAAGCCACATGGAACGCCAGGTATCAGTCCTAGAGACAGCCTCCTTTTTCCATTTCCATTCCTTTATATCCTTGAACCCTTACAGTGATGTCAATGTGATTTGATAGCTTCACTTGAACATCTTGGTAAAATCTTGATCCTCAGGCGAAAGACCTAGGATTGCATCGGCGTCTTTCTTCTCAACGACTGCTCCAGATCCTGAACATTTAGCCTTTGACTTCAACTGGCTGCAAAGGTTATCCATATCCAACTCTCCTGACTGTGCCTTTTCCGATTCTTGCACTCGATCCCTGTCACTTGTCAGCGAACGGTATCATGTATTAAATTGTAGTGACCAACCACAGTTTGCTACAATCCAGCATCTGCGACTCTTCTCGGGCTACCTCATTATTACCCGCATTCTGTTGGTCTTCTACTTGTTGCATGAGATCCTTCTTTGGTGAAACGCCGGGTTCCTCGGGCATGTTGAATGGTGTCGTAAAGTCTTGATTCAAAAATGCGTCATTGAAAAACTCGTTCGTGAACAAATCATTCTGGGTATCCCTGTAATCGCCAAAAAGAATGGGGTCAAACTGCCCGCCATTCTGCTGGGCCATCCAGTCAATTCCATGTGTTTCAATGCCAGGCGATTTGGTTGCATTGGAGGGCGCGGTCGCCACCTGTGTTGGTTGAGACATTGGAGGTACCGGATCCATGTTGTCACTACACTTTGTAGCCCATTCACCACAAAAAGTATTCTTATCGCATATTGAATCTCGAGGCGCTGACTCTTCATTAATGGTATTCAGTGCACCTTCTGAAGCCTTACGGTGTTCTGGTGAGTCACCTGAAGGCTCAGGAGTTGTGCCAGATGAGGACGCCATCCCACCGTGGGAGACGGACGATACAGATGGTGATGCTGCGATGGAAGTTGATGAAGTTCTATTTTTATTTGATGCTGGATTAGAAGCAGTAGGGCTCCCCATACTTCCAATACTGGATGAGCTTGTCATGAATGGAGTCGATTTGTCTACCGCAGGGAACATATAATCGGATGAGTTGCTGCGAGAAGCACTTGCCAATATCGAGGGACTGAATAATCCGCTTAGATCCTCCATTCCCGGCCCTTGGAAACTTGTTGGAGAGACTTGCGTACTACCATTCGGTGTAGAACCTATTGTCGGTTTTCTTTGCTGGTCAATCGGTGAGATGCTGTTGTTGGTAGGAGACTTGCTATTGCTGGAACCAGAAGTTCCAGCTTGCATCACTCTGGGAGTAGTCCCGGAAACTGTTCCTGATGGAGTCTTGCTCGGTATACCAATCCTCGCCAGAGACCCATTGTTCATGAAAGTTGATCCCGGCAGATCGCCGAATTTGGGAAAGGCGAATTGGAAATCATTATTGTTGGAAGCAATTTTGCTAAGCCGAGGTGCTGGGGCTGCTGGAGGAGAATAGCCATTACTATTCAATGACAGTCGTTTGCGATATTCCTTCACTTCTGTGGAGAGACGCTCAACCGTTGCTCGAAGACGGCCGTTCTCATGGTTGGTAGCCTCTGACGCTTTCTCCAGATCATCGACCTTCGCTTCTAGGTCCTTCAGGTGGCGTTCTTTACGCTCACGGAATGCTCTTTGAGCGGCACGGTTCTGTGCTTTGCGTTTCTTGATTCAAGTCAGTCTATGCGAGTGACTGAGTCGACTTCAGGATGTAGACTCACAGTGGTTGGTTCCGAACTATTCAATGGTTTACGACCAGGTTTTTTGTTGTTCTTATCGTTTCCTTCGTGTCGCTTATTCTTTCCATCTTCGTACTCACTGTTCTTCCTTTTATCATGCATATCTTCATCATCATGGCCGGATGCTTCCGGCAAATCTCCAAAGAGCTGATCTCCGGTATTTTCCCAGTCAAAGTTCCCGTCCTCCAAGTCCTGTCCATCTATGAAAGGGCTATCGTCAAGAGGGAAAGAGTCGGCAAGGGAGTTGTTGATACCTTGTGATGGCGACTGGTACAACGATTGTGGGGATGACTGTTGTTGAGCGGCCTTCATTGCTCCATTGCGAGGGTTGGAACCGGAGGCATTCGGACTCATGTTCTGGGTGGCAGATCCCTTATTAAAGGACGTCGATGGATTATTGGATGAGAGAGCAGTCTGCAGGAGGCTTTGCTGATCTGGGGTTAAGGAGAGATCAGGACCGAAGATTGTACCATTGGTATACCCATTCGCCATTGTTTTGCGTCAGTCGTCGGTAAGGTGAGATATGAATCAGATAGATCAAGGATAGCGTGGCAGAGCGTTGCTTCCCGAGAGCTGAAAAGCCTCTTGATTCCCACCACACAAATCAGGCAGCCTTTTTCGGACCCGATTTGCGTTCGATCCTCCCGAGGCGTAGTGCGATATCGCTGTTGATAACACGTAGGTGCAATTGACTGTAGAAGGATTGAGAAGGAATGAGCTTGTGATCGAAGCTGTAGGAACGTAGACGAGGAAGCCCTGACGTCGAGGGAGGAAGAACAGGTGGCCTAAGAGTTGGGCTCTCGTGGTTCTCGTCTTACTGAGTTTGAGACGGCGGGATAGTTCCTCGACTAAGCTGCAATAAGCAACGACCTCCTGACTGGTTGTCCAATTAAACTGGCTGTATGCAGCCTTTGATGCAGAGTGCTTGGGGTTCATACACCGCCTGAGGAACAGATTTTAGCCCACGGACCTTTGAGTCACCGACTGTCCAGAAGTATCAGATCGAATGCATACGATGACGCAATGCCTATCTGATGTCATTCGATAATCGCTGCAATTCAGTGAGCGAGTTCCGCCGATAGCTCTAAATTTGTCGGATTAATGCGCATAGTAACATCATTTGCGACATCACCAGTATCCTCTTTTCCCTGGCTTCCCTGTGAAAGCAGGCAGTGCCTTATTGAGCTAGGGTGGACTTTGGTGGGGTTAGGATTTCTAATCCGAAAAGGCCGAGACCAACACTAGCCATGCCAAGACTTATCTACGGTAGCCAATCCTGAAATCAAGCGCATTCTCCGCAAACCGTAATCCAACCACAACGACAAGCTCTCTAATTTCACCATTCGCTTCTCTGTTGATAGAACCTTCTTCATATATCACACTATTTCCCTCGTTTTACCAGCTCACTTTCGATATGAGTAACGAAATCGCTGCTCTTGAGGCAGAGTTGAAGGAATACAAACTTCAGGTAAGCCGTTGCCCTTCTGTCAACTACTAAGGCTAAGACCCTACAGCTAGAAACAGTCCAGTCCAATTTGCAGGCAGATCCCGAGAACACGGATCTGCAAACTATCAAGAATGATCTTGAAGAAGTCATTACCCTCACCAGCACCGCAATCGCAGAGCTAAAGCCAGCCTCAGCACCAGCGCCCAGCAAGAAGCCTTCCCCACCGCCCGTGAAGGAGAAATGGTCCAAAGAAAATCATCCTGCGTATCAAGCCGGTTATCGCAAACCAATCGCTCCTCCTAGTCCAGTCGAAGAACCTACCAAAACGACCTTCTCAGTCAATGACAACGTGCTGGCGAGATGGATGTCTGGCGACAAAGCATTCTACCCAGCGAGAATAACTTCCATCACCGGTTCATCGAGCAAGCCAGTCTACATCGTCACCTTCAAAAATTATGCCACCACTGAAACCCTTTCCGCCCAAGACATCAAGCCTACCTCCAATGATTCCAAAAAACGCAAGGCTGATGGTACCCCAGGCACACCAAGCACGCCGACTGTACCCGTCAATACCAATGTGATATCAGCAGCTGCCAATATCAATCCGGATTTAGCTAGCCAGGCGAAGAGAGAACCGAGCAAGGTTGGCGATGGACCGACAAGGCCTGCAAAGGTCCCTCGGAAGGTCAAAGCGAACAAGGAATTGGAAGCTGGAAAAAATAAATGGCAGGAATTCAGCGTCAAGGGGAAATCCGCTTCCAAATTTGCGAAAAAGGATAGTATGTTCAGAACACCAGAGGGTGTGAATGCAAGAGGTGAGAATCCAGAAACCTTCCAAATTCTCTTTGCCCTGTACTGATGGCTAATCGTTGGCAGTTGGTTTCACCGGCTCAGGACAAGAGATGCGCAAGGATCCTGGACGAAGTCGTCATATCTATCAGCCATCTGCAGACGAAGAAGCGTAGATCAAGGATTGGATACCAAGGGGCAATCGTAGGTGTTGGGCGCACGGCTAGGGCAGGATTTTTGGCTCCATTAGATTGTCATGAGTACGGGCTAATCATTTGTGAATGCCAGTCATAGATCTAGATGTCAACATGGATTTTCACGGATTGAAAATCCGTCAATTGCCGTCCATGGTTTGCCCATTCCTTTGAACCGAGAACTGGCTAAGTACTTGAGTAGCAGGACCCTGGATATCCACTTTTGGGACTGTTTCTTCCTTCTGCTTCTTTCATTCGTGTTCAAGATTTCCTTTGGTTTGTTAGTTCCAGAATCTGCAGCATCGGTATCGAGGTTTTGTGAAAGTGATATCGAGGGTCTTGATCCGCAACTTCAGTAGCTCATGTAAATCGCCAATCGTTGGTCCATAAATCGATACCTCTATATGCAGGATGTGGCTTTCATTGGTTGTGATCAGTACAAAACAGTGTCACGACCATGTAGATTAGCCGCAAAGTTCATTAGGCAACAGACCTTTTGCAAATTCCATCCACAGGGCAGAATGTTCCAAAGCTCTAACCGTAGTATCTAACATTACCATAATAATGTTCTCTCCCTTCTCCCCATATTCTAGCAGATGGTCGTCATGCATAGCTCATCGCTCATCCAAATGCGCCGAGTCCCTAATCCCCCTTCGCTTCTAATACCACTGTCTCTTCCGATCCACAACCTCAATCGCCTTTCCCTCCTTGAATTCCCTACGCCATCCCCGTCCTCTCGATGAACCATATCCCGAAGAGCAACCAGCCCAAACTAATAGTCTACCCACTTACCACACCCATCAGTCCCGCATATTTCTGCACCATCTGAGGCTGCTTGCTATGGATAAATTTCACCATCTCGACCACCTGCTCCCTCGTCTCATCATCGAGCTGCGTCGTAGGTGGACCAAGGACTTTCTCGACGATAGGAAGGATCTGGAGTGTGAGGGACAGGATGGTAGGTTCGCCTTCAGCATCTGTATGCAAATAAACAGTCAGCCCGAAATTTTCTCCTGTCATGTATCCACAAGGAAAGGGCAACAAAGGTAAATGTAAAGGACTACTCACACAACCTAACAACCGCCCCCCAAACCGGCTCATTCTCCTCAAAGTCCTCCGTCAACGGCAACACGCCCACGAGCGCCGGCAGCACCGCCCCCAGCGGCACCCGATCCTGCCACCTCCTCACCATCCTCGCCGCGCACCCGGCAGCATTATCCTTCAACCTCGCCCCTTCCATCCTAAGCAGTCCCTCCAATTTCGACAGCACAGCATGAAAATACCTCCCTACTTCCTTCTCGTCATCAGATTTCTCAATGAGCATGCCCACCGCAAACACGGCATTAGATTTCGTCTCCGGATCCTCGTCGTCGAGTCTATGCATCAGGATTTTGAACAGGGAGGCTGTGAAGGGGGAGACCGCTGCCTCCATGGAGCGTATACACTCTGCTAATACCCCCACTGCTGTAGCCCGCTCGATGGCTTCACTCCCGCTCGCGAAACGGAAGAGCAGTTTCTCCACCATTTTGTAGAATTCGGCGAATGTGGGGCCGAGGACATGGGCTAGGGAGACGAGGATATCGAGGGCGGTATCGATGACTAGCCAGTCGTATTCTGAACTTTCGAGCAGGCCGGGGTCGTTGTCTTCTGGGGAGTTTGAGGCTGAGGAGGAAGCTGTCGAGAGGGAAAAGTCGGTTTGGCATGGGTGTTTGCGGGAGAGGAGGGCGATGATGGTTTTTGAGACGGGAGTTAGGGTTGAGGGGGAGGAGAGGAGGGAGGGACCGGTTAGATTTAGTGTGGCGGCGAGGTTGCGGTTGATGTCTGTGACTGTTGCTCTATTTGGGGGAGTAGGTGGTTAGCCAAGAGTGGGGGAGAGGAGAAGGGAATGGATGGGTGAGGAGAGGAGCATCAGGAGTAGATAGAATCGCTTGCTCAGCAATCATACGTGAGTATGTCTGAGTGAGCTGGGTATAACGAAGTGTATGTCATCATATGCTATTTGGCTTGTGATCAGAGAAGATGGGAACTGTGATACATACCTATCCTCTTCTTCACCCCAAATCGCGATTGTGGATGTAGTGACAATTTCTCCAAGCTTTACTATCTCATCTGAAGGCTTCTGCTGTAGTGGTAGACCCGGTTTCCATTTCTGAATCTCTTCAGGCTGAAGACCCCATACCGCTGAATATAGTCGGTACAAAGTCCCAATGGCTGCTCTTCGAACCCCTTCATACGAATGTTCGGTAAGAGGTAAGACGATTTCGACCGTTTTCTCAATATATGGAACATAAGGTTGGGTGGCATGAGTCACAATATCACCCACCACTTCCACGGCGATTTCTTTCTCCTGGGCAACAGCGGTGATAGTTTGAAGATCATCCCAGTCAGAATCATCATCATCACCATCTTCCATACCGTCCAGATCTTCGATGTCGCTTGCTGCAACTAATTCTTCGTCACTGAAAGCAGCGACTTTGACTTTTTTGCCGCCGATAGTAATCTCTTTACCCGCCAGATCAGCTGCTTCCTCTCCCAACTCAACTTCAAGTTCCGATTCCTCGCTTTCAAGACTGGCGAAGATGGCTTTGACGACTCCCTCCAAGAAAGGCTTGAACTCGTCCTTGTATACTTTGGCCATATTGCCCCAGAATAGGAAACTTGTTTCTCTTAGCTTAGGGTGATCTAGGTGCAGACCTTCTTCCGTTGCTTCCATCAAGGGTCGAACATATTTCTGGAAAGGTTTTGCGCCTACAGCCAAGGCCATAGCGCCCATAGCATCGCAAGTCGTACAACGCAAATCGAGTTCTTCTTCGCTGTCTTTAATACGGACATAGTCTGATAACGAATTCATAGTCTGCTCAAAATATGGGGAGAAAGCTTCTTCTGAACTTCCAGCGATGGAACCCAAGGCACCAATTGCGGCGGATTTGACTGAATTATGAGGGTGTGTGAATAGGCGGCTCATTCGGGGAACAAGTTCCGGAAGGTATTTGCTAAGGACTTCAGAGTCCAATCCATCAACTAGAGCATCCATGGCATTGCAGCATGCTTTAATCGTGACCAAGCTCTGCTCATCAGAAGCTGAAGCTTGTCTCATTGCAATGTCGAGATGCTTAACGAGCGCCGGAATAAGTTTCGCATGTTCTTTCCCCAAGTCTTCAGCAAGATCCTCGGCAAGTCTCATGATGGTGTCAAGAGCGGCTCGACGGACTTTTTCTTCTCGATCTTCAAGCAGTCTTAGAACTAGTGGAAAGATTTCATGCAGCTGCGTATTGATGAAATCAGGCGCGCCCTCAACACAAGTCCCAAGTGCCATGATTCCAGCTTTCCTTCGGTCTGGATCTGGGCTGTTAACATAGGCTCCTAGGTTGTGCAGTAGTGGTACGACAACTTGACTTGGCGGCAAGCTTTCTGCGAGGACGTCGATAAGTGCCAATGCTGAACGGCCGGTAGTGATGTCTTCGTCATCCGTGCCACCGTCGCCTATCTCCGTGACAATTTCTAGGCACTTCAATGTCAACTGTTCACCTATCCTCATCCCCTGGATCTTGAGCTTTCTGAATCGGACACATTGCATAAGGAAACTCAGAGCTTGCGTTCGCGCGTCTTCATCTACGTCAGTATCAGCAGCGATGTTGGTCATGAATTGGATGAGATCTTTGAAGTGTTTGTTGAGCACTGAAGAATCGCATCCGAGCAGTGTCTGGAAGACCTCGAAACTCTGAGTAGTCCGATCTTCATCCCCTGCATCAATCGCCTCCTTGAGAACGCCAACCATTTGAGGTATCAGCTCTTGGATGGTAGCAAGAGAAGTTGTGTCTTCATCCGTGTCCAGAACGATCGCGATCCTACTCAGGGCAAGCATAGAGTTGATCTTGACCTCTGCGCTTTGGGGGTCATTGATAGTCTTGCCGAATAGTTCTAGCAACTGTGGTGTCTTCGCAGTCATATCCTCTCCAATAGCTTCGATTGTAGTAAAAAGAACATATGTCCCCACTTCACGATGTCTTGGGGTCTGGCTTCCAGCTGCTTGAACCAGGGTGTCAAAAAGATCTGGCCATTGTCCATCATCGAGGTCCTTTTTAGCGATCGCGGTAATGACACGTGCCGCTCCATGCCGAACAAGCTGTTGCTCTTCTGAAAGTGTTTTCTGAAGAAGGCGTTGGCGGATTTGCGGCTTTTGCGCCTCGGGTAAGGTCTTCCAATGTTTGGAAACGAGTGATCGAGCTTGGGTTGCAGCTAGTTGTCTTAAAGATGTTGATTCATCGGAAACGAGTATTTGTAGGAGAAGCGAAAGGGACTCGGGGTGAGGGTAGAAATCCGATTTTAGGGTAGCAGTTGCAGCCTTGACTCGAGCAGTGTCGGCTGTTCATGTCAGTTACTGTTCTTAATATAGCATGAGTTGAGACTTACGTGCTAGGATCTCCCTAAAGAGCTGGATGAACTGCTTGCTGTCCATCTCTGGAATTTAGAAATTAAATGATAGTCCACCAGCTGTGCGCATGAATTCAAGAAAAATCATAAAATTCGCTATCGATTGTACCGCTTGGCCCGATGTTTAGCCGCTAGTACGCGATTCACTTAACGCGTGCGATGGCCTCGATAAATCAATATACAACGCCGATTTTTTGTGCATATTGATTGCGAGCGGCGCGAAGGAAGGACTGCACATAAATAGAATTGTCCCCAAGTCGGTATGAACAAGTCTCCGATTCTGTGTTTTCCTTCGTACCTCGTCAAAAAGTGTGGTAACAGTGTCCGGCCAACACTTCTAGAAACAAATCTGACCACCATCAACCACCAGATCAGCTCCCGTAATGTAGCTTCCAGCACCACTACACAACATGACAATCGGTCCTGTCAATTCTTCCGGATTTCCCATCCTCCCCATAGGATTCCTTCCCGTCCATGTCCTCCTTGCTTCGTCTAACCCATCCCCTTCGTTCAGAATCGTGTCCATATACCCTGGAGAAATCGTGTTCACACGGATGCCGTACCTGGCCCATTCTGCAGCCAGAGAACTTTTGAGTGATAACAGCGCTGCTTTGGAAGCATTATAAGCTGCTTGAGGTTGAGGAAAATTCGTCCTATGTGCCGATATCGAGGCTATGAATACCATTGTCCCGCCAATTCCTGCGTCGACCATAGATTTAGCAACAGCCTGCGCACAGAGAAAGGAGCCGGTAGTATTGATGTCGAGGGTGCGCGTCCATTCTGCTGGTGTGAAGTCGATGGCGTGCGTGCAACCTACGACGCCGGCAAAGCAGCAGAGGATATCTATGCTACCGAGCTCGCGCACCGTACTGGCTACCGCGTCTTGAACTTGTTCCGCGTTGGTCACGTTTACTTGTCTTGTTATGACGATACTTGTGGGGAAGTCATTCCGCAAGCTGTCGATCTGCGATGAAGAATGTGAAGGGTTGAGGTCAAATAGAGCGAGACCTGAAAGGCCGTGCTCTAGTAGAGCTCGAGCATTTGCAAGGGCTAAGGTGCCGGCTCCACCGGTCACTGAGGGTAGGTAATATTTATCAGTCTTGGAGTGTGACAGTGGGGATAGACAGGTAATTGTACCCCTGAGTCAATTGACATACTGATGGCATTGCCTTCAACTGCGAATCGTTTGATGGCTCGACCTTCAGCGGATAGATAGTGTGGCATCGGTGGTGGTGGACCTGTCATTGATGATTCGTCGCCTGTAGACAACGTCATGTGGGGTATTGAGCGCGAGGTGAGTGCTTCTCTGTTTACCGTTGATTGAGGCATCGCTGGGTAGATTAGATCAGAAGTAGATACAACGAGATGAAGTAATATATCACGCAGCTGTATGTTCAGATTTAATGCAATGAGTGTTTACATTGGAATCAGTAAAAATGATCGGCAAAGTGGGATGATCAATTTTGAGCTATCAAGGAATTGTTTATGAGAAACCTTCTTTTCCGAATGCCCGCAAATGTTTATGTAATGGCTTCTTCGAATTCTTGTTACACTTAGGACTTCTCCAGTCCGTCACATGCAGATAATGGGCCTGATGAGCCCCACGGTATGCTCAATCCTTCCTAGGTTTGGGGGGCGTCTCCTTGCCCACGGTGTCCAGATTGGTATTGGAGTTGACACCCAAAATATCTTTGCCTGTCATCTTCGTATTGTACTTCTCTCCACCCGATTCGAAAAGTATGTTCATCGGGAACCCAACCTGGAAGGGCAAAGCACCGTCAATCTCATCCACTTCCTCATCTGTCAACTCAACCTTCAAAGCCTCAATGTTACCCTTCAAATGTTCAACCTTCCGACCGCCAACAATGGGGAAGACATAAGGTGACTTGTGCATCACATATCGCAACGCGATGCCGGTAATGCCAACACCTTTAGCTTTTGCGATCTTGTCGAGCACAGCTGACACAACGCGGTATTGCTCCGATTGCTCACCCATCTTTCGTCCTTCTTCTTTAGTGCGTTCCAATTCTTCGTCTGTCTTGAATTTCCCACCTCCAAGGGCACCCCATGGTGCTAGAGCCATGCCTTCGTCTTCGCACATGGGTAGGATGTCACGCTCAAAATCCCGATTAGCAGCGCTCCATTGCCCTTGATAAACGCTGAATTGGGTGAGACCATGGTCGCGGGCATACTGATTAGCCTTGCTAACGACCCAGGCTGGGGTGTCACTGATGCCAAGGTAGATGACTTTGCCTGCGGTAACAGTATGGTGAAGAGACTGCATAAGTTCGGGGATTGAAGTGGTAAAGTCCCACCAATGGACATAGAGAAGGTCAAGGTACCCAGTTTGCAGCTTTCTGAGACTTGCTTCGAGTGAGACCTTCAAGCTCTTCGCATGGTTACCTTGGAAGTTCGCTTTGATGCCATCCTTGAATACGGGCACGTATCCAGTAGTGAATTTGGTGGCGATGACCATTTCATCGCGGTTCTTATGCTCAGCCATCCATTCGCCAATCCAAGTTTCGCTTTCCTCGTTTTGGTAGTTGTTGGAGGTATCAATAAAATTGCCGCCGTTGTCATAGAAGAAGTCGAGCATGGCGAAGGCGGTTTGCTTGTCACATTTACCCATGATTTGGGACCAGGCGTCGCCAAAGTTCATTGCACCAAGACATAATGGAGAAACTCTGACGCCTGCTGTTGGGCTGAGGACTAATAAGAGAGACGTCAGCATTCTTCAACAAATCAACTGAACGTGATCAGGCATCTCTTGAGAGAAGGTACTGAAAAAGAATCAGGCGGGAGATATCCTTACTCCGATGGTAGCCCAGGTGGCTCTTTGGCTTTGGTGCCGGGGGAAAGGCAGAGTTCATTGTGACAATAGAAGTATTCGCAGACTTGATTGTAAGGTGTGAGGGTGTAAAGGAGAAAGAAAGGTTGTATTTATTGACTTTCAACGGGTTGAAGTGATTTGGAAATGAACAAATGGATTTATCAATACGCCGGAGTTAAGATTATTAGGCATTCAGTGAGCATGATGTCACTTCCCGCAGTGGACTGTTGACTGTGGGATTTGGTGTCGACAACTTTGAGTATGCAATTCGCCCGGGCCGATAGCTCAATTTCCGGAGTGGCTATTTGGGAGATGTCTTGTATCAACTATAGACATACCTTAGTAGCAATCACAAGCTCTGTATTTAGGTGTCAGTAATTTTCCACCAAAAGGACAAGATGAAGGTCTGCAATAAAGGAAATTTTGAAGTGAGACAAGGCAAACTTTTTAAAAGATTGATCTACATGACTGGAGTAGTCAATGTCTACCTAGTCTATGTTTAAGATGTGCTATCGGTGATTAGTTTCGTGATTTTCCCAATAGCAATTGTTTGACCCTGTGGTACCGTTAACTTTTGACTTTGCAGCTCAAGAACAGCCGGACTTACCTGATCTCTCAATGTGAATCGTCCCAGCTGTGGTAGCGTTTCAAAGGTCTCAACGCAAACCTTTCCAGCCGCTGAGATCACTTCCAACCTTGCAATAACCGCCATACCTTGCTTCCCAAATGGCGGCGGCTTCTTACTTTTCCTTCCCGTTCCTTTCTCCAATTTATGCAGCAAAGCCCCGAACGTGACTTCTTCAACGGCTGAGTGTACATGCAATACACAATTAAACCCTGCACTAAGAATGCTCTTGAGTTCGAGGAGTTGGACATGTGCTTCAAATGCCTGAACGCAGTGAACCGGTCTCTTTGGAGAGCAGAGCACGAATCCTGGCTGGATGTCTTCCTCCTCTACACCCCTGATGCGTAGTCGTACCTGATCACCGCACTGTGACGTAGGAATTTCCTCTTCCGTTTCACCATACAAAGCGGAGATGCTGACTTCATCGCGATTGGGCATCAAGAGGTAATTGTTCGTCTTGCGCAGAACCCCAGCTTCGATCTTTCCCTCGATCATCGTACCCATATCCTTGTATTTGCCATTGATGGGCATCATGAAAGGTGCATTTATATTCCGTTCTAACGATTTGAGATTGTCAAGATATTCGAGCAACGAAGGACCGTTGTACCAGGAACAAACTTCCTTAGGTACTCGATCTTTGATACCGAGCGTGGACTGAGCGGAGATGGGCATGAACGTAATATCAGCTTTAGTGTATTGTAATCCTTTGAGGAATGTAGTGAGCTTGTCTGTACATTCTTTATAACGATCCTGGCTCCATTCGACAGTTGGATCGTCCATCTTATTGACCGCGACGACTAATTTGTTGACTCCTTGCGTTTTAGCTAATATTGCATGTTCCCGCGTCTGACCACCTCGTTCGAAGCCAGTCTCGTATTCTCCTTTTCGGGCAGAGATGACAAGGATGCCAACGTCAGCTTGTGAAGCCCCTGTAATCATGTTAGGTACGAACGTCTTGTGGCCTGGCGCATCGAGAACGGTGTAACGCCGTTTATCGGTCTCGAAGAAGCCGCGGCCGACTTCAACTGTTTTCCCCTTCGAACGTTCCTCCTTCGTAAGATCAAGAGCCCAAGAGAGATACCAGCTCTCTGTACCGGCATCCTTGGCCTCCCGTTTGTACTTGTCCATTGTTCGTTCATCTACCATTCCAGTGGCGTAGAGAATACTTCCACCGAGTGTAGACTTGCCAGCGTCGACATGACCAATGAAAATTAAATTAACATGCTCTTTGCCATAGACCTCTTCAAGAAGCTCTTCGTCAACATCCGCTGCCTGCTCCTTGATGACCGCATCCGCTTCTCGTGCGGCTGCCTTGGTATCGCCAGGAGTTGGACTTGATTTCCCGGATGATGGAGAAGGTGATGCTTTGGAGTTGGTAGTAGATGATGGCTTTTCTGTCTTTTCAATAGCTTTCGTTGCTGCTACTTTTGCACCAGCTTCCGCTGACAGTGGGGTATCTTTTGAGGTGGCGCCTGGGACATCTGCCCCTATCGAGAGGGTCTTGGCCTTGGGCGCTACAGCTTCAGCTCCTATAGAGAGTGTTTTGACGGGGGGAGCGGCTGCCGAAGAGGCGGGTTTAGGTGCCTGAGCTGTGGACATTGGTGTGGTAGTATCTGGATTTGTTGGGCGTTTTGCGATTATTGGAGTCTGTCGTGGTGCTTGTTGTTGATGTGATTGTGGCTGTGGCTGCTGATAATGATATGCTGGTTGACTATAACTTCCCTGCTGCCCATAGACTTGGCCGTAGCCTTGATTGTATTGTGGATATCCTTGTTGCGGGTATTGAGGGAAATCTTGATTTGACCTCTGTGCGCTATGGTACTGTTGGTATTGATTCTGCTGGTATGGCTGGCCAGGTTGAAAAGAATGTGCCCCAGGCTGAAAGGACTGTGCTCCTGGTTGGAAGGATCTTGCCTGCGGAGTATACTGTATGCCTTGACCGTTCTGCTGATTTATGTGGAGGTTCTGTTGGGTCTTGCGACTCAAGTCTTCGTCCTGGGCCGCTGGGTCATCCTCCCAAGAGTCAAGTCCAGACATGATGGCTGAGGAAGGTGCGGTCAAGGTTGGAGGGTGGGGCAGTTGCCCAAAGATTCGAGTCCGTATGTGGTTTGCGGAATTGAAATCCTCGGAGGTTGAAGTGAGAGATTAGATTATGAATTTCTCTAGCTTTATTTTCTCTTGGATGGACTTGTAAGTGTGGGTGTTGTAACTTCTTTAAATGATTTCGCACCTAATGTTAAGAAGGCAGCATTTCGTAGGAAATCGGATGCCAAGCCCGCCTTGTAGCGCTACGTGAGTCATTCTATCAAACAACCACGGATTGGTATGACTCAACAGTATTGAGTATAGATGTGTCGAAGATGATCCGAATCTTTATATTAAGTTTCCATGGTTTCAGCCATTATTTGTAGACTTTCACGTCTTTAATTTCACTCTTGAAGCCGTACATCCGTCGATATGGATATTTTCTTGGGAAAGGTACATCAAATCTCCAAGTATGACTACAAGAGTCACGAGAATTGATGGTGATACCTAGGTCACGCAGCAGGCTATGAACTATGCCATCAGGTACGAACCCATGGTTCAAATTGTAGCGATGACTCTAATGGGCAAAGATCGGGAATTACCATCACAGCAAGCTACGCGATCAAGCAGTCTTCTCGATTGCTGAAAGTACGTCTCATCCAGATTTGAAAAAGGATGATCATAACTGATCGTAATTCAAGTCGGTTGAAGGCCATGAAAAAGAAGAACTTCAGGACCTCCAAGAAAGACTTGACAGCAAGATCAGGGTTTGTCAACCTGTGTTTCCATTTCATGCGTCAGACTTTCTTTTCATTTTTAAATATCTGTTCTCAATACGGGCTACGGTCTCTGCTTGCTTTAAATTATTCAATCCGATTCAGATTGGAAGGGCGGCTTTCTGATACTTCATTTCAATCCAGATCATCTCACCAGCAATTGACATGATCGAATTAATGTACGTAAGTCTTCCTATTCTGCCGGCATTCATTCCTTACGTGCCAGCTTAACTATTTCCAAAGCTCGGCTAGAGGTAATACATCTTTGGAATCTGCTGTTTCCCTTACCAAATCTCTTAGATGGGAAATCCAGGCTTTGGGCCAGCGGTTGGCAGCTGCTGCAACCACCGATGAGCGTGCTCGTAATGGGAAACTCAAGGTACAAGAAAAGGCACAGCACGATATCGAGCTCAAACGAATTATTCAAGCGATCAAAAAGCTTCTGAACAAAATTGAGGATGCTGTGCCGCTGATCAATCTTGCCATCACCGCATCGGGGACGAGCCTCTCTTCGAACCTACCCTCGACTGTGTCTCCATCTAGGCTTCTTCAAGCAAGCACGTTTCTGACAGCTGGAGATACACAATATTCGATCAATCCATCACAGCCAGTTCAGATTGGCCCTACCTTCATTCTCTCCATGTACATGCTCTTTGCTGGCCATATACGGCCACAGTATGAAGAGGATGTTCGAGAGAGCACGTGGAAGGAGGTAATTCACAAAGCCAACGTAAAATTGATGCGAGTTCCTCTTGATTCACTATATGATTTTGCCGGAGAGGAACGTCGCCAGGAACCGTCAAATGGATCTGCAAGAGGAACTTCAGCTTCACCAAGTCCGAGATCACATGATGATATCCTTGTGTCGACAGAAGGTGATGAGCAAAGCCGGACGGACGAGTATGCCTACCAGCTCTGCATCGTGGAAGACTTGGATGATGATCGCGTTCACACGTTTGAGGATGATGATCCTCAACCAGGGCCATTTGGTGGCGTGGATCTAGCAGGCATCAGAGAAGCTTTACCAATCCATGAAGTCTCTAAGATCTTCTATGCCGACACTGGCAAAATCCTTAATATCGGGACAGATGGAGAAGTCAATAGTCCAATCTTATTACTGAAACGAGATCCAAACGCTGTCCCACCTAGGCGCATGATGGAGAGGAGCGTTCACGAGGATTTCCAGGATTATGGATCTGAACCATCCTCCAGCCCAATAAATAATGCCCAAGCAAACGGCCGCGCAAGCAATCAGCGTCAGCTCGTCCGACTAGAACGAGAGTCAACACCAGCGTCCCCAGTATCTACACCCCGAAAAGGCACAGAGATTATCCCAGCTGCAAACCCCTGGCGAATTCCTCAAGTTCTAGACCCCGAATGGCTCGCCTTCGAAGTCTACACCGAATCTCCAGACTCGGATCTCGAATCGGAATCCGATGCTGCCGTTCCAACAAAAGAAACACACCGGTCACCCTCCCTCGAGCCCAACCTCACAACATCAATGTCCCGGCTCAATGTCGATTCTCCCTCCTCAACCTCATCCCCGTCCCCAAACTCTTCAACCCCAAACCCAAGACCCAAAAATCCACCACCACCACCTCCCCTCCCACCAATCCGCACATCCCTCTCCCTCCTCGAAACCCTCCTCCGCCTCCTCTCCCTCCAGCAATTCCAACAAACAACCCACCTTTCCATCCCAGACGAACTCCTCACCTTCTTCCTCTCCGAATCCGCATCCACAGGCGCTGCGAACGGAGATGTGGAAGAGCGGAAACGATTAAGAGATGATGCGAGGAGGAGAGTGGGGTTTGATCCCTATGATGAGAGTCCTATCAAGAGACGTGGAGAGGAGTATCAGTATCAGCAGCAATACCAGAATCAACAACATCAAAATCAGAACCAATATTACTACAACGAACAAGAAGAAGGCGCATGGACAACACCCGAGCAAGATGCTGGTAGCACAAGTAGTAGCAGAGGAGATGGAAGAGGAAATTTACCCCCCGGTTCGCCGCAGTGGAATAACAGCCCGAGATATGATGAGGGGTACGGGACTCACCGGTTTTCATATCCGTCGCCGGAACCGGGGTATGCGGGTTCTCCACTTTTGTTGAAGGGGAGGAGGGAGAGGAGTCGGATGCCGGTTGATGGGAAAGGAGGGACGCCGCCGGTGAGGTTTCGCGGGATGGAAGGTGCAGTGAAGAGGGGGAGTCCGCTTGCGAGGCCTGGGAGTGGGGGGACGGATGAGGGGTTGGGGAGTAGTACGCTGGAGGGATCGAGGAGTCCGGAGGAGAAAGCGGAGGAGATGGAGGGGAAAGTTGGCAAGGAAGAGTGAATGATGAGTTGATTGAACGACTAGTCGATTCTTGAGATATCAGTTGGTAATGCGGTGTTGGGGGATGGATATGGATGCTTCCTTGCTTGGCGATGGTTGGTAGATACCCCTGAAGCTTCAATTGCACTGAACGAACGAATCAATCAAGATCGACCTGCATATGCTCCTCAGTCAAGAACAGTAAATATCGATATATCGACTTCACATCAATCGCATCAACTGTTCCAATCCACAGGCCTGCCCTGCCCTTGCAGCCTCTTTAAAGCTGCTCTGCCTTCCTAAATGACCTATCATACACGAGATTTCAGTGATCCGAACGCCATTCTTTAGCAACCATTCCTCCCCAACCCTTAATCTCTCATCCCCTTCCTCACCAACGTTAACACATCAGCTACATGCCCCGCCAGCGTCCGATTATTGCTCAAACACCACATCAACTCGTCCGTCACGCCTCCACTAAAGACCTCCTCTATCCACTCCTTCCCCTCTTTACTCTCCATCTGACTAAACGCACCGCCACCATTGACCCTATCTGCCATACCACCACGCATCCCAACCCCGAACTCCCCACTCCTCATACCGTCTGCCGCCTTCGGGATGTTCCTTGCCAAGTTCCTCAGCACCAGGATCGCACTCAGGGATAAACCGGCCGGATCTCCATGCTCATCGACGGGCGTGTTGTAGTATGTGAAATGCTGGTACACGGCCGGACGACCTTCGGGTTCGATCTCGGATCTTGGGAGCGGCTTTCCGTCAGGACCAGCGAGGATATGCGGATTGTGTGTACCATTCTTGCCGAGGGTGTTGGGTGTGAAAGGGACAGTAAGGGCATGGTCGATTTGGGGTTTTTGGTTTTGATTCTGTGATTGGGGTTTGTATGGATGGGGGTTGGTCGTGGAGGTAGATGTAGATGCTGATGTAGACGCTCCAGCTGAAGTTGTGGATTTGGGTTTTGGATCAGCACGGCCGGGGAGATGCACGTTGATATGTTTCGCGAGTTGCAATTTTGTTCTCTCAAGACGGCAGGTTGTGTTGCCGGTGGTAAATCGATGACATCCTGCCCAGTGGCAGTCGATGGACTCATCGACGGTTCGGCCATCTGATGTGTCCCATGTCATGCTGCCCTCGGCGTCTGCGATACGCTCGATGCCCATGTGGGTATTTATGATGTGGAAATGGAGGCTCTTAGATGTAGGAAAGAACTCGCTGCAAGGCTTCTCGGCGTTTGGGGCATGCCAGCGACAGCGAATGTAGGGTTGTCCGTGGGTATCGACGGGGGTGCGTCGAGGGCGGATACCTTTGATAATGAATTTACTGGTTTGCCCAGCGACGACCTGTGCAGTTGCAGTCTCAAAAATAAGAGAAACATTCTTGATAAACTCCGCTGCCGGTAGCAATCCTGGAGCGTTAGGAATGGCACCGTGAGAGTATGGAGTGAAACGGGCTTGGTAAGCTTGCCAAAGGGCGATCTGAGTAATCTCACTATCTTTATGTTCCTCGAAGACACATTTCAGCCAAGTATTCGAACGTTCGGGTTCGTCCATCTGAAGTAGTTGACGAAGTAGATCATTGGGGACGTCAGGGATTTTGTCGGCTGGTATCTCCGGGATTGCTGCCTGAAGAAGTGTTTTGGTCGTAAACTCAACCTCACCATAGCGGAGATGGCGGCATAGTTCTTTTATCAGTGGTGCTGATTGAAACATAGGAGTATCTGAATGGAAAAGGAGGATGGCGACATTCGAAGGAACAGCGGTGTACTGGTACAGAAAATCGAGCGACGCTCCTACCAGCTCTTCATCTTGGAGTAGTAGGTAACAAGAAAGCTTCTCGATAATTGTGATGGGAACAGAATGGAGATTATTATTCTCCTTCAGGTTCATACTGATGCGGCATGTGGCTCGAAGGGCTGTCAGGATCATACCACGGTCTGTGCTTCGGAGGACCTCGTCCAAGAGGATCCGATAAAGAGGATCGTTTTCAGGCATCACCCAGAAGCGAGTCACCATTTCGGCAACATCCAACATGTAATGTTTCAACTCCACTAAGCGTGGATCGTTTGGGAGTGACATGATGATAGTAAGCATATCACGAACGTCGGCCATGTCCGAGAGATACTTGGCATTATCATCCATCAACGATAGATTACGCATGGTAAGAGCGGCTTCTTTGCATTTCTCGAAATGCATGACTTTGTCTCTTGGTTCTAGCTCATCTGCTACATCAATACGAGGCATGGATTTGATCCGCTCAACAAGACCAGGGGTACCGTTGATGCCGTCAAGAGCATTTATAGACTTGTCACTCTCCATGTAGTCAACTTTCCAATGGATGTCGTAATACTCGGAAGTGATTGACAAAATGTAATCCACGAGTGCTTCGGCTAGCATTGGAAAAGCTTCAAATTTGAACTTGTCGCCACGTTCGTGAGATATTTTGACCAGATGGTGCAGAGCGTATTCTTGTTCGGCAGGGATGCCAGATCTTAATGATTGTAGGGTTCGAACATAGATATTAGGACCTTCATAGCCACATCCAGGCTTTGTCATGTCTTTCTGCTTGTGCTGAGGCCCTTGAGATTGCTTGACTTGCTGATAGAATCTTGTCGAATTATTTGCCGGAGTGATGACTCCGCGGAGGGTGAGCGGCATAGGAGGTCGAGGTTCGTAGCTAGCAATGCTAGGAGGCATGCTGATCTGGTTTGTCATCGGTACGTATGGATGACTTGATGGTGCTGTATTTGTAGGTTGCGGGGAATGACTTTGACTAGTTGCGTTTCGTGTCTGTCGTGACGAAGAGACATCTGGTTGGAAGAGGACGCGCTGGGGGGGCGCCTGTCGAAGACCTAATCTCATGGTGAGCATCGGATGGTTGTGTTCATAGGCTATAATATATACCTCTTGTTGAACGTCCAGTTCCACTGCCTGGCTCGTCCAGATCCATCTTGTCCCCCGCTTCTGGTGTTCTAACTTCTTCTTCACCAGAAGCTTCCGCATCCTCGATGGTTGGTTGACGGTAATTGTTCACGGTACGTGTAAGAAGGTCGCCGCCTTTGGCGGTAACATCTTCAAGTATTGCTCTTGGAGGTGGGGTTTTTTTGTGATAGTCTACAATCTCAAATGCACTTTACAGAATCAGTGAAAGTATGAAGAGGATATAGCTGTACTCACGCAAGGTTCTTATAGTAGACCGTCTTCAATGCGAAAGCGTAGGCGGCAGCGTTGGTAGCTCCAAGGTGGAACTCATGGCCAACTTTGCGCCAGGCGAGCTTCTCGCGGCTCACTTGATCGTAGCCACCGAGATTCAAGACAATGGAGTAAAGTTTCTGGAGGTCAATTGGCTTTCCGTTGACGCGTGGGAATGAATCGAACGTGGTCCTGGTACATCATATGAGAGAGTAGATCAATGTATGAGTGTGATAAATTTGCTGATGTTGCGTGCGACATACCCTCGTTCTTCGTGGAACGCTGCCAACTTCTGTATGAATGCATCGTTGCTCAGCTGTAAAGTCCGGTGGCTATCTGGCATTGCCGGGAAGTTTCGCCAAGGAGGCAACCACGTTTCGTATCGTGATCAGCGTGATTCGATTACTGCTGGCCAACTATCCCGTATGAATGATAAATGGCATTGCATGCTTAGATCCATGCTTGAACAGCGGCTCTACGGGCCGACCCGTTCGGTGATCGGTGCTGAAATGCTCCGTCCTTATCAGTCAAGCCACCCGGAGTAGAAAATAAAATAGATGCGAATGCAACACTTTGATGTTCAACCACATCTTAGTAATTTCAATGGCAAACGTAAAGTAAACAGTACCTTCGACATTTCGACGTAATAATCATCCAGATTTTGTGAGGAAATTGAGTGTTTTAATGGCACCATTAATAGATCAACTCCTGTATTATTCGCGTGCCAAGGCGCGCCCCTCCATTCACTTTGGATTTAAGGGACCAAGTCTTCTTGAAAATACGCTTTACTCTTCTGTGGAAGAGTCAGAGATAAACTATACTCATTCTACATGTATGTATGCACCTATATCAATCATTGTTCTGTGTTAGAAATGTAGAGAATTGCGGTATTTTGATTCGAAGATCACAACATCAGGTGGTGTGATAAAAAACATTGAGGTCTCCCATAATTTCTTTCCATACCATTTCAGTTATTTTACTTCTCGTCTCAGATCACGATGGCCCGCGGTCCGGTTTCATTGCAGCTGCATAAACTTTCATTCTGTACAACTGCTACTCTGCATGCAAAAATGCTATGGGAGCATCTATCAGGGGATATTGACATGTTTGCTGTCTTTGATCACGTCAAGAAACCAGGGCTGGGACAATCTGTATCAGAAAAGCAGATTGTTCGTCTGATTCGGCATGGCAACCTTCTCGTAGGTGTTTGTATGGCGTTGCACGTTACTGACGTGCTTGCTCTTCCTAACGTGAGCGATACGTCGTTGACGACAAATGATAATACAGGAAGAGATCGATCTCGAAAACATCGTGTACCAGGTTCGACTGGATGAGGAAAGATTCCGATCTCAGCAGATTCAGGACTCCGACCGATTCGTCGTCCTTGTGATCAAACATCCTTCCGTGGCACTACGCTATCAGCTGGCTTCTGGAGAGGCATGTTCACATAGCAGTCTATCAGGCGTCTCGGTCTGACTGTACCTACTAGGTCAGAAGAATACAAATGAACTTTCGCCCAGAATTGGGTTATGAGATGGCTGTGCAAATCTTTCGTGCCCTCGGAGTACCAATTCAAAACAAGAATATATCTGAGAGCTTCAAGTACGGCGGAAGTGGGGGATTGTCACCGGAACAGCATTCCCAGGCAATGCCGTCCTATGTTGCAGCTGCTGAAGGAATACGAACGAGGACTGGGTAAAGTAAATTCTGTCGATATTTTGGTATCTCTCTAACGTCCTAGTAGGACCTACTCAAGTCACAGTACCACCTATCACAATAGCTTGACGAATTTAGGAACAGTTCCAAATCTTGAGAGACCTTCGAGTGCTCTCTCTTCTTACCGCGGTATCTCATCGAGCCCTACTCGTGAACACTTGGAGGCCAGAGGGGGTTTCTATTATAGTCCAACTGTAGCCGAAGTACAAAGACCTCTGCAAGCTCCAAATTCTATCGAGCGCCCAACGACCTCATTCGGCCATTCATTGCCATCGTCGAGCGCGCCTGAAAAGACTCTCAACCGACCTGCGACGGCGCCAATCACCCTCAGTCAGCTGATGCCACCGAGAAGAGAACTTCCATTTCCACCGGGGCCAACCACAAGCATTACCGATCGAACAGCCCATACCGAAGATCCGAGTGGACGCGAGAAAGCTGAGAGTAAAGACCCCAAAAAGGCAGCAACGACCACCAGAAGTCGCGCAAAAGGGAATGTCAAGGGGAAACCATCAAGACCTTCATCTTCGAGAGCGAAGCCTAAGCCGTTGGCCAACGAAGACCTTCCTAAGGATCAACCGGCCCTAGAGAAGTCAAATTTGCAATTGAAACCCCAAAAATCCACAACGGCAGAGTCCCAGCTACCACCTAGCTCATCAAGTAAACTATCCGGCTCCAAGAGTGTGATGACGACAACATCTCCATCCAAAATCAACACCCGCAGCAAGAGCTCCGCGACCGCCGAAAAGCCGATTCCTGTTCCCTTGCAATTCTCCAAGGATTTCGAAAACATCCCGCCAGATGAGTACATGGACAGATTGGACCACTGGGTACGCAAGTACCAACATCTTCCCGCCCCTGAGCCCATGGTCAAGCCAATGGGGACGAAGAACGATCAATTAGCTGCATGGGCGGCCCAGACGGAGGACAAGCGTAAAGAGGCGATTGATGACATGTTATGTGCATGCTTGGATGATGAGAATTTTAAGAAGCTGGTTGAGGATGTGCATGGGTCGTGGCGACGGGTTGGCTTGGGCTTTTAAGAGAACTTCCTCTGTTTTAGATGAGAAATGGCGTGGGCTTACTGAATATGCTTGTCGAATTAGCGGCTTGTCTTTTTGCATTGCATGGCGCTATATACCCCTTGCTGCTTGAGTGGCTTCTTTGAGATAGACTGTCCTCGTGATAGATGTATTGCTGATATATTGTTTAATCGGAACAGAGCGTGCTTTCGGATACCGTGTCATATAATGGCCAGCATCAAAACATACCTCTATAGGTCTTCTTGATTCAATCGATAGCCTCATAGTCCTCTTGATAATAGATTTTTACAACACCGGATCCACAAATGATGCTCAATTGCCATGAATGCACCGCTATATGAGTACACCCATTAATTCCACCAATCTCACAAATCCTTAATCTTACTCAATAGGTTTAACCCCCCTATGTATCGCCGCAATCCCCCCCATCAAATCCTCCCACCCTCCTTCCCCCTCCCTCGTCATCCCCGGAACCATAAACCCCGCCTCAAGAATCATATCCCTCCACTCCCTCTGCTTGGGGAACTTCTCAATACTCTCCACCAAATACTGATAACTGTCCCTATCCCCCGCCACCAACTCCCCAATAATTGGTATCGCCCCGAAACTCCACCGCTTGTACAACGCGTTGAATAGCGGGAATCGATCCACGTGGCTGAATTCTAGGCATGCAAATACACCGCCTGGTTTGAGGACTCGGTACGCTTCCCGTAGAGCAAGGTGCTTGTGAGTGAAATTCCGGATCCCGAAGGCGACGGTGTAGAGATCTATACTTGAGTCCTCGATTGAAGGGGGAAGTGTTTCGGCATTGGCTTCCAGCCACTCCAAGCGGGGAGAGTCGGCGTATGGTGTTGAAAGCGCGCGCTTCTTGCCCTCCAACAGCATCGAAGGGTTTATATCCGAGACTATGACTTTTGATTCCTCATCTCCGTTTATCAAAGTGCTATGATCGAGGAGTCGGAATGCGATGTCCCCCGTGCCACCGGCTATGTCGAGCATCGTCCATGGTGTTCTTGAAGTTGAGGGGGAGGAGGGGGGAGGAGAACCGGGGTTTAGGGAGCGGACGAAGTGGTCTTTCCAGAGGCGGTGGATGCCGAGGGACATTAGGTCGTTCATTGTGTCGTAGTTACTTGCGACTGAGGAGAAGACGGAGGAGACGCGGGAGGCTTTTGTGGAGGAGGGGATGGATTGAAAGCCGAAGTGGGTGGTGGTCGCATCTTGGGGTTGGGTGGATTGTGGTTGAGAGGTCGATTGGGAAAGGCGGATCGAGCAGGATAGGCAGCGGTATTGTGAGCGGGGTGGAATGAGGCGAGAAGATCTCGAGGAGATCACGCGTGGTGGCATTTTGTTGGTTTGTACTGGAGATTTGCTGGATGATGATGGAGTATGGTCGCCCAGGTGGGCTCCGTCTATAAGACAGAGGTGCTAATGCAAGCCACCAAATAAACGCTGGATACAATCTCTACATTGCCTTATACTAATTAGGCGTGTTTTATTTAAAATTCCATTTTACCTCGCTAATACTAAATACCTTATTATTTTCTTTATTTTTAACTTTACTAGCGTCGATTTCTATTTTAAATTTTTTTATTCCGCTATATTTTAGAGGTTTAATTATCCTATCTAGCTTATTTATTTACTACCTTATAATTTTATCGGCGGTTTCAATAAGTATACCGGCTATTTATTTTTTTAGAATAAAATATCTAAAGTATAGGCTATTTAATATTTTTTTTATATTTAACTTTTATTTAACTAGCGCCTCTATTTTAGTATCGATATTTTATTTAAAATATTTAGTAGTAATATATTTATAGAACTTATAACTACTATTTTTTTATATAAAAATATACTATTTAAAATTTTTATTTAATATTATATTATAAAAACTATATTAATATTATATATATTAGTATAATAGTAAATATTTATAAAAAAACTAGTAATTATATTAAAATTTATTATTTAATTTATTTAAATCCTCGCCGGTAATAATTATAATATTATTAACTAATTTAATTTTATTAACGAGTAGGTTTTAAATAAATATTAGTAGCTTATATAAATAGGGGTATAAAGCGAATTAAAATAAAATAATACTTTAAAAATTTATTAAAGCTTTATATATATACTAATTCTATTTTTTATTAATAGCGAGGATATATTAAATTATATTTTTAAAGCTAAATTAATATAAAATCGCTTTATTTTTAAATTATTTAATAATAAAATAATAAACTTTTATAAACGAGGTAGTAAATATCTAGAAAAAAAGCGGCGAATAAATTTAGTAAATATACGCTTATTTTTCGCGTATTTACTACTATTTATTAATAATATATTTCTTTTTATCTTTTAATATAGTATCGATAACGGTTTTAATAGATTTTTTATATTTTATAATTATTTTACGGTAGTAAAATATAGAGTAGAAGTATTTTAATACTATTTTATAGTTGGTTTTATTTATAATACGCTTTAAAGTCTATTTAAAATACTATATATATAGTAAATAATTAATTTCGGTCTCGCTAGCGATTAAACTAGAAAATATTATTTTAATTATTTATTATTTTATTATAGAATTATTAGTAAATATAAATTATAAATATTAATTATTTTTTTTATTATACTAGTCTTTTAATACTTTTAAATATACGGCTAGAATATTACTATTTTTATATTAGGCTAGAATATAGATATATAGCCGTTATAAATTTATTTTATTATAAATTATAACGATATAAAAATACTAATCTAGCTAATTTATTTTATATATAGAATTTATTAAAATAAAATAGTTATAAAAACGAAGAATATTTAAATAATATTCTAGTATAAAAATCGTAATATATAATTAGATACTATTAACGTGAATTATTTTAATATTTTAATATTAATAGTATTATTAAAAAAATAGAAATATTAGCTAAAAAAATTATTAAAATTTTTATTTATTTACTAATTCTAGTTAATTAAAAAATTCTATTTATAATTTTTTCTAACTAGATTTTATCCTATTTATTAAACGTTAATTTAAATTAGCTTTTTTCTATTTATAAGCGGTATTATATATATTATATTTTTTAAAATAATAACCGCCGGCGGTAATAAAGGCTTTTTTAATATTTAAATAATAATAAATATATAGTATTTTATTAATAGCTATAGTAGTATAATTATTAACTATTTTTTTAATAACAATTTATTTAATTTTTTAATTTTATTTTATAATATTAAAAGCTTTAAAATTATAATTATAAATTTAATAATTTTTTATTCTTTTTAGCGAAAAATAAACGGGTATAGATAAAATATTATCGGCGAAAAAAATAGTAACTTTAAATTTTATACTATATAGATTTATTATATATATATTTTTCTTCTATTTTTTTCTATTCTAAATTCTTTACTATTTTTTTTACTATCGTTAATATAAATAATATTTAATTTAGTAATTTAAATAATACGGTAAATATTTATTTAAAGTTTAAATATTTATAATATATAACTAGTATTTAGTATATTATTTAATAGAAAAAATTATAGCTTTAAAAAGGTAAAAAAAACGGAGCTATATAAGCTCGATATTATTTAGATTACTAAAAAGGCGGAATATAATAGCGGCGATAAACTTTAATAATAGCGAGGTATAATAGCGAAAATAAATAGATAAATAAAAGCGCTAGCGAGATAAAATGAAATTTTAAATTTTTATCGGAATAAATTGAATTAAACCGAGTTTTGGCCTGGTTAAACCTAACCTATACGGGTTGGATTTTCTATAGATTGGGATAGAGTTTTTACAGATTAAATTAAAGTTTTTATAAATTAACCCGAAATTTTATTATACTAATTTATTAATAGAATTTTTATAGTAATTATTATAATAATTCAATTATAATTTCTATTAATAATAAATATTATAGTAATTATTTATTTTACTACTAGTTTTTAACCTTTTTATTTTTTACTATAATTTTATTACTATTTTATTTTTTATTCTCTAATATAATTTTATTACTATTTTATTTTTTATTTTTTAGTATAATTTTATTACTATTTCTTTTATTTTCTAGTATAATTTTATTACTATTTTCTTTATTTTCTATTATACTTTTATTATTATTATTATTTAAACCTTTTATTTTTTTATTATTTTTATCGAATATTATTCTATAATTAATAAGCCTAGCTACTCTAATAGTAGTAATATCCCGGGTCCGTTATTTTTATTTTTTTTATTTTTATATTTTTGTTTATTACCGTTTAAATATTTTATATTATTCCTATTTTTATATTTTATATTATTTTTATATATATAATACCGCTTCTAATTTTTTTAAAAAAAAAAGGTTTTATATTTATACTAATAAAAAATACTAATAATATTATCTAGAAAAGTTAATATATTAATAATAGTTTAATTATATTTATTTATATTTAAAAATTATAAAATATATAACTAGTTTTATATTTTTTAATAAAATAATAATACGTTTAATATAAATAATAGCTATATTTAATACTATAAAAATTATTATAAAAATAATCGAATAAAAATAAAAATAATTTATTTTTAAACTATAATATTAATATAATAGAGGATATTTTTAATAAAATATATAAAGCGTTTTTTTTAAAATAAAAGCTTTTTAAAATTTTAAACTAACTAACTTTAATTTTAATAATAATTATAAAAGTTAAATTTTAAATAATTTCGCGAATTAAATAAAAAAATAGTATAAAAAAAATTAAAGATTTAATAATTTTTTAATATTTTCTAATTTTTTAAAATATTTTAACTAGATAAATATTAGATTAAAATCTAGTTATTATAATAATTACTATAATTTATAATTAGATTTATATTTATAAATATATTTTTATAAAAACTTTAAATATTTAGCGAGTTATTTATATAATATTTTATTTATAGTTTTTTTAATAGCCGTTTTAATTAGGCGCTTTTTTTTTAAAAGTATTTATAATATAAATATTAGTATTAATATTAAAATAAAAATTAAAAATTAAAATTTTATTTTAAAAAAGAAAATATAAGGTAAAAATCTAGCTAATTTTCGAAAATAGCTGATTTTATACGCTAAAATATATTAACCTTTACTACTATTATAATTATTATAAAGAATAGCTAATTATATAATAATTAAAAACTTTAATAATAAAAAATTAAAAAATTAAATAAGTAAAAAATATTTATTAAAAAAAAAAGGAATTTTAATAAAAAATCCCTTTTTTAAATTTATAAAAATAATAAAAATTTATTAATATATTACTATTAATTTAATTATTTTATTATAATTTTTATAATTTTTATTAGATTAATAAAATTCTTTTTTAATATTAACTAAAATAGTATAAATTTATTATATTTTAAAAAATAAAATATTATAATAATTATTATAATAGTTTATTTTATAAAAATATTTAAATAATAGAAAAAACTAAAGTTTAACGCTAGCGGGTATATTTTATACTAGTAGATTATAAAGCTTTATATATTTTATATTATTTTATATTTTCTATAATTACTAATTTGCTTTTTTTTTATTTATATATTAGCTTTTTAAACTTTAATTTTACTAGTTTTTATTATTAATTAACTATAAAAATTAGTATAATAATAATATAAATTAAAAAAAAGCCTATAACGCGAATACCTTTACCGCTAAAAAATTTAAAAGGTAAAAAAAAAAAATAAAAAAAATATTAATATATTATTATATAATTGAATTTTTATAATTTTAATTAAATCTAATAATATTAATATAAATTTTAGCGAAAGCTTTATAATTATAAAAAAGGAAGAAAAGTTATATTTTAATTTAATAGATATTAATATAAAATTTCTAATATAAAATATATAAAATTAATTACTTTTTATTTTTTTTTTATTTTTTTTTAATATATTATATTAAATAGACTATTATAATAATTATTTTAATATATAATTAATATAAAACTTTTAATATTAAATATAAATAATCGATTATTTTTTTTTTATTATTTTTATATTAGTAGTATTATATATTAAAAACTATTATAATAATTATTTTAATTTATAGCTATTAAAAATACTATATTATAAAGTATATAAAATCGATTTATTTTTATTTTTTTTTTATTTCTATCTACTTTAAATTATAGATTACTATAATAATTATTTTAATTTATAATTTATTATTATTAGATTCTATAATTTTTAATTATAATAAATAAAAAAAACTAATAAAATTTTAATTAAAACGTAAATTAAAAGAAAAACTAAATTAAAATCTATATATTAAAAAAATAAAAAAGTATTTAAAAGATTTTACTTTAGAAAAAATAAAACTAAAAAAAAAAAAAAAACGGATTAATAAATAATTTTTAAAGTTAAAAATATTATAAAAAAGATTAAAAAGTATTAGAATATATTTTTTAAAAATTAAAAAATAATAATAATAGTAATAATATAATTAAAAATTAAATAGTAATATATTATAATAATTTTTATAATAATATAAATATTAAAATAATAATTTTAAAATTATTTAAAATAAATATATAATAATATATATAGTTTAAATTAGAATTAATTATAATTTTAAAAATATATATATAAAAAATAATAGGAATTTATATTTTTAAAATATTTTAAATAATAAAAATAATAATAGTAAATTTTAAATATAAATATAATAATTTTTATATTAATTTAAATTTCTAAATTCTATAATTATAATATTAAAATCTTTTATTAATTATAAAAATAAAAGCGAATATATATTTAAAAAAATTAATAAAAAGTTATAAAAGGAAAATCGATATATAAAAAATATTTTTATTTTATTCCTTTTTAATTTTAATTTAAAAAAATTTTATTTTATTTAAAATAAATATATTAAAATATATACTTATAAATTAATATATTTTAAAAATTATTATTTTAATTTTTATTACTATTTAAAAAAAATTTTAAAAATATTAATAGTTTTTAAAATATAATTATAATAATTATTATAATAAATACTTTATTAATAATTATAGAATAGATATATTAATATAAACTTTTTTTTATTTTATAAATATTTTTTATTTATTAAAAAAATTACTTTTTAAAATATACTAATATATTATAAAATATTCTAAAAAAAAGATTATAAAAAAAGTTAGTATAAATTACTAGATTTTATTTAATAGTAAAAAAATAAAAAAAAATATTTCTATAATAGCTAATTTAATATAAATTCAACGGTTAATAATATAAAAAATATTTATTATATTATAAATACGAATTGATTTATTAAAGAAATACTTTTAGTAATAAAATATTTAATAGATATAAATAACCGCCTATTTTTATATAATAAAAAAACGTATAAATATATAAAATACGCTATACTAATTTAAAAATACTATAAAAATTATTATAAAATTAAAATTTAGTTATTTTAATTAGATTTTTTTAATTTTTAAAATATTATTATATTAAATTTAAAGTATTTAATATTATAAAATAAAATATTTATAAAAAATAAATAAATTATAGATTTAATATTATTAATATAAAAATATTTATTAAAAAAATATAATTTAAATTTTTTTTAAAATTTTATTTATTTTTTATATTTATTATTTTTATTATTTATATTTTTTATATTTATTATTTTTATTATTTATATTTTTTATATTATTATATTTTATATTTGATTTTTCTTTAATTTACTAATATATATTTTATTTATACTAGCTAAAAATTATTATAAAAGAATTCTTTTTTTTAATTTATTTTTTTTTTATTATTATTTAATATAGCCGCAGTTTTTATCGCTTTATTCTATTTTTTTAAAATTCTATAGCCTCTAAAGGATAAAAATTTAAAAGAATAAAAAAATATTAAAATAATAAAATCGGGTTTAATAAAAAAAAAAATTTTTTTATTAAATTTATTTTAATTAAATAATATTTTTTATTTAAAAATACTATAATATTTATAAATAAATTTAAAAACTAGAATTATTTTTTATTATCCGAAATTAATTTTTATTTAAAAAAGTTTATCTTTTATAAATTTATATAAAAGATTAGAATTTTTAGTTTTAATATTAATTTATTTTTTTTTAATTCGTTATAAAATTTAGAATTTAATTATTATAATAATTATTATAATTTATTTTTTTATTTATATAAAATTCTATAATATAAAAATTTTTTTTATATATCCGCGGTTTTTTTTTATTTTTTTAAACGTTAAAATTAATTAAAAATAGTACTATTATTTTAAATAAATTTTTATATAAAAAATAATCCCTTTTTTAAAAATATAATAAAACTTTAAATATATTTAATTAAAATAAAAAAAGTTTTAATTAATTATTTTTATTTAATAAATTATAGAAAGTTTATTTTTATTTTTATTATTTATATAATCTACCGGTTCCTTTATTAATATTATATTTTAATTAAATTTTTTATTTTAAATTTTTTTTTTATTTAAAAATTTATTTATAGCGAGATTCTATAATATAATATATTTATTATAAATATTTTTTTAAAAGTAATATTAATAAATAATTATTTTTATATAAATTATTAATAAATAATATAATTTATAATTATTATATTTTTGGCTAGCGATTAAAAATAAGGTTTTACTTATAATATTAGCTAATACTATATTAAATATATCCCTTATTATTTATATTAAAATAAGAAACTAAAGTTTTAATTTTATTTATTATTATAAAACGAGCTTTTTAAATTTATTCGAATTTTTATTAAATAAAAAAGAATTTATAAAATTATATTAATAAAAAAACTATTTACTATAATAATTATTATAATATTTATATATACTATTTATAATATTCGTTAAATTTATTTATTATTTTAACTATAATAAAATTTTAATTAATATTATTAAATAAATTATTTAATATTATTATATTTAAATATATTATAATCTATTTATTTAATTATCTAGTTATACTAGGTTTTTTATATTACTAACTAATATATTAATAGTATATATTTTTTAAAGCCTATTAGTAGATTTTAATCTAAAAAATATCTATTTTATTATTACTTTAACCTACGAATTATATAGTAGCTAAAAATAAATAAAATAAAGTTATTTTTTTATATAATAACCCGAGACCGGTTAGAGTTTAATTATAATAAACTTAAAATTTTTTATAAACTATATTAATTGTATTTATTATATTTTTTTTTTAAATTATTTTTTTTTAACCGATTTTTAATAGTATTAAAATAATCGAAAAAACGATTATATATTTAAAAAAAAAGATAAATTATAAAAGTTTAAATTATATTTAATATTTTTATAAAAATATAAAATAATTTTAATATTTAAATAAAATATTAAATCTAGCTTTATTTATTATTATTTAAATAAAAATATTCTATTTTTTTTAATTAATTAAAAAATAAATCTAGTTTTATTTATAAATTATATATATAAATAAATATATAATATATTAAATTTTATTAATTAATAATATTCTAAAAAAGTTTTAATAAATATCGAGTTTAAAAATATTTTTATTTTTTATTTAATAGTTTTTAAATAAAAAAATCGTTTTATTTAAATTAGATTTTTTAAAATTAAATATTATTAAAAATATTTTTATAATTCCCGTTTATATTAATATAAACGCTAAATTTATAAATTTTCGATATATTATTATTATTAATATATATTATTTATTAAAAAATCGGATTATTATAATAATTACTATATTATTTAATAGAAACTTTATATATTTTTATTAATATAGTTAGTAATTTTTTTTAAATTTACCGAACTATATTTTTATCTTTTTTATTTAATTAATTTTTTTATAATTTATTATTTATAGGGTTTACACGAATATTATCTAGTAATATATCTAAAACTAATTATAATATATATACTAAATATAGTATATATACTAGTTTTAAGTTAAAATTATTATTATTTTCTAAAAAATCGCAATTTTTTTTAAAAATATTAATATATTATATAATATTCTAAAAATTTACTAAAATATCTTTAAATATTATTTTATTATTATTAGCATTATTTATAATAATAACTAGTATTTTTTTTTAAAATTTAAATTTTTAAAAGATTCCTTTAGCTATTTTTATAAAATATAAACTAGTATATTATTTTAAAATATATTTAAAACTAATAAAAACTTTATATTAATTCTAGATTTTATTAATAGAAAATATAATAATTAAGATATATAATTAATAGTTTTTTACCGATTAATAATTAAATATAATTAAAATTTTTATATATTAAAATAAACTATTAAATAATTATTTTTTAATATTATCTAAAAACTTAAATAAATAATTTTAAAAAAATAATAAGCTAAATAATTTAATTATTTAATTAAAATATTAAAATATATAAAAATCTTTAATATTTTCTATTATAATAAAATTTTAATTTATTATAATAATCTAATATAAAAACTAGATATTAAAATTCTCGCGTTTTATATTTTTTAAAAGAACCTTTTATTTAATAAACTAAAAGTTAAAAAAAATAAGTATATTTATATATAATATAGTAATTATTATAATAGTATTTAAATTAAATATATTCTATTTTTTTATAAATTTTAAAAAGTTATTTAAAAAAATTTATAACTTTTTATTTTTTTTTTATATTTAAATATAGTAATATATATTTTAATTATATTTATTTTTTATCCGTTTATTAAATATATAAAAATTAATTTATATTATTTATATATTATATTAAATTTTTTATTAAACGTTATAATATATTTTTAATAGTAATTTTATACTATTATTTTCTTATAATTACTTTMGTAAATATATTTAAATTTTTTTTTTTTTATTATATTAGAAAAGTTTTATATTTTTTTTTATATAAAGGTAATTACGATTTAATTTACTAATAAATAATAAATTTATATTAAATTATAATCTATTTAATTTTAAAAAAAAAATTTAAAAACTATTTAATATATTAAAAATTTAAAAAACCTTTTTATAATTATATAAAGAAAATATTAAAGTAAATAATTATAAAAAAAAAATAAAAAACTATTAAAAAAAATAAAATTAATATATTTTTATTAATATATTATAAATTATTATTATATTAGTAAAATATAATACTAGTTATTTACTATTTTTTTTCTAATATTTTTTTTTTAAATTTATTTAAGGTTTTAAATTATTTTACTAGATTTTAATATTTATATTTAATTATTATTTACTAATAAAAAAATAAATAATAATAATTAATATAATAATTTTTAAAATACTATAAATTAAATATTATAATTAATATTATAAATATTTTAATATTAAAATATTAAATTAACTATTTAATATATAAAAGCCTAAATATTAAAATAAAAATAATTAAATAATATTAAACGATTTATATAAAAATCTAAAAAAAAAAAAAATATTTTTATTATTTTTAAATTTTCTTTTATTATTTTTATTATTAATATTTCTACTATATTTATTTTTAAATTATATATTAAAAAAACCTTCGATTAATTAATTTTAAAGGCTTATATTAAAGTTTTCCTAAATATTTTTACTATTTATACCTAAATAAACTCGAAATATTATATAAAAATAATTAAAATAATATAACTCGATTTTAAAAATTATAAAGTCTATTAAAAATAATAAATTAGAATAGCTGAATAGTAGATTTTTTTTTAACTATTAAAAAACAACCGTTTAAAAAATTAAAAAAAAAAATTATTTAAATTAATTAAATAAAAAATTTTATTAATATTTTAAAAATTAATTAAATAGAAAATTAAAAATAAAATTTAAATAATTATTAAATATTAAATCCTTCCTCGTATAATTTAAAAAAAAAAAAAAAAAAAGTAATATTATTTTTAAATATTTATAATAATTTTTATATTTATTTTTTAATTAATTTTTATATTCCGCGAAATTCGCTATTTATAAATATTAATTAAATTAATATTTTTTAAATAATTAATTTAGTAAATTATTCGCGAAATTTTTATTAAATTATAAAAAAAAAATATATATATTTAATTAAAAACTTTTAAAATTTTGTAAAAAACTATAAAAATATATTTAATATATTAATTTAAATATAAAATAATATTTTAAAATAATATATTATATATTAATTATTTTAATATCTAATCTTTATATAATTTATATAAAAAAAGTAACTTTTTTTTTAAAAAATATAGTTTTAATAAAAAAAATATAAAGTATATAAAGAATAAAAATTATATAATAGATTTAAAATAATTAAATATTTTATTATTATAATAATTACTATAATATTCTATTATAAAAATTAGACTAGAGTTTTAAATTAAATCCGACCTAACTCGCTAAAATTTTAATCTATATAAATTTTAGAAATTTATTAAAAATCTAATCTGAATTTAACCTATACCGGGTTGAATATAAATTAGGTATAGATTTTTTCAATTTATTCCGACGAGTAATTTTAAATAAAATACGCCTAATTAGTATATAGTAATATAAAGATTGTATTTAGTATTTATCTGCTAGAGTATATTAGTATTTTTATTTTATAGACGATATTATTTAAATATATTAAATTGCTATAACTATTTATTTTTTTATTTTTTATTTTTAATTTTAGAAATTAGACTAAATTTATATACGCTATACGGCTTTACCTAGCTATAGCGCTATTAATACTAATTAGATTCTTATAAAAAGTATATATACGGAAAACGCTCGTTATTATTACTATTAAGCTATAGGAGCAGTTAGTATTTGGACCCTAGGTGGATATTATATAATAGAGATAATATATTAAGTTATTAGTACAGCGGGCTTTTTAAAAGGCCTAAGCGGGGTTATTTAAATAATTACTATCTAGTATAAAGTAAATATATTTTTAGATATATAGMGATCCCCTTTACTTTTTACTAGAAAATAAAAATTAGTTTTTTAATATATTTAAATATATACGCTATAAATAGTTCTTTTATAGTAGTTTACGCTTTTAAATTAATTTAATTATATTTAATATATTATAGTTTTAACTTTTTATTTTCTTTATATTTAAAGGCCCGGATTACTATTAAAAATATCTATTAAAAAAGCTCGCGGTTATAATAAAAATAGGAATAATAGTAATAATATAATTACTAACTTCTAGGATTTAAATATTTAATCGAAAACTATATATATAGACCTAATAAACGGATCTTCTAGTATAACTAATCTAATAATTCTTTAGGATAAATATATTATAGAGCTATTTAATAACGCTATAGAATTATAATAAAATAATAGTATTTCTTTAGCGGAACCGATACCGGGTTTTAATACTTATCGTTATAAAAGCAAGAAGTTAATATATAATATAACTCTATTCCTTTTATTATTTAGTTTAGGTAATAATAGTTATAATAATAGTAATTCCTTAAATATATCTTTAAACGCGTAAACGGAACGGAAAATTAAAAATTTAAAATATAAAATAGAAAAGGCTATTAAATATACTCGTCGCTTTAAAAAAACTAGAGTAGTTTATTAATAAGCTTAAATAATACTCTAAAAGCTTTATATATCTATTAGTATATCTATTCCTATTATTCCGTTTAATAATACTAAACCTTCTATTATTATAAGGCCGAAAGATATTAAGCTAGTTTTTTTACTAAATTATCCGCTGAAAAATAACTTTACTAGCTATTAAATATAGGTATTATAAACGGATATAATATTTAAATTATTATAAAATTCGTTCCTAATAAATAAAATAAAGATCCGGTTTATTATATTATTATTAAAAGGTAACCCTTTAATATAATAAATTTAATATATAAAAATAGATAGAATTAATATAAACTAGCTTAATTTTTATAAATAACTATTTAATTTTTTATTAAATAAAAAAAGCCGATCTTTAAACTTTTTATTAAAGTATTATATATTAAAATAGAATATAATAACGCTATAAAAGTTCTATAACTAGATAAAAATACTTAAAAATTAATTACCGGAGTTATTAAAAAAATAATATATAATAAATTTTATTATAAAACTTAAACGCGATATTTAAACGCTAGTATATTAGTTTAAATATATATTTAAAAATAAAATAAAAAATAAATAAATAGCTTTAACAACTTATATAAAAGGTATTATAAAAGGTACTAATATAAGTACCTTTTATAAAAAGCTTTTTTTTTCGAATTAAAATAGCTAGAATAATTAGATTTTAAAAAAGTTTTACGGTAATTATATAAGGGATAAATAAAAATAAAATAATTATAAATTCTATAACGAGCCTTTTATAGGATTAAAAAATAGTAAAAATATTAGTTTAAAGGGTTTAAACTAAATAAAATATTATAATTATTATAAAAAGGGTTATTACTCTATTAATTACCTTTATACAAAAAAATTAATAAAAAAGGTATTTATTAAAGGTACTAAATCTAGCGCTAATAAAGATTTTAATATAGTTTTAAAAAATAATTAAATTTAAACGAAATTTTAACGTTTAAATATCGTTTAATTAAAGTAATAAAAGGAATTAAAATAATACCCCGGTTTTATATAGATAATTAGATTAAAAGGGCTTCTATATTACTAAATATAGGGTTAAATATTAACTATATCTTATAAACTAAAGTAATAGAATAGGGCCTTACTTTAATAAATACTAGTCGTTTTATATTAAACTAGCTCCGGAATTAGTAGTATTATTATTATAGGATCTATAATCTTAAATAGATTTATATTAATAGCTAAAGTATAAAATAAATAATTTCTATTATTTTTTTCTATACTATCGATTTAAATAAATATAATATAATTTTAAATATTTTAAAAATTTATAAAGCTAGCCTACTTATTAATATATAGGMTATAGAATAGCGCTTTTCTATTAAAGTTAATTAAATATAAATAAATTATTTATAAATCTTTAAACGATTCCTAAAAGTATATTTTATTATATACGCCTTAATAGTATCGGCGGTAAAGGATTTAATTAATATTAATAATATAAAAATTTTATATTAGATTAAAAGCTTTAAGCTTATATTTTCTATAATAAAATTAAGTAAGTTATTTTAATTAAAATCTAGTAATTATACTATTAATTTAATAAAGGGTAAAAAACCGTTATATAAATTAATATATAACCTATTAAATAATAAGTTAAAAGAATTACGCTAATATTTTAAAAAAGCCCTTAAAAAAGGCTGAATTTAATATTTAATCTCGCCTATAGGAGCTTTTATCCTATTCGTACTAAAGAAAGATGGTAAATTACGCCTATATATAGATTACTATAGCCTAAATACGGTAATAATTAAGAATCGGTATCCGCTTCTATTAATTATTAAAATTTTAGATTATTTATATAGCGTAAAAAGGTTTACAAAGATAGATATATATAATACCTACTATTAGATTAGAATTAAGTAAAAAAACAAATAAAAAATAGTATTTTATATTAAATATAGGTATTTTAAATATTTTATTATATTTTTTAGCCTAGTAAATACTTTTATAACCTTTTAAATATATATTAATAAAGCGTTAATAGAAATAGTTAATATCTTTTATATAGTATATCTAGATAATATCCTAGTATATTTAAATTCCGAAGAGAAATATTAAAAATATATTCGTATAATTTTACGCTAGCTCCGCGAATACTAATTATTCCTAAATCTAAAGAAATATATATTTAATATAGAATAGCTGGAGTTTCTAGAATATATTATATTATCTAAAAGAGTAGAAATAAACTCTAAAAGAATAAATATAATTTAGAATTAGTCTATTCCGAAATTATATAAAGATATTTAAATATTTCTAAACCTAATAAATTTCTATCGGCGATTTATTAAATATTATTTAAAAATTATAGCGTTTATAATTAACCTATTAATCGGTATAAAAAATAATAAAAAACTAGAGTTATTAAAATAAAATAATACCGCTTAAAAAGTCTTTAAAAAGTTAAAAAGGGCTTTTATTATAATACCGTTATTAAAGTATTTCGATTTAATATATAAAATTCGGATTAAAATAGATATTTTAGATTTTAGTATTTCTAGTATTATAATTTAACTAGATAATAATAAGGTCTATTATCTAGTAGTTTTCTAGTCGAAGAAGATAATAATAGTCGAATAAAATTATAAAATTTATAATTAAAAGCTACTCGCTATTATTAAAGTCTTTAAATAATAGTAGTACTATTTTAAAAAAGCTTAATATACTATTAAAGTATAATTAAATTATAATAATCTAAAAGGATTTATATATATTAAATAATTTAATAGTAGATAATAGTACTAAATTATAAAATTAATAGCTATAAATTTCGAGATTTTTTATTAAACTAGAAAGTTAAATCTAGTAGATCCTCTATTAAAAAGATTAGATTATTAAAGAGTTAACTCTAAAATTTTAACGATAATACCTATATTATAATAAAAGCTATTTTTTACCAATAATATATTATTTATACTAATAGTAGTAAAAAAAATAAAGGTAGTATATTTATATAAAAAATATAAAAAAAGGTTTAAAAAATTTTTATTAAAAATTAATACCTTTAAAAAATTTAATAGTAGTCTACCGATCTAAAAATTTTATAATATATTAGCGCTAATAATACTTTATAAAAGCCCTATTAAAGGCCTTTAAAAGAGAGACCTATCTTTTAATAAAAAAAGTATAATAAATTCTACTACTAGAATAGCTAGTTATAAATAGTATATTCTATATTAGATAGTAAAAGATATTATTTTTAGCGAAACGGCTTATAATAATAGCTCGATAAATATAAAAGAAATAATTTTATAGCTTTAGCGGGATAATAATCTCGTTATTATTAGAAAATATAATATTAAAAACGCTTATAAAAAGAATTCTAAATATATAAAAGCTAGATTATAGAATTTAAAAATAAAAAGCAAGTTATTATTCTATAGGTCCTTATATATTCTAAAAGATTCTATTATTCGTACGAAGTTTATAATAAAATATTATAATAACCTTTTAACTAGGTATTTTAGAGCGGAACGGATAATAAAACTACTTTACCGCTATTATTAATAGTTTAATTTAAATAAAAAGGTTAAAAAATATATATAAATATATAATATTTATTAATAGGTAAAAATATACTAGTATAAGCTATATAATAAGCTATAGTCTCTTTTTATTTCTAATAATTTATATTAAAAAATTGCTTTAGATTTTATAACGGGATTACTACTATCGAAATATTATATAGGTATAACTAATACCGTATTAATTATAGTAGACCGGTATTTAAAGATAGCTATATATATTTTTTATATAAAGACTATAAATACTATAAAATTTATAGACTTTTTCTTCGAAATAGTAATCTATAAAAGGATTATACTAAAAGGTATTATTAGCGATAAAAACTTATTATTTATAAACGAATTCTAGTCTAAAATCTACTACCGTCTAAAAATAAAAAAGAAATTAAATACTGTTTTTTATCTATAAATAGATAATTAAACGGAGCGCTAGAATTAATTATTAGAATATTACTTTCGGATTTATTTAAACGAGGAGTAATTTAATTAAATAAAGATTTTTTTTATTATAGAATTTATATATAATAATAGTATTTATTCTACTATTAATAAAATACCGTTTTTTTTAATAATTAAAGTATACCCGGACCTAGAATTTAATATTACGAATAATATTTATAAAAAGAAAGCTTATAAAATTAGTATACTAATAGTAAAAAAATATATAAAGGAATTAATAAAGTTATATAAAAAGCTAAACTAAAAATAATAAAAGGTATAAAAAAAATAGGCGAAATATTATAATCGTTCCTATATAGATATAGAGTTTAATCTAGGCAATATAGTATTTTTATTATTAAAAAACTTAAAATTAAAAAAGCCGTTTAAAAAACTCGTTTATTATTATACCGGACTATATTATATTAAAAAATATATTAATTTCTAAATATATAAATTATTATTACCGCCTAATTCGCGTATTTATAATATCTTCTATATTTTTTTATTAGAGAAGTATTAGTAGAAAAAAAAATAAAAGGTTTTTTAATACCTACTTTTAGAATTTATAGATAATAAGCTAGAATAAAAAATAAAAATAATCCTAAATAAGCGTATTAAAGAATTTAAAAATAAGGCGGAATAGTATTTAATTAGCTGGATAGGTTGGTTAAAAAAGTATAATTTATAATAACCGAAATTAGATTTAATAAATACTAAAAATTTAATAAAAAAGTTTAATTAAAGTTATAAGGAACCGCTAAAAAAATATAGGAGGAAAAGCTGAATATTTTAGTTATATTAGCCGCTATTTTTTTTAAAGTTTTTAATAGGTCTTTTACGGGCTTTAATAACGTTATATCTAAATAAAAAATAAGTATAGAAAAAAAAAAAAAAAAATAATATAAATAACGAAATTTATATTAAATCTCTAGAAGTTAATTAGTTTATTTAAAAAAAACTTATTAAATATAAATTAAAAACGAATTTAAAATAGTAAATAAAGTTTATTAAACTAAAATTTAAGCCTATTTAATAAAATAAACGCTTATTAGTGGTTATATTCTATTCAGTCTTTTTATATTATATTTCTATATATTATTCTACGATTTATTATATTTTTTTATTCTATAACTTACTATACTCCTTTATTTTATAATTTACCGCGTTCTTTTATATTAATAAACTCTCGGTCTATTTTTTTATATTAGCCCCGTTAGCTAATAAAACTTTATTAACGATTTTATTAATAATTATATAATAATAAAAAATAATATAGCTCTTTAAAATCTTCAGTATTTTAAAAATTTTAGATATTTTTAAAGTTTAAAGACTTTAAAGCCTCTTTTATAATATTAAATAAACCTATTCTATTAGTAAAATAGATAGTCTAAAAAATAAAGGTTTTATACCGGAGGCTCCTTTTTCTTTTATTATATATATCCTCCTTTATATTTCCTTCGTTAGTATTTCTATTAGTAGTCCCCTTTATTAGTATTTCTATTAGTAGTCCTTTTTATTAGTATTTCTATTAATAGTTCCTTTTATTAATATTTTTATTAGTAGCTTATTATTAGTTTAGTATAGGAAAAAATTGGTAGCTATAAGGATATTATTAGCATTAAAGAATTAAAAAAGTTAGTAATAATAGTATTATTCGATTAAAAAGGTATTATTTAATTTATTTTTTCCTTTTTAAAAATATTATTTAATTTATTCCTTCTTTTTTTAAAACGCTATAGCTGAAATTTTTAAAGCGTTATAGTCGAAGCCGTTTTTTATTATCGTACTAATTTTTATATATTCTAGACTAATTTAAAGGCGATAGAGTAGAATATAAATCTATAGTTTATAATATTAAAGTAAATTATAGATCTATATCTACCTTTTACTAAATTGTACCTTTAAATTAGCCGTTTTTTACTATATTTTTTCCGCTCGCCGGTATAGCTATTTCTTCTACTTTTTTATTTAATTTAAAGTTGCTTTTAGCTTTAATAGGTTATTTAACTAGATAGATAATAAAAAACAGCCTATAATAGTCGGCGCTTTAATATTTAATTCTAGAGGCTTTAATAAAACCGGGTTTTACAACCGCTAAAAAAAATTAATAAAAAAATATAAAGTTTAATATAATAAATATACTAGATTTAATAGGCTAACCGGCCCTTTTATAAAAATAGACTACTTTTAATTAGTCTAGCTACTATTTAAAACCTTCTTTAAATCGTTATTAAAAACTAATTATTATTCTAAATCTAGATAAAATTCTCGCCGGAGCTAAATAATATAATAAACTACCGCTTTATACTATTTAACTACCGACTGGTTTAAAGTAAAATTATTAAAGAGGTCGGCTTTTAAAAATATATAGGGTAATATTAAAAACTTTAATATAAATCTAATAATAAATTTAATAAAAAGATTAATTAATATTAAATCCGGGTAAACTATTATTAAAAGTTATATAAAGAATAATAAAAGCCGTATTAAATTTTATTAACTAAATTCCTAACTATTAAATACCGCTTCTACTATAGAAGGTACTTTATCTAAAAATAATTAACTAAAACCTAATAGTAAAATTTTATTATACTAGCTATAGATTAATAGTAAATAAATTAAAAGTAAAAAATTTAGTAATAATTTACTATAATATAATAAAGGTTTATTTTTATTACTACTAATTATTATAGATTCGAATCTTTTTTTTCTTTTTTTATTTCTTTTATCTATACCGTTTAAACGGACCTCCTTTTTTTATAAAAAAATATTTATTATATAAAAGCTATTAAAGCGAGTAGGATTAAATATACGGGTTTATTTATAAAATTCCTAATTTTATAAAAACTTTTAAAATTTATTATTAAATTATTTAGAATTTTAAAATAGAGCTTTTCCTATTAAAAAATTTAAAAAGAAATCTTTATTTTAGTCTATAAATAAACCTCGGCCGCGAAAAAATAAATTTAAACCTAGATAAAAAAGATAATAAACTTTTATAAATATAAATAATTAATAACCTATATATAATATACTATTCTCCTATTTTAACTCGCGTATTTATTATTTAAAATTACGGATTTTTTAATAAAAGTCTTTCTATTTAATAAGATCCCGACGGGTCTTATATAAAAGTTTATTATTATAAGTTAATAATAAATTAGTCTAGCTACTAGTTAAGTTTACGCTTTAATTATAAATCTAGAAATTTTAAGCTATTTTTACTAGCTTTTTATTTATAGAGGGTATAAGGTTTTATTTTTAAATAATATTTAAATATTTCTAAATATATTTAAAATATTTCTATATTATTAGGCGTATAAAGTAAAAAATCTAAATAAAATTAATATAAAATAATCGATATATTAGTAAACTTACTATTAAATAACTTTAAATATTTTTATAATTCTAGCGGTATATATAATATAAAAGCTTTATATACTCCTTCCGGTATAATATATATAGAATTTTATTATTAAAAAACGCAGCTTCTAGTAGCGCGCGGAAATAATAATTATATAATAAAAACTTTATATCGAATTAGATTATAATTTAAATAATTATTTAAATTTTAAATTATTATATAAAAACTTTATCTATTAAAAAGTAAATATAAAAATAAAAGAAATTTATTATTAATATTTCTAAAAACTTCACTATTAATAGATTTACTACTATTAAATAAACTATTAAATATTATAATATTTATAATAATTAGTAAAAAAGAAAAAAAGGAAAATTTTTATAAAAATTTATATTTATCTATTAATATAATTACTAGCCCCTTCTATATTATACTAGAGTAAAATTTATATATTAAATAAAAAAGAATTTTTAACCCTTTTAACTATAATAATAATATAGCGTTTTTCCTACTTTTTTTCTATTTATAAAGGTATATATAACGCTATAAATCTTTAACGGGCCTTTAACAGAATTTTAATAATAGAAAAATAACGGAAACTAGTAACTATTTCTATAATTAATAGTATTACTATAAATAACTCTTTTCCTTTTTTTTTTTATTAAATTTTAGACGGTTTTTAATAAATATTTATTTAAGTATTTTAAACAGCTTAAATTACTTTTAAACTTTAATACTAAAGTTAATATTTTAAAAAAGGAGATAATTATTACTATTAAACTATAGGAGTAGTTAGTATTTAGACTCTAGGTAGATATTATATAATAGAGATAATATATTAAATTACTAGTATAGCGGGCCCTTTAAAAAGTCTAAGCGGGGTTATTTAAATAATTACTACCTAGTATAGAATAAATATATTTTTAAGTATATAGCGATCCCCTTTATTTTCTACTAGAAAGTAAGAATTAGTTCTTTAATATATCTAAATATATACGCTATAGATAATTCTTCTATAGTAGTTTACGCTTCTAAATTGGTTTAATTGCACCTAGTATATTATAGTTATACGCTTTTAAATAAATTTTTTTATACTAAAAACTAATAAAATAACGATATATTATTTAACTATAAAATTTTATTAAAAATTTAAAGGGGGTTTTTATTTATAAAAGGGCTAAATTTTAATTATTTTTAATCGGGTTTAAAACATTTAACTATTATTATAAAAAACTAAAACGCTAAACTTTTAATATTTTATTAATAACAGTAAGTTTATTAAATTTAAAACGTCTATTATATTATTTAATACTATAAGTTTTATAGTTAAATAATTTATTATATTCTTATTATATTATAATATAAAGTAGCTCGTTTAAAAGCGTATAACAAGCGCTTTCCGTGTATATACTTTTTATAGGAATCTGGCCAGTATTCGTGGTATTGTGGCTAGGTAAAGCTGTATAGTTAAGCCAATCCTGGTTTATAAAAAGTTAAAATGAAAAAATAAAATAGTTATGGCAATCTGGCACACCTGGGCGACCATAAGGTAGATGGAGATTACCGAATTAGGAAATTCTGAAGCTTGCGACGAATGCCGATGCTAGCCGTCATATGTCAACCACATACCGGTGGAAGTACTTCATCTACCCATTGAGTCTCCACCGTCTTTTAGTATCATGTTTGATCAACAGTATTATGTCTCTCAAATGTCCAAGAATACCGAGCAGCCTATTCCGAAGTCACTCATATCGTCAGCAGCTGTACCACATACGATGGTCTCATCCAGCAAACGTACGGTGGAGCTCAGTCTCCCAGCGGCCAGGCTCAGATCAGTAGGTAGAACCTATTCTCTAAAAGGAGCAGGACACTGACTGTAGCTTAGTGTCCGCTTCCCTGGAGCTGTTGACAGCAAATTCACCACGAAGCTTTCTTTCGAACATCCTTCGACCCATCCTGCGATTCCGACGTACAGGTTTATGGACTCAGATGGCGTAGTGGTCGATCAAGTGCGAGAGCCAAATGTCAGCGATGAGGAGGTCTTGACATGGTATAATAACATGTTGACGGGTATGCAATCCATATCAAACACCAAGCTTCAGATTGCTGATACGGAGGGAACTTTCCCAGGGTAGTCAGCATAATGGACCTCATCATGTTCGATGCTCAAAGACAGGGTCGATTGAGTTTCTATATGGTGGGCCAATCCGTCACTCGTGATACCCAATCACTAAATAGTCGCTCTTAAGGTGTCAGCCGGCGAGGAAGGCATTGCCATTGGCTCAGCATCCGCCCTATCACCCGAAGACGTGGTATTTGCCCAGTATCGAGAAGCGGGTGTCTTCCAACAACGTGGCTACACGCTCGAGGATTTCATGTCCCAACTCTTCGCCAATCGAAAGGACAATGGCAAGGGCCGAAACATGCCCGTCCACTACGGGAGCAGCAAATTGAACATCGTACGTAATGTCTTCTGTCAGCCTCTGTCGCTCCCTCGGGTACGTCTTCTCACTGTACTAGCACACCATATCCTCTCCCCTCGCAACTCAGATTCCCCAAGCCGCCGGCGCAGCCTATGCGCTCAAACTCCAATCCCTCCAAAACCCCAACCTCGCGCCCAGGATTGTAGCTTGCTACTTTGGCGAGGGCGCTGCCAGCGAAGGTGATTTCCACGCCGCCCTCAATATCGCTGCTACTCGCTCCTGCCCCGTCGTCTTCCTCTGCCGCAACAATGGCTACGCGATCTCCACCCCAACGCTAGAACAATACCGCGGCGATGGCATCGCAAGCCGAGGTATCGGATACGGCATTGACACCATCCGTGTCGACGGTAATGACATCTTCGCTGTGCGGGAAGCTACAAAAGAAGCTCGCAGAATGGCTCTCGAAGATGGCGGTAAACCCGTGCTCATCGAAGCAATGAGTTACCGTGTCTCTCACCACAGCACTAGTGATGATAGTTTCGCTTACCGAGCCAAAGTTGAAGTGGAGGATTGGAAGCGGAGGGATAATCCGATCACGAGGCTGAGGAAATGGATGGAGAGGAGGGGGTTGTGGGATGAGGATAAGGAGCGAGATGCAAGGAGTCGGATTAGGAGAGAGGTGCTGAAAGCGTTCGCGGAAGCGGAGAAGGAGAAGAAGCCGAGTTTGAGTGGCATGTTTGAAGGTGTTTATGAAGAAGTTACGGAGGAGGGTAGGGGGCACATGAGGGAGTTGAAGGATGTGTTGGAGAGGTATCCGGAAGAGTATGATGTGGCAGAATTTGAAGGTGGGAAAGATGGTTTGTCTTGAATTGGGGATTTGAGATCAAATACGAATTGGGTATCACAAAATGTCAAAGAAGTATCCCGAACCTTTACCTCACCCTCCTGATATTCAAGACCCTCCACCTCCCTTTCCCGTCTTCCCATACGCTCCTCCCAACTGCCTCCTCACCTCCAAAGCCCGCTTATAAGGCGGCGCTGTTGGTGGCTGCACAGGATCCAGACTCACCCTGCCCTTCGGAAGATGATACGTCGCATCTGAATCCCAAGCCGAAAGATCCCCACAAGCCACAAACGGTGCAATCCATCTCCTTTGATCTTTTTCATCCTTCTCGAACTCCAGTATCGTCACCCCATCCCCCCTCTCCGTCCTCCTTTGCCCATTTTTCCATCCCTTGTCCTCCTCAACCCCAGTAACAGTGACTCCTCCATTCCCCTTCCCCTCCCCCTCCCCATAACCCCCCCCAAAAAACCCCCTACAAACCACAAAAGCCTCCAAACTACTCGCCCGACTACTCCTTGGCTTCGCACACTCCACCCTCTCAAAATAAAATCTCAACTGCGCATAGATAAGATCTACATCCTTCCCCCTGAAGATTTTAGCGACGAATGTCCCGCCTGGTTTTAGGATTTTGAGGGCGAGGGAGAGGGCGGAGGAGAGGAGTTGGGATTGGATGTAGATGTCTAGGTCGTGCAGGCCTGTGACGTCGGGGGCGCCGTCGCAGAGGATGAGGTCTACTAGGGGGGTTGGTGTTGAGGTGGGGGGTTGTGTGGGTGAAGAGGGGGAGGAGGGGGATGGCGAGGAGGTTGAGGGGTTGAGAGCGGCGAGGATTCGTGGAGGGGTGGAGGGATGCGTTATATCCCCCACCAGCGTGGTGATTCCTGGTAGTGGAGAGATGGGTTGGAGGTCTATGGCCACGATACGGACGTTCTTTCTCGGCTGTAACTTCTCTCCCACGGGAGCGGAGAGGGTGTCATAACCCTCCTCCTTGTCCTCATCCCCTTGTGTATCAGAGGAGTTTGTCTTCGGAAATATCACCGCCTGGTTCCTCCGTTGCTTTTCTTCCCATCTCCGCCGCCCAAATCCTTCACCCTTTATGAGCACGCGCGAGAGGACTTGGGACCAGCTTCCGGGTGCGGCGCAGAGGTCGACGACGCGGGTCACGCCCTTGAAGAGGTCGAATTGCTCGTCTAGTTGGATGAGCTTGAAGGCGGAGCGGGCGCGCCAGCCTTGCTCTTTGGCGAGGCGGTAGTAGGCGTCTCGTTTGTCTTTGGAGGATTTGCCCATTGTGGAGGGGGGAAAGGGGTTGGGCGCTAAGGGATATTTGTTTTGCGTTGTGAATGGAGTGTAAAGAGCACTGTGTGAATGACGTCATGCATCGAAAGGAAGGACGGCATGGGGTGTAGAAAATAGCCTGGGGCGACGAACGGTAATCTCACTTACCTGAAAACTCTATTTTGAGTTATTCTGGATGCAATTAATATTTCTGAATACACACTAATAGGTAGGAGTTTCTCGTAAATCATGAAGTCGTATTTTCTAGCTATCATTATTTCTCCAAGACTCTGCTGCATTTAGTACGTGAGAGACTACCTTCTTATTGACTTTCTTTCTTGCCTTTTCTCCAGATGTGACCCTGCTCATGCAGTCACAAACCCTCTGTCACCTTGTCTGATTGCCCAACTCGGTACCACGTCCTGCGGGTTCTTGGACCATTTCTCCAAGCACTGCTTGCCTTCCGGCTCTCCATACCCCAAGTCCAAGGCCCATTGCATAAAATATGCATAGCTCTCCGCATTCGTCGTTGAATCCTTGACGAAGTTTGGTTTCGGATCTGTCAGCGAATTTACGGTGAGGTTGTGGCAAGCCACAGGGCCGGACACGCGGTCGTAAATTTCCTCGACGATGTTCGACATCTGGAGGAGCTGCTTCGCCATTACCCATCCAAGGGTGGGTGCGCCAGGAGTGGCATTGGTGCAAGCGGGTGCGGACGCTTTGAGATTTTCCTGGGCGTAAGGGCAGAGCGAGACGACCCAGCTGGTATGACCAGGAATCTTAGTCTCCTTGAGACCAAAATGTTTTGTGGCGCCAAGTTGGGTGGATTTCGAATTTCTGCTGGCATCGCAGAGAACGGGGTTACTGCAGTCGAGGTTGACGGATCCAATGATGTTCTGAGGGTTTTCGAGATAGTTGACAAGTCGTGTCAGGACGTGGTGCACATATGGCGCAAACTGGGGTATGAAGAAGTAGGGCAATGGGGGCTGGTCAAGGTGTGCGGCTGCTTTCAAGCCGGCAAGAGCCATGTTGTGGACGTCGGTGATGGACTTATTAAGGCTGTCCCTTGGGTTGCAGCCGTCAATCCAGGAGCTGGTGCCGTAAAGATATAAGCTAATTCCATAGTTTCCATCGGCATTGGGTTTGATGCCAGTGGGTTGTGACGCGACTTGAGGAAGACTTGCAGATGCTAGATGGAGAAAAGGGATAGATGCTATGACGGCGGCTGGGAAAGCTCTCGAAAAGATCATTTTGCAGGGAGAAGCCAGTGAGAAATCGTGAACGAACGTTACTCGAGGGCTGCATGGGTTTCTTCAAACTTTATATACCTAATTCGACTCCTGGTCGATGAATTTGCGCACGATGACCTTTTGGCGCAGCGCTTGAAGCTGCCATTCAAGGAACATCAGTAGCGACGGCAATGCGAGGAAATATTTGCTTGATCAAACCACTGAAAAAGGCCATGGTAGTTCGTTCACTCCCAATATACATACCTGTTCAAGAGGTGACATGTGGAGTAATCCAATACCGACAAGATTGACCCACCACAGACATATCAAAAATCTGCAAAATAGACCTGAAAGATCGAAAGCCGTGTTATGGCTTCGGTGTGGAAACGTGAAAAAGCAAACAGGAAGCAAGCGCTCGTTTAAGCGAGTGATGTTGAAGCGATCGCGTGTCATTGTGAATTTGACTTCACCTCTTCGCGAAAACTAGCTATCGAAAATAGACATGATCTCACGGATGCAGGTATAATTCTGTAGATGTGTCTGAACGATTATTCCCCAGCCCCTCGAATTATCTTTGCCGTTGATACTTGTAGAGTTATCGTGTTCAGAGGACTGAAACTCTCCACGGCTCCATCCACTTCACGTTTTTCGCCAAGTACAAGGCATTGAGACCGTTAAAAACTATGAAAGGTAGTAATGAGATGATTACTGTATCATGAGCATATATAGAGCTACTTACATCTTGAGCACTAATTTGCTAGGAACATGGAATGGAAGAAGCTACGATGAGCTTGAAACTGAGTGGATTAGTAGGCGCTAAAGAGTGCCTCGCATTAGTGTCTCTGTCCTATAGACGCAGCCAAAGAAAGCGCATGGCACGGCTCGGGGAGTTATAAAGTTTTGCCGCTCTTGTCTCCACCCCATCCCAGCCGTTTATGTAGCAAATGATTAGAGATATCTCTTCACCTACCATCTTTAGTGATTACAACATTACTAGGTATTGTTTCCACTTATTCATGCAGTATTGATAGATCTCAATTCTTAATACATACTTTTTACTCTGAAAACTATAAGCTTGGCCGACTAGTTTCGATGACCAATAGAGAAACAGCTATCTATCTCACGTAGACGTAAATACTTAGCCAAAAACACTAGTTCCTAAATATCAGTATCTGACCATCCTAGAGAGATGATTTGAAGCTACAGATATAGATCCTACCAATTTCTCCTCACCGGGCAAGCTTCCATCATCATACCCGACCGCAAAGCTGATTCGACGAACGGAAATCACTGTTCGAACATTATGGATCCTCTAGTCACCACTTCAGGAGCATCACTGGTTTCTTCGAGCCTCTCAAAGATCCGTAGCAATGAAGACAAGACCAACGTAGACAAACGAAAGCCGGTGCGTCGCGACCCGGAGAAGCGGCGACAACAGAACATTCAAGCCCAAAAGAAGTACCGTGAGTGACCCTCTATCCTCATCTTCCATGAAAGTGTTATCCGATCGAGGAAAAAGTCTGATAGCCAAGATCAGGAGAGAAGTTGAAGAAGCGGATTGATGATCTCGAGACATTGGTCACGTCGATCACAGAACCACGAGGAGCAGCACAAGCATCCGTTACTGATGGCAGCCTGAGCAACGCCTCTAAACCTTGCACTGGCCTTTCTGATAATACTGATAGCGAAAATCAGATCTCTAGCCACCACGCGGGGCATGTCTTCAGTGACCGCAATGATGAATCCGCTTTTGACCTGGCCGACTTCATCAATCCAAGCTCCATCTTACCTAATCCATCACCATCAGATCTGATTCTGTGGGATCCAGCGAGCTCCATCGATGCTTTTCAACTCGTTCATGATAAGGATTCGATGCTGGGGCCACAACCACCGAACGGCTACACTGAGTGCGGCTGCCTTCAACCCCACGTGCAAGTCAGTTCGCTAGGACCGAGGGTATACAAAGATCTACATGCAGAAAAGGACGGTACAAGGCCATGTGCGGCCGACCCATACGCTAACACGCTTTGCGTCGAGCGCATGTGTATCATCCAGGCGGTGTGGGCGAATTGCTTACACATTGGTATCACAGAAGACATGCTCTGTGACGATGAAGCTGTATCGCCCTTCTTCCGACCCAGTACCCGCAAATCCGTAGATGCTTCGCGATCTGACAGCATGGTCAAGTCCATTCAAAACATATTCAAAACTCTCAAGGTTGACGTGAGGCCGATTCGAGAACAAATCACGAATCAGCATCATCCTATGATTGACGTTCTCCCTTTTCCGACACTCAGAAAGAATCTCATCACAAAGGGCGGTGCCGTCGATGAGGATGAACTCTTCGACGACCTGCTCAATGGATTGATTTGCTGGGGAGGAGCTGGGGTTGGACAGAAAGACCGGGACTGCTCTACGGGAAAAGTGTCGACAGGCACACCATGGGACAACAGGAGCTGGGAAGGCAGAACCTGGTTCCTACAGAAGTATTGGACGTTGCTCGGAGGGGAAGATGGAGAACTGGTGCAGCAAAGTGAATGGTGGCGAAGCATAAGAGGTGACGAAAACGACATTCGGACGGGGCTATGAATAAGTACATGTGCCATGTGGAAGTCGATATTGAGTCGCGAAACGATCTCCCATGCCAGACGACTCGAAGAAGTGGAGGAAATGGCTCATATGATTTGTGAGCTGGAGCATCAAGGTCGTTATCATAATTTTGTTTGGCTGGGACGTTCAGCTGTCTTAATGCTTTAAGAAAAAGCTATCGAGCGGTGCTTATCTACCTCGAGGGTGAAGATATGCTATAGGGTTCAAGCTGCCACTTTTTTGGCCTAGAAGAAGCGATCAGGCTCCCTGGAATGTTCACTTCAGTCCGTTTGTCATTCCCGATCCTGCCTAGTACCCTTGGTACTTTAGTGCTGGTCACATCAATTCCCAGAGCGGCGGCTGAGCTCAGCAACCCCGTTACCACCTCGGATGTCGCTCGTTCAAATAATTGGCTTGGACATACCGCTAAGCACTGAAAATCTGCAACATCGATTTTCTTCAGCAGTCCGACAGATCCCATCAACTTCAAATGTCATGGCGACAACTGCAGTAGCAGCAGCAGCAGCATCATCAGGACCAGCGACATCAGCATTGATATTCGGCAGCACCGGCGCAGTAGGAAGTCACATCCTCACAACTCTCCTCGATAGCACCACCAAAGCCACCCCCAATGACAGCACTAAACGGATCTTCAACACCATCCAGACCATATCCCGACAACTCCCATCGCATTTCATCCCCAACCCTCCACCGCCGCCAGAGAAACTCACAATGATCCATGAAGCCGACACGTCCGAATGGGCATCCCTAATCTCCACGCTATTTCCAACCCCCTCGGTCGTCTTCAACGCCATCGGCACCACTCGCGCCGCAGCAGGTGGAATCCAAAATCAGTGGAGCATCGACCACGACCTGGTCATTTACACCGCCAAAGCAGCAGCCAAAACCGCTGCCCCCAACATCACCAATACTACCCCTGGATCGGTGTCCACGGGTGTTCGCACATTCGTCTTCATCTCCAGTGGCGGTACGAGAGGTTGGGTCAGTAAGCACGTGCCCTACAGCCAGATGAAGATCGGGGTCGAAGACACGATTCGGGATCTCGGGTTCGAGTGTGCGATTGTCTTGAGACCTGGCATGATTGTGGGTAACAGGGAGAAACCCAAGTCGGTGGTTTTGGAGACGGTGTTGGGTAACTTGCATCGCGTCAGCTGGAAGCTGCAGGATTTGATCGGTACGTTTATTTGGCTTCCCACCCCATCCCCCCCCCCCTTTTTTTTGCTTTTTTGTCTACATCCAAGGAAAAGTGTAGATTGTATTTCTTTGGTTACATCTAGGTTCTCCGTCTTTCCACTATTCATTTTTCTTACCTCTATGGGAGGCCTGCGCTTGTTGATTCTCGGCGGTTCAGTACAAGCTTTCTTATCTGTTCTAGTAGTGCTACATAGCCTACGCTCCAAGCTTTCTCCCCCCCTCCCTTATTTTCCTCTTCCCCTCTCTCAATAGCTCGTCTACTCTATGAAACCTCATCTCATACCACAAAACAGCACAAGACCAAATCGTCATCGCCCGCGCAGCGGTAGCAGCGGCAAGAATCGCACAGGAAGGTAAAGCACCCTCGAAGTACTGGGTGCTTGAGCAGGCGGACATTATGAAATACGGTAGAGATGAGTGGAAAGGGTAGTAATGGAAATCGGACAAACGGGTAGACGGCTGGCGGTCTGTTTTGAATGATGTCGTCATTGTTCACTTTTTTGTCGGATCTCCTTGCTAATTGCTTCGAACGGGCCGCACATGTACTGCGTGTACATGCTCTCTAGTCCGTTGCAACCGAGGATGAATAAGTCGGAAGGTAGACCGACGGGGACTTCGCAGAATGACAAGCAACGAACAATAAAGCCGGCGTCCTTTATGGCTTTTAAAGATATGGAATGAGGTTGATGTTCTTGGAATTGATCAAGTCTATTTTCTACGAATCTGCCTTTTACGGGAAGCCCGTGCAGTCTTGAGTATTCGACTTCAAAGCTTTTCACGGCTGATAAGCACAAAAAACTAAGCCTAGTGTATGACACGAAAATGCAGCCTCATCATTATGTAGGGCTGATATTCTCCCTCACATAGATCAAGCAGCTCCACCACTTGCAATGGCCGCCGTATTCAACTTCTTGCGGTGTCCAAACAAAACATTGACGACCAATGCCACGCCAGCCGAGGCCAGCCCGATAGCGAACGAAATCTTCAACCCTCTCATGTACGCCTCCAAAATTCCCGACAGCTGTTCCGGTGTGAAAGCTTTGCGTAGGTCTGTTGCTCCCGTGGCTATGACCAATGCAGGATCGACGTTGGGTGCCGAATGGATCATGGTCTTGAGAAGGACGTTCACGAAAGCGGATTGGGCGGCAGAGACCATGAAAGCACCACCGACGGTCTGGCAGAAGAGAAGAATTGCCGTCACTTCGGCCAAATCCGTAGCTGATGCAATGGACTGGCAGATGATGATAGGAACCTGAGATGCCATTCCCCATCCGAATCCTCCGAGGACCTGGTATCCGATCCATTTCCCTTCACTGGTGCCCATGTCGAATGTGTAAAACAAACCTGACGCGACCACTCCAATGGCTGTGCCGACAACCATGATGGGCGCTGCAATGCCAGTGATTGAGATGTACGTACCACTGGCTATCATTGATATGGAAACGGCTATAATAAGGGGCAGATTCCGCACACCGCTCATCTCGGGACTGACGTTGTCAATGCTTTGGAAGTAGATGGGCAGGTAGTAGATGATGAGGAAGTAGGCGCCAGAGAAGAAAAATCCATATGCGAATTGTGCCCAATATACTCTTTTGGCGAGTAATCGAAACGGTACCATTGCCTTATCCTCCTGGCACCATTCCCACAGGCCAAAGGCGACCACGAGGGCAGAAAAGCAGACTAGGAGACCAATAACCCGGGATGAGTTCCAATTGCGTATCMCCCCGCCGTAGTGCAGGGCAAGGATGTAGCTGATTACCGCACCCATTACGAGCGTCACACCCACGATGTCCATGTGGAGGAGTTTCTCGACCAATGTTGCCGGTTGAGGTTTGGCCTTGCTCGGTGTTCTGAAGAACAGGAACACAATAAAGGCCGAAAGGGCTCCGATGGGTAAATTGATGTAGAAGCACCAACGCCAAGTGACTCTCTCCGCGAAAGCACCGCCGATCAATGGTCCCACGACAGCGGCTATCCCGTACGTCGTCCCAATGATGCCGGTGAACAACGGTCGTTTCTTTGGTGTCGCCGAGAATCCGATGATGGTGTAAACGCCCGATCCGATGCCCGCCGCACCCACACCGGCGATGGCCCGACCTACGATCAAAGCGGTGCTGGTGGGAGCGACGCCGCAGATGAGAGAGCCGAGCTCGAAGATGAAGATGGAGATGACGAAAGTGAGCTTCAGGGGGAAATACTTGTAGAATTTCCCCCAGGCCGACTGGAAACCGCCGATGGTCATGAAGAAGGCGGAGCTGTACCAGGACACGTCGTCAAGACCGTGGAATTCACTGGTGATTTTCGGGATGGCGGTCGCGACTATTGTGAGGTCTAGGGAGACGAGGAAGATTCCTAGGACGAGAGCGAGGATGATGGCGGCCATGCGGAGGCCTGTGGGATACTCATTTTCATCTTCCTTGTCATCATCGTCGGGCATCCCATCTTTTTCATTCGCGTCCTGGACCGTGTCCTTGCCAACTTCTTTCTCGTCGGCTGTATGTAGTGGTGAGGACGGTATCTGGGTCGAGGTTGTCTCACTCCTGGGATGGTGGAGAAGGAAGGTGCGTGAGTGTTCCGACTTCCCACCGTCGCTGAAGGTGTTTATCGAGGTCATGATGTCGATTGGCCTCTGATACCTAGTGCGTCAGGTCTGATGAATAGAGGAGTTGGAATGTCGTGGCTTTCCCCAACCGACACTTGTAGCCTCTTCGTGTAGTAAGCGGAGAAGATATGATATGCATTGGCATGTTGAACGTGCAAGGGTAGGCCTGCCATCTGGAAACGACCATCTTTACTCGGTAGCACATCTTTCCTGGCTTGATCAGCCAAGAATAATAGTGATCGACTGTGCGCTTTAGATTCGGCCAGATTCTGTTTGAGGAAGAGTTTAACCCAAACGGGGGATTTGCGCGCAAGGGCGAAACGTCAGCCGGCTTTCTGTCTCGGGATGGCTGATAAAGCCATTTTCTTACGCTTGGCGTCTTGCGGGAGTTGCACAAAGACCTGGAAAGCGAAGTCAGACATTTGGAATCAAAGTATGGTGAAGAGAATTTCTTGCTCAGGTTGATGCTGGAAATGTTGAAGGTTTGAAATTTTGGCTTCTGGGCGAGCTGATGGTGGAGTTTTGTCGCTAAATTCTCATTCGATGTTTTTGCTATCAGACCGGACTGGTAAGAGTCAATGTTGAGTTCAAAGACCCAGTGGCGTTCAAAACATTATTTCTCCAGAGCTCCGTGCTGCGGCAGCGCTGTTCCTGCTCCAAGTATTATTTCTTCGCTTCGCCCTAAGATTTCCTTCGGCTTCCGCAAAGCAATTCTAAGTGATGAGACGACGTTGGATCTTCACTGTCATTTACCGGCGTCCGTGTTTACTATGATGAAGAGGTTTTCACTCAAGCGGAGGGTTGTTTCGGGCTGTATAGAGACTTGCTAGTAAATTTGAGCACCGTTCGCATCCGAGACTGTTACTTATATCAGGTCAGCTCGGGAGAAAGGCATGACCTATCCACATCTAAAGATCGATATCATGCTTGCAAGTCCCTGGGTCGGTATACTTGAATAGAGCGTTTGGGGGTTTGGGATTAGCTCAGCAGCCAACAGTGTCAGGAACGGGTATTCTTTGCACGTTTCTATGCTTAATATTTAAGGCCCTTTTGGCACTTCGCTTGGATCTTTCCCCTTCACGAAGAGTTCGATTCGCCAATAGCTAATGCCGTGATGAGCGATTGTGGCATATAATCTTGGATCAATCTTGCAACATTTCCACGGTCATCAAGTCTGGAGATCCCTTCTGTGGTGCGTCCCTCGTTGTCCCACTCGATGAAGACCGATTTAATATATTCGAGGCTCAACAAATCCCGTACGAAGTTCTCATTTCCTATGGCTGCTGCGCCGAATAAGGACGCACTCCCCGACACTTTCAATTTCGGAAAAGAAAACAAAAATTCGGAACTTCCTGAGAAAGTGTCGGATATCCTTACCCTGGTTACACACAGAAATTTCGTCTACAATCTCCTTGCGACAACCAAAATTGAAGCCCCATTGTCGATCAAAAGCTTTGGATACTCCGGCGATCACCTTATTTCGACGTGTGCCAAGTGGCGACGGAAGCGAGGTTCATGTAGGACGGGACATGCCTGATATATGCATGTCCCATGCTCAAAAGAGGGACCTCCTTGATATGCAGAGCCTCTTTTTGATTCTGCTGAAAATGAGGACTCGTGGGAGTCTGATACCGGATCTCCATAATAACATCTCCATGGTCTCCTTCATAGAGCGATTCTACGTAGCTGGTCCAATGTATAGATTCCTAAATGCTAGCCATCAGCTGAATTCACGTTGTCGTACGTCGTCGGGGAGAAAGACGATCTTGAGCTTCGGGGAAATGCCAATGGCGAAATCCGACAACCATGATGACTAAGCTGATTAGCTCCCAGATCCGGAAATCTTGATCCAACTTCACATGCTTCGTTTGATATTTTTGCCCTCGATGCCCGTCTAGAGTTGCCTAACCACCACATTTGTGAGGCATGTTTCGGTTAGGAATGGATATATTTGGGATTGCAATTGGATTCTGGCCAATCCGAATGTTACAGAAGGCCTCCAAGAAGCTGCCCCTGTATGTACCAATTTTCTCGCTCGCCTGCCAGCGAATGGAGCGATGATCTGGCTGCTGCGGTATGAAACGCATTGTAACTTTAATTTGCGTGGTGATTGGGAATGGATCTAGTCGACATAGACTGAAGAGTTTGCTGATGGTGGTGGTGGTGGCCTCTTGATTTTGCAACATGGTCGGCAGTGATGTTGGTCAAAGAGTTGGAGCTTATCCCAGAGAGAATGGAAGAATCCTGCGGGGTGTCCCTCGTGCATCGCAAAGGGATGAGTGCACAGTGGGATTGCTGCAAAGCTGTGCACGCTGTGATGATAAAAGTAAGTCCCTCACCCGTCGCAATAATGTCCCAAAAATTATCTCGAGCAACTGCATACACAACCCGAAAAGAAAGAAAGAAAGCAAAAGAGGAATGAAGAAGCAAATCATATTGCGCAATGCTACATGCATAAGAATGTGAAAGAAAATATAATTTCAAAAAATGTGGTATATATATTGTTATTTCAGACAATTTTCTTCAATGGATGGGTGGTGTAGTCGTTTGAATATCCAGATATAATATATATGTGGGACTATACGGGGGCTCTATAGGTGGGCATATACGGGGGCTCCCTATACTATATACAAACGAGCATAATCCTGAGTCAAAATCTCCTATATAGGGAGGTTTTCATAGCCACCAATTCTCGGGGTGGTGAACTTTTTGTCTTCAGATCGAGGGTTCGAATTCAGGTGGGTGCTCCCTTTCTTTTTTGCGCTTTTTGCTCGACTCTGGATGTGAGGGAATTGTCATGTGATAGCAATTGAGATGACTCATTGTCGACACCTCGAAATCTGGTAAGCTTACCATTAGCTTTCCTTCTTTGCGATCGTTTGCGTGAGTAGGGTAGCTCATTCACTTGATATTCTGCTATGCTACATGCGTGACCCATCAGATATGGACTGTCAATAACCATCATAAAGCACACATGTGAGCAACCGTCGATTGGTTCTACGAATTTGCATCGCCGTCTACACCACCAAAAACACCGCCACTTGCATCGTTATCTATATCGCCGTCTGCATTATTATCTTCATCATCGTCTGCATTCTCTTTCAAACCGCCGTCAATCTCATTTGAATTGCCATCGGTGTCATTCAACGCTTGTATCATCTTGGTCAACGCTTGCTCAACATCTGACCTTGATTCCTCATGACCGGGCCAGCTGCTGTCGAGCTCGAAGGGGGAGCCGTTCTTAATGCGGAGATCATCGTACCATCTCCACACAATATCCCCCTTTAAGATCTCGACGAACATCTCAGCGCCCACCGCTCCCATCAACATCGGTTTTCGCGAGAAAGGGACCCACCAGTCAAAGCCGCCTGTGACCGTGAGGTTCTCTAAGCAGCCCAGATTCTTGAGATATGCGGCCTTGTCCTCTGGGTATTTTGAATCCTTCTCCCAGATGTTATGGTTGATCAGATCGGCGATGTCGGAGGGGTAGAAGTATGCTTCGCGGAAAGCTTGAGTACGGAACTCGGTAGAATCCCTTGCCAGAGCGGTGGTATAAAACGGCGAGTTCCAGCTAAGGAAGGTATCTCTGCTGAAGATCTTAGGGAGTAGGAAACCGTATAAGAAGTCAAAAACCTCAAGCCCTTCGATTTGTTCCATCTTAGTGACATCGATGGTGACCTCTTCAAATGCCAGGGGTCCTTTCTCCCAAGCAGTACAAGCTATAGTCTGGGCGAGCTGTCCAGGATTGCGTGTGTCGTGCCTTTTATATTGAGCAGCGAAACCTAACTGGCGGAGAGTCATCGCTATTGTGTGAAGACTGAGAGCTTTGTGGAAGCGCGCTTTGAAAGTCTCGCCAAGCTCAGTGGCAGCAACAGGTGTTCTGGCTTGCAAGCTGTCTGTTTGCAAAGGAAGGGCGCCATCCCACAAAGGCTTGATCCCTTCTTCCCCAGGAATATGCGAGAAGTCGAAGTCTGGAAGAAGCTCAACGTAGAGTCTGCGGAGAACCTTGAATTGTTTCCACCGTTGGAGGCTTGCGTGAGCCTCTCTATCGCTAATGACCTTTGGTATTGCGCTTCTGAGGTGGTAAAAAGCAAGTCTTGTTTCCTTCGACTGATCTTTGCTGAGTTGACCTTCAGAGTTCTCGTATCTTTCACGGAGGGCTTTTCTCGCTGCCTCGTATCTGTACAGGATTCGGTCATACTTGTAGGCGTCTGATCTTATCTACAGTGATGTGAGTTTGATGAGTGGTAGACAAAGAAATACTATGACATACCATTATCTCTTTGGTAACGACCATCTTGCCGTCGCAATAAAGCTTTCGTAGGGTCTTGCAAGTCGAGGAAAAGTTGGCGGCTTCATCGAAATCTGGCAGACAAGCAAATATCATCGTGAAAATCTCATTTGGTAGGCGGCCTAGAGGAGAAGCTAGGTGGCGGACACTCATCGTGCCTGCCAATGCTCTACCGGTGGGGATGGTTGTCTCTGGGAAACAGGGCTTTGAGGAAGGAGCATGCGACCAAGGATTGTATTTACGTTATCTCGTACTTCGGATGTGTACTAATCAGTAAGAGTGGTTAGAGTGTCTGAATCACAGCTTGAGTCTGAATGGTAAGTTGTGAATTGAAGAAAAAGTGAAGTGTGCGGACTCGCTTGGTTCAATGTATGATGTATCAACACGGCTTATATAAGCTATTTCAAAGAAATGGGATATCTGTTGAAAACAGCAAGAACAACCTGATGAAGGAAGAAATTTTGACATTAAGAGAAACAATGAAACGAATACTTATTTGATTGATTCGATATATAGGAACTACATTGGCTAGCTCAAGATCTCGCAATCGCAATCGCAATCATGAAAGCTCTAAATTCAATACTCTGGGCATGGCAAGACCTTGCAATGAGTCGCTGTGACGAACGCAGAGGACAGAGATTGCAATGTCGATACCACAAAAGAACCTCTGCTAATAAAGGTGATCGTGACGACTCTCAACCAAGAACCCTGATCGATATGATCATATCTCAACTCAGCTCGACTAAACGCGTAATAGCTTAGGCAATGAATGTTATTTGCGAATTTGTTCTTTAATTCTATGTGAACGTATGAATGTCCCATATCTGATTGAGCAGGGTCGGGATTATAGCTCGCCCGGACTCTTCTATGCAACGCTAGTATATCCCCACCTGATGAACAGCCGAAGAGTGTTCAGCTACCTTGGGGATTACCATGACAAGGTTCTCAATGACTGCTCGTGGTTAAAAGGCAACACATCAGTCCTCACGATTTGCCGCGCGGAAGCCAAGCGCCCTTACTCTAGCACCGCGCAAATATTGCAATCTCTGATTTGAAAAGCTCGATTAGGAAACCATTGTGCCACAGATTCAATTCATGGCGGCGCTGAATCGCAAACGCAGCGGGCCTGAAGGTTCATCGGACTCCCGAAAGAAGCAGAAAAAGGACACCAATGGATTGAAAGAGCAAAAGAGAGGTAACCACTCGGTAGGCCTTGATGCACTACCATGGAGCGATGCTCGACTGCCCGATAGGCTGGATGATGCAGAGGGGTTCTTTGGATTGGAGGAGGTCTCCGATGTCGAGATTGTGAAGGATCAAAAAAATGGAAGACTGGAGTATCGGGTAGGTGAGGCATCATCATACCGTATTCATTTTGATGCGCATCTGATTGTCTCAGTTCTCTAAACCCGCCGTCGACGCTCGACACCATCAGTCAAAGAATTTTGAGGAAGATGTATGGGATGGATTCAGTGATTCCGACACCAACGCAGCCGAACATCTCTCCAAACCCACGAAATCTTTGAAAAAGAATATTCACCAAACAACGCCGAGAACGAAGGAACCTGTGCTTGAAGACCGTTCTGAAAGCATCCCCAATGGTAGTGACTTCGATGTGCTGAATGAAGGTTCGGATAATGAGGTTGACGGTAAATGCGGCCGGCATGCGATACTCTGGGCATCTACTAAGCTTCTTAATAGTCTCTGCATGGAATTACTTAAACCTTTCATCGGCAGTCCTCGCTTCCCTATCAAAGCTAGGCTTCGCTGAGCCAACGCCAATTCAATCATCCACAATTCCAGATATACTTGATGGGCATGACGTTGTTGGAAAAGCAGCTACTGGGTCTGGAAAAACACTGGCTTTTGGTATACCGATAGTGGAACACTACCTGAAGCACAGTCACCAAGGCCATCATGACCAAGACAAATCCTCAGGTGAAGAGCGACAAGATCCTCCTGTCGCCTTGATCATGTCACCAACTCGAGAATTGGCCCACCAAATATCAGCTCATCTCACAGACCTCTGCTCTAACATCACTTCGACGAGTCCTTCGATCGCGACAATTACTGGTGGTCTGTCTCTGCAGAAACAACAACGTATACTCACCAAAGCTGACATCATCGTCGGCACCCCCGGTCGATTATGGGAAATTATCAGTTCCAGCAAAGGCCTTATGCCATGGCTCTCAGAGATCAAATTTCTTGTCCTCGACGAAGCAGATCGACTCCTAAGCGAAGGACATTTCAAAGAACTCGAGGAAATCCTCAATTCTCTCGATCGTACGGATGACAGTGAGGCCGTCCCATCCACCATATCAGCCCAAGATCGTCAAACCCTAATCTTTTCCGCCACCTTTGCCCCCTCCCTCAAACAGAAACTCTCAGGACACCAAAAGACCTTTCCTTTGTCCACCACCACCACCACAGATTCCATGACCCATCTCCTCTCCCGCCTCAATTTCCGCTCCACCCCAAAATTCATCGACGCCTCCCCTCTCTCCCACCTCCCATCCTCCCTAACGGAACACATCATCGAATGCTCCGCCCTCGAAAAAGACCTCTACCTCTACGCCCTCCTCCTCTGCCACTTCCCCGCCTCCCGCACCCTAGTCTTCACAAACAGCATAAACTCCGTCCGTCGCCTTGTTCCCTTTTTGCAAAATCTGGACCTCCCGGCTCATGCGCTACACAGCCAGATGCCGCAGAAATCAAGATTGAGATCTGTGGAGCGCTTTTCTTCGACTTCTGCGCAAGCAAAGGGGAAAGAGAGTGGGAAAGGAAGTATACTCGTAGCAACAGACGTCGCAGCCCGCGGCCTCGATATCCCCCACGTACAAGCTGTACTACATTATCACCTCCCCCGCGCCGCAGACACGTACGTGCATCGCTCTGGTCGGACCGCGAGAAAGGGCAACAAGGGAACGAGCGTACTTATCTGCTCCCCGGAAGAAGTCCAGGGTATGAAAAGATTGGTGGCGAAGGTTCATGCTCAGTCCTCCTCTCCAGGAGTACTAGTGGGAAACAACATGGAGAAAGGCATCCACACCCTCCCTCTCAACCGCGCGCTCATCACACGTCTGAAACCGCGCACGGTCCTTGCAAAAAACATTGCGGATGCAGCGCTGGCGAAGGGCAAGCAGGGTCATGATGATAAATGGCTCAGGGACGCGGCGGAGGAGTTGGGTGTTGAGTTGGACGATAGTGATGAGAATTTCCTCGAGGACGGGGGAAAGGGGAAGGGGAGGGGGCAGGGGAGGAAGAAGAAAGAGGAGAAGGCTAGGGGGTGGAGTAAAACTGATTTGGGCGCTATGAAGGTGGAATTGAAGGGTTTGTTGGAGAGGAGGGTGAATGTGGGGGTTAGTGAACGGTATTTGAGTGCTGGGGGGTGGGATGTGGAGGCTTTGTTGGAGAGTAGAGGGAAAGGGGAGTTTTTGGGGGTGGTGGATGGGTTGGGGTGAGGGGTTGGTATGTAGAGGTCGACGTTCTGGCATTGACCTTCATGATTGAAATGATATGGATATCGTCCTTTGGCTATTAATGCTATATATGCATCTTAAATTGATACAATAAGTTGGTGTCAGCATGCTATTTCATCACTCTTCTGCACGACTCGTGGAACCTTGCTCATTTGTCTAGTTCCGCCTAACGTTCAACTCCCCTCCGCCATCGGAATCCCAAATCTCTTCCCCAGCACAACCCACTGCGCAAGCCCAAATACGCTCCTGAGCAACACCTGATCTTGGCTCTCAAACGCCCTCTCAACCCACCCCTCCACTACTCCCCAGTCCACAAACCCCAACCCCTTTACATTCTCCTCCGTAACCAGGTTCCCCATCAACCTATGTATCGGCCCTCCCACTGGCCAAAGGTTCGGCGCAGAATAAGGATGTTTCTTCCTCGTATACAATTCCTCCGTTATGAACGGCCGACTAGCCCGCCTCAAGATCCACTTCTCCGTCAGGGTGTCCGTGTCGGGATCATAGCGGATCTTCATGCTAGGTGGAAGGTTGTTAACGTATTCCATCAGGTGGTGATCGAGGAAGGGGACGCGGCCTTCGATGGAGTGGGACATTTCGGTTCGGTCCGAGAGGTTTGTGAGCAGGAGGTTGGGCAGGGCGGTTTTGTTCCAGAGATATTGGGCTGAGTGTAAGGGGTGCCATTTCTGGGCCATGACAAGTCGGGTGCGGATGGGGATATTGTCGATGAGGGTTTCTTGGGGTGAAGAGAGGGAGGAGTATTTGGTTTTCACCCCCGGGGAGGGAGGTAGGTGAGGGATCGTTAGGTTGGAAGCGAAGGCGGGGATTGAGGCGGAAAAGTGGGAAGGGATGGAGGTGCCATCGTAGCCGGTCCAAGTTGCAAAAGTTTCGGCGGTTTTGGTCTCGGATTCTTGGAGTTTTTCGAGGCGTTTAGCGTTACTGAGATCGTTGTTTGGCCAGGCTTGGTCGGGTTCGCGGAGGTAGTCTTGGAGGTAAACGTCGTAACCTCCGAAGATTTCATCTGAGCCTTGGCCTGGAAGAGTTCTTGTCAGAGAAGTATTGTTGAGGAGACCGGTGAGGGTTCGAAACTAACCACTAATGACGGTTTTAATACCGCTATCGCGCGTCAGCTTTGAAAGAGCATGCTTTCCTACGAAGCCAAGGTCGAAATGTGGCTGCTCGTCGAACCAGACTGCCTCTTCGAAATTGGCAGCTAAAGCCATTTCGTCCATGTGCGTTTTCTGGAAATCGACGCCCAAGAAGTTGGCGGTGTTTTGGGCGATGACTAAATTTTCTCATTAGCTTGATATAAACAAGTTGTGATAGGCTTACCTGATTCATCAAAGCCACTAGCGGAATCGAAAGCTATACCTAGACATCTAAGGGGATGTGATCCAGTGCTACCAAGTTTGACTTCGCCTCTGTCCAAAAGATGCTTGGCCATGCCAGCGATTACAGCTGAGTCGATCCCACCGCTCAGATGTATCCCAACAGGCACATCTGCTTGTAGCCGAACACGGACGGCATCTAGCATTCGAGATCGAACACCTTCGATCATTTCCTCTTCGGTCCGGGTCTCTAGATCATGCTACATTATCAGGTCAGCGGCCATTTGGAGCTACTACAGCATCGTATACAAAAGCTCAATGATATGCAGCAAGGCAAAATTCTCTCAAGACAGAGCGATGGCAAGGTGCTTACCTTTGCTGGATAGTCATGGTCCCAATATTGGCCGTCGGCAATATGATCAAACGAGAGGCAAGTGAGGTAGTACCCAGGCCGAATCTATCTTTGTGTAAGATTGCAGATCTCCACACCTCTCCGACTTACTTTTCGAAGTCCTTTAAAGATGGTCCTCTCTTCTGTGAGCCATCCTTTGTCGACGATGCTTCGAACATCCCATTCAGGTCGCCAGCCGAAGGGCAGAAGCGCCTTGGCTTCTGAAGCAAGCAACAATCTGCCATCGTGGACGGTCCAAAACAGGGGTTTGATACCACTTCGATCTCTAGCGGCAAGAAGGAGTTGTTTCTTGGCATCGTAGACGCAGAGAGCGTATTCACCACGAAGTTGAGAAAGAAACGATATACCGTAATGCTCATACAATGCCATGACAATCTCAGAATCACTCCCACCTTTAAACTTGTAACCGGATCGTTTAATCATATCGTCTCGGATGCGCTGGTGGTCATAGAGTTCTCCATTGACAACAGCATGGATAGTGCCGTCTCTGTTGCTGAATGGTTGCTGGCCACCCGGACCAAGTCCATTGATTTCTAACCGGCAGCTACCGAGGCCTGACTCCAATGTAAATCAGGTAATCCTCTTGTAATTTCTCGCATACGTACCGACATCGCCATCAGGACTGATCCATATGCCATGAGAATCAGGGCCACGATGATCGATAGCATCAAGGCTGCTGCCAAGTTGGTCCTCCAGGCTCTTGGGCTTGTGGCCATCTTGGCTCGAAGTGCCATTGGCCAGCTTCCGCTTTTTGGATTCAAGATCAGCGACACCGCCATTAGTAGTGACGGTAGTCGCAGCGTTCCCTCTGGAACCGCTTGAACGAGCGGATAGCGTGACAACAGCTGTGATGCCACACATTGCGAATTGTACCCTTCTTCAAAGGATCCTGTACGACCTGAGCTGTGATGGCATGGGAGATCAGGTACTGCTTCAACTTTCTGTTCCTGGAATGGCGTGCTGCTGATAAGCTGCGAAGGTGACGTCAGTCTGTGGGGCCTCACAAATACAATCTACCTCATTGTACAGTGTCAGTCCTCTTCTTCTTCGATACCATCAGCTCGGCGTTCTTGTATCGATTTCAGGGAAGTATCATGAGAAGAGTTTCGTTATGAGAAAGGAATGGATCGAAAAGCGCGTGAGTAAGAAAGCCATAAGGAAGTCAGCGCCAGAGAAAAATCCGGGATAGAGAGAAACATTCACATGAAAATGTGTATCTTAAAAAAGGTAATGAAGGAGATAAGGAGATAGAGGGTCATAAAAAGCCTTCTTGAATGGATGAGCGGTGTGAAAGAACAGGATAAGTATGCTATCTACATTGATGGAAGGCTGATTGTCTATCTTTCGTCTGCTTCGCGCAGCTGATTGCGATGACAGGTAAAGTCCGTGTAGCATTTGTTCGTAATAGCTKCCTTTAAATAGACCATACTCTGGACGTATGAAAGCTTGACAAGATTGCTGATATTAATTCGAACAAAGGTGTAGCCGTTACCAAGACTTGACTGGTGAGACCCCTTGCCAAGAGACATCCTGATTGGTGAGCAGCTTCTAGACTATTATTTGACCTTGTTTTTCTCTTTTCATTAATGTAGGGTTCAAACACCTCATGTATTGGCCCGGGTGAGCATCTTGCGCTTACCTCGAATCATTGCTGACCATCCCTAAATCAGATCTTGAAGAGATTGTCTCTCAACCATGATCCTAGTGTGGCAACCATTGGAAGTTCGCGTTGTGCGTGGGCTTATATGCTTTTGGAACTTGGGGTGCAGCTCGGTAGGGATACTCTCTGATGGTGACACTATAAGGAATCTAGGATGCCAGTACTTTCAATGCGAGAAATTGATTCATCGGCTAATTCCTTGTACATGTCCAATCATGCTATCTTTCTATGGCAGACTCATTGAAGTTGAACAGAAAACAATTGTCATCGCAAGCTACAGACAATTACGCAAAGATTGCAACATCTGTGTCTTCCTGGATCGTACTTACTTACCTCTTCAACGCCGACACCCCAGTCCATCTGATTGTTGAGCAACCTTGCCAAGATGAACCCTACTGCCCATTCGACCTACCTCGCCCACCTGCTGCATCCAATTTGTAAGCATTTCCTGGAAAACTGCAGTTGACAAAATATCGTCAAGTGCCCTGAAGCTCGTGTATTTGAACAGGCTACGGTGGCATACTTAGTAATATTGTGGTTGAAAATATTGTGGATGTTGGCCTGACTCTAAAGACCATAAAGCATCGTCTCGCCGCGCCAACAGATTCCTTGCAAAGACGTGAATATTTGATCGCTGATGGGGGTCGATATGCATCAGAAGCGCGATGGTCTTATTCAGTCTCGAAGTATAGGCTGGTCCAGCGAATCTCCTACGTTTTGGATCCTCCAGAGGTAGGCAAATTAACGAGATACAGCATCCAACAGCCCATACATCTCCCGCCATTGAATACTGGCTAAAGCCCCCAAGGTCGACTTCAGGCGGTGATGTTTGCTCGTTGCCTCCCATGTAATGGCGGCCCCACGCTCCACTGTCATCTTCTCTTATTGCTAGTCCGAAGTCTCCAAGGCAAATGCGAACGCGGTCAGTATTGGGTCGGCTACAGAGAAATATGTTATCGAGCTTGATGTCGCGGTGTATGATACCGATCCATTCTCTTGGTGGCTCGGGATTATGACAGGCGTCGGGAATACCAAATTGTAAATATGCGACCGCATCGACAAGCTGTACGAAGATATCCCAAATCCATACTTCATCAATGAAGCCACCACTCTGAGCAACAGGCTGGACATAATCATGAAGGTTACCCATGTCGCAGTATTCGAGATAGACACTGGCAGCAGGAGGCCCTTGACTGGGCTTATCAACGATGAACCCGGCGGCGTACTTGACAATGTTCTTGTGCCAGAGCTTCCTTAGGCAGTGCATTTCGAACTTGGCGCCTCCGTTGAATACTTTCTCGGCATTAGCTAGATCATCAAGGAAAGGAAACCCTACGTACTGTCTTCGGATTTGAATTTCTTCTCGACATATTTTTTGCCGTTTGCCTTGGATCGGACAACGTATACGCCGGCATTAAAACAACCAAAACTTCCGAGGTTCTTACCGCCGATTTGCTGAAACTGATGACTGATGTCGTGATGGTATGGTCGTTGGGGCTCTCCCTCCATTATTCAGGTATCTGTCCTGCTGTATAATTGGTTCTCAAGACCCACAGTATATGCCAGATCTCTTGAGGTACTTGGTAGAGTCGATAGAATGAGGTGGTTTGAGACCCACGGAAGAACATGCTATATAGGGGTTGGAAGTTAGCGGATGTTGAGAGACCTTTGCTTGAAAGTGGACATTTATATTTCGAGGTAACGTTGACAGAGATTTTGCGTCATATTATCAAGCCGAGAGACTGTCATATAATGGTAGCACATGACCCAATATTCTTGATATCATCATGTTGCCTTCGGGTGTGTCACCGTCGTATCCAGAGATCCGATCCTTGAGAAGGGTCCACATCTCATGCTGCGATAATAGGGCCTCCACAGCTTGAAGGAGTCACATTAGCTGAAGACGCGTGTATTCGCAGAAGACTCATCGAGAGTACATGTGAAGGCATTTGAAACCGACGAAGGGTGCGAACTACTCAAAAGTTCCTGGAAGATTTGTTTCTTACGATAATGGCTGGGTTTTGTAGCAATTACAGCAGCAGTACCTCTACAATTAAAGACAATGTGTGGTATAACATCGTAAGAAAACATAAACAGCTGCGATAGTTCTGATGAAGTTATGGATTGAATAATGTTGGAGGATAGCAGGGCCATCATTGCTTTCCTTGTTCCCCGAATGCCTTTGGCAATTGCATACCTATGTTCGACGTCTCGATTGCTCATTCTTACTGATATAGCGCCGCTTGATGAGCGACCTTGGGGGAACACTATCTCCATCTTCGGAAGGAGTGAAAAAAAATGATAGTGGTTACTGCTAAGCAAAAATGATGCGTACTAGTGTTCTTGGCACGTGATCATTTTCGGTCTGGCGTCGTTCATGTACAAGTAATTTTCAGACATCTCAGAATCTACTTTTCCAACATTTGAGCTCGAGTTCCCCTCAACCCCATCATCCTTTTTCTTTCTTAAGATACCCTCGATACCCCTGTACCAGTCGTCCTTAACGAACCCAGCCCCCAAAAATTTCGAAGAATCCACCCTGTTTACAAATATCCCATGGCTTCTGTAAGTTGCCCATCGCAATCCTCACTTTCTATAGTACGCACAAATATTGAACAATGATTAACGAGACATCCCTGAACAGCCACGTCCATACAACTACAACCAGAACTATCTTCCAAACGGCGCATCCAATGCCCCAGGCATGGGTCCAGGAGGTGCTACTGGGGCAAACTCTATGCCCAATAATGGCCGTATCATTCAGAGCGGAGGAACTCGCATACTCTGTGTGGCAGATGTTCGAGGTGACTCGGTCTCCATCTATGCCATTTGTCACCCGCACTGACAAAGGACCTTTTCTCTAGGCAATCTCAAGTCTTTAAATGATCTTGCAAAACAGGCGCGTGCCGATCATATCATCCATACTGGCGATTTCGGCTTCTACGATGAGTCCTCACTAGATCGAATTGCAGACAAGTATGTCGTGAGATGTGCACTCTGTCTAAGACACAGCCAGTTAACTTCCTACACAGGACCCTAAAGCATGTGGCTCAGTATTCACCGCTCCTCTCGGAGAACACAAAGCGCATCATCCAATCCTCCCAACCACAACAACCAAATATTAAGCAACGCTTCGGCCCGAATGACTTGATGCTTTCCGAACTCCCTATGTTCATCAATAAGCAGTATACCCTCGATGTCCCAGTATACACTGTTTGGGGTGCGTGCGAGGATGTTCGTGTCCTCGAACGATTTCGATCAGGAGAATACAAGGTCGATAAACTACACATCATTGATGAGGCCAGCTCACGACTATTGGAAGTCGGTGGAATAAAACTGCGTCTGCTAGGTTTGGGTGGCGCTGTGGTCATGCACAAACTATTCGACAACGGCGAAGGCCGAACAACGATCGCTGGTGGTCAAGGCACAATGTGGACCACCCTCTTACAAATGGGAGAGCTTGTGGATACCGCCAACCGCGTCTACGATCCTACTGAAACTCGCGTCTTCGTTACTCACGCTTCCCCCGCCAGAGAAGGTCTCCTCAACCAGCTATCTGTAACACTCAAAGCAGACTTCTCCGTTTCAGCAGGCCTGCATTTCCGCTATGGCAGTTCCTACAATGAATTCAGCGTTAATCCAACGCTTGATCACTACCGAGGCAAACTTGCTGCTTCAAAAGCCTCATTCAACGATGTCTGGGAGACAGTCAAAGGCGAGGTTGAACCTGCCGTCGCGCAAAACGAGCCCCAGCAAACTTTACTTAATAATGCCCTGGATATCGTGAACAAAATGCCTTCTGTTGCAAATGGAGGAAACCCATTCGGCGGAGCTGTTCCAGGGTCAGCAGCAAGTGGGAACGTGGATGAGAGTGCGTTCAAAAACATGTGGAACTTCAATTTAGCCGATGCAGCATTTGGCTACTTAGTACTGGAGGTTGAAGCGGGTCGGATCGGCACCGAAATGAAAGCTCAGGGCTTCAACTTTGCACATCGTGGGAGTGGCGGCAAGCCTCCTGTTACTCAGCCTGTGCAGGCCCCTGCTCAAGGTGGACCTACAAATGCAGTGATGCAAGGTGTCAATACTCCAAGTGCCCCAACAGGTCCAGGCGCCAACCGTCCATCTGCGGCGTCTGTTGGTCAATCAAATCAGCACATCCACCAGAACCAGCAGCAGCCGCGTCCTCAACAGCCATCCTCGTCTCAACAACAAATGCGCAATCAGCAGCCTCCACCTGCACAGCAGCGACCTGGCCCTCCTGCACAAGCGCCATCACAGCAAGGAAAAGAAAGCGTTCGAGCGGGGCCTCAACAAGGGAGTTCTCAAGCCCCCCCTGCCCAGGTCAAGCCTGCAACTCCACAACCTTCCACATCGACCTCCAATATCAATGCGCCACCAGCGGGCGATAAGCAATCAAATACACAACCTTCTGAAGTCCGCAACGGATCAGCATCCTCAGATAAAGCCGGCAATGCCCCTACGCAGAAGCCCGCTTCGCCAGCCGTGGAGAAGAAACCAAGCACGGGCCTTTTCATTCATAATATGGATACTGAAGAGTCGGTCCGACAGATATTCCCTGACGAAGATCGCACAAAGATTACCAAGGTAGAAAAGTACGGCAAAGCTCACGTTGTGCACTTTCAAGACCACGAGTCGGCAAAAGCTGCACTGGATCGTCAGCCGGTGGATCACAAGAAGAATTCTGCACCCGGCGCGGACGGGCAGAGGAAGCCCAACATCAAATGGTTCGAAGAGCGAACACCAAGAAATTATACGCGGGACAACCAAGGTCAAGGGGCCGGTTCATGGCAAGCTAGCAACCGTGGCGGTGCCAGCAGCGGTCAACGAGGCGGATATCAGAGTGGGGCCAGCGACAGCGAAGGTGGGCGAGGTAGGGGAGGTTTTGCAGGCCGAGGGCGCGGCCGAGGCGGAGAACGCGGCACTACTCGTGGCGGCGGGCGAGGCGGTGGTGGACGTGGAAGTTTCAAGGCTTCTGGGGACGAGAAATCCTCAGGAGCTGCTCCCACAACATCGTCAGAAAAACCCGAATCCACAACGGCGGCACCAGCTGCATCAGCTGCACCAGCCGCACCATCGAGCGGTACATGATCGAATATTCCTCATCCCACTTGTGGTCTCGACTGGCAACATCATTTCTGACATAATGTCGCTTTGGTCGTTTTCATATCATTCTTACATCATAGTGTTTTATCAAGAGAGGCGAATCGAAGAACGGAGAGCTGAAAACATCTGGGAGTTGTAGACATCACGTTTACTCTAGCAGCTTTTCTGATATCGTGAAGGAAAGGTTGCATTAGCTTGAAAAGCATTCTTCTTGTATGTTGGGCGATTCACAATATGTATTTTAGCCTAGATGGATCAAATAGAGAATTAGCAATTTTCTGCGTAGTTCGCGATATGAGATTTGCATATGTTAATTCAAACATGCACAAAAGCATGTGACACGATTTCCCCAGATTTTATGCTGCACAGGGTCTACGCTAAGTTTTAAGCGCGATCCACTAAAACAAGAGCCGGCAGATCCAGTACGTCAGCCACAGCTTGCTTGCTGCGCCAGGCAACCGTTCAAGACATCGTGTTTTTCCCTCATGCCTTCACACAGCAAGCGATAACTCAACAAAGAAACCACGATCTTGTGAAACAGCCTCTTGTGCTATTGGAACAGCTACCTGACACATGACGAGGCTATGGGGGTCGTCGTGGGGGCTCTTCTCGAGCCTTCTGTGCTTTCTCCTTCTATGTCGAACAGCCACTGCGTCTAATGATGGAAATTGGACCATCAAACACGAGGCAGGAAGATGTGCGATGAAAGGGCATTGTGGGAAGAAGTCTTTCTTCGGAGGCCAACTGCCTTGCCCAGACAACTCAGCGGCACAGACGCCTGATGATGGAACAAGGAAGAAATTAATCGCCATCTGTGGCGACAAGTGGAAAGATGGAGCAATCTGTTGTGATGGTGACCAGGTATAACCTACCTAGGAACTTCCTTTTTTTGATACTGATTATGCTGACGGTCTTAGATTGACGCTTTGAGCAGCAACCTGAAGCGCGCCGAATCCATAATTTCGTCTTGTCCAGCTTGCAAGGAGAACTTCTTCAATCTTTTCTGCACTTTCAGTTGCTCACCAGACCAGTCGCTATTTGTCAACGTCACAGATACGCAAAAGGCCAGCACAGGGAAGCTGATTGTKACGGAGTTGGACAATCTATGGTCAGACGATTATGGGAAGGCGTTCTACAACAGCTGCAAAGACGTCAAATTTGGGGCTACTGGTGGAAAGGCCATGGATTTTATTGGAGGTGGAGCGAAGAATTACACCAGCTTTCTGAAGTTCCTGGGGGACACCAAACCTTTTGGTAGTCCATTCCAGATCGATTTTCCACGACCTAGCTCTGAAGATTTCACGAATATGACAGCTGCGGATCCTATATCAAGAGCTTGCAACAGTACAGACGAGGCTTACCGGTGCGCCTGTGTTGATTGTCCAGGCTCATGTCCCGAGCTGCCGAAGATCACAGAGCAGGAGCAATGTCGCGTTGGCGCTTTACCTTGCCTTTCCTTCGCTGTCATCATCATCTATTGTGTGTTTCTCCTTCTCCTGATTACAGCAGTCTCAGGTCATGTGGCCTATCGAAAGCATAGTCAGCGCAAAAGCGAAAGGTTACAGCTTCTGCAAGACGCAGCACTTAGCGACGATGAGGATGATGAGGATGAAGTACGCCACGGCCGCATGCTGGAAAAGCCCCAGAGAGAATATTGGCTCAACAGCAGATGTGATGCTGCTTTCAGCAAGCTGGGCTTGATCTGCGCCAGGTTCCCGCTAATCACCATTAGCGCGAGTATCGTGGTCATCCTCGTTCTTAGTATCGGCTGGATCAATTTTGCTGTCGAAACGGACCCAGTCAAACTATGGGTGAGCCCATCGTCCGCAGCAGCAACAGAGAAAGAGTACTTTGACACCAAGTTTGGGCCATTCTACCGGGCAGAGCAAGCATTCCTGGTGAATGATACGGATCCGTCGGGGCCAGGGCCGGTCCTAAGCTATGAAACATTAGCTTGGTGGTTCGATCTCGAAAATCGAGTGCAGCGTTTCCGGTCCATGAACTATGGCGTTTCGTTGAGTGAAGTATGCTTCAATCCCACTGGGGAAGCCTGCGTGGTCCAATCAATAACCGGTTACTTTGGTGGCTCCTTTTCCAATGTAGAGCCGGACGCATGGCAACAAAGGCTCAGGCACTGTACAGAACAGCCGGGAAGTCAGGAATGCTTACCAGACTTCCAACAACCGTTGCAAAAGGATATGATTCTGGGTGGCTGGGAAAAGACAGATGATGTTCTAGACTCTGAAGCATTGATCACCACGTGGGTTGTCAATAACCATCCCAAGGGGACACGTGAAGAAGCCATTGCTATGGATTGGGAAGAAATGCTTAAGAATCTTCTGAAGGATGCTCAAGAAGGAGCGAAGAAACGTGGATTACGTCTATCTTTCTCCACTGAGATCAGCCTGGAACAGGAATTGAACAAAACAACCAATACGGATGCAAAGATTATTGTCGTCAGCTATATCATCATGTTCCTGTATGCGTCCCTGGCGCTAGGCTCAACAACCTTGACGGTCAATTCCATTTTGCACAACCCGGCAAATGCCATGGTCCAATCCAAATTCACACTCGGAGTCGTTGGCATTTTGATCGTCTTGATGTCTGTATCGGCTTCCGTGGGGTTATTCTCGGCATGCGGCATTAAGGTCACCCTGATCATCGCCGAAGTCATACCTTTCCTCGTTCTGGCAGTGGGCGTGGACAACATCTTTCTCATAGTGCACGAGTTCGAACGAGTCAACCTAAGCCACCCGGATGACTCAATCGAAAGTCGGATGTCCAAAACACTTGGAAGGATGGGGCCGAGTATCCTTTTATCGGCTTCGACCGAGACGGTTGCCTTTGCCTTGGGTGCTGCGGTGGGAATGCCTGCTGTGAAGAACTTTGCGGCGTATGCTGCTGGGGCAGTCCTAGTCAACGCTCTGCTTCAAGTCACGATGTTTGTATCGGTCCTGAGCTTGAATCAGAGGCGGGTCGAAAGTCACAGGGCCGATTGTTTCCCATTTGTCAAAATGAGACCAGCAACGGCCACAAACCAGAGTGGAGGTCAATACGGGTATGAAGAAGAGGGCGGTCTACAGAGATTCATTCGCCGAGTCTATGCCCCAGCGCTTTTAAATCGCAAAGTCAAAGTCGCCGTTGTAATCTTCTTCCTCGGCATCTTCACCGCCGGACTAGCTTTATTTCCTACAGTCGAGCTTGGTCTCGATCAAAGAATAGCTTTTCCAAGAGATTCATATCTGGTCCCCTTCTTCAACGACCTAGACCAATATTTCAACACCGGCCCACCCGTCTACTTTGTCGTCCGCGATCTTGACGTCACCGAGCGTCCTCATCAACAAGAGCTTTGTGGTCGGTATTCAACCTGCCATTCCTTTTCCCTGACCAATGTCCTCGAGCAAGAATCAAAACGCTCCTCCATCTCCTACATCACCGGCTCAACCGCAAGCTGGATAGATGACTTCTTCACTTGGCTGAATCCTACTAACGAGAACTGCTGTGTTGAACACGGAAAACCCTGTTTCGCCGACCGTGATCCTCCTTGGAACACCACCCTCTATGGCATGCCCGAGGACGGTGAATTCACACATTACCTCACCAAATGGCTTGCCGCGCCCACGAACGAAGATTGCCCTTTCGGCGGCGCAGCCCCCTACAGCACCGCTCTTGTCATCCACCCCAATAGCTCTACAAATCCAATACCAGCTTCGCATTTCCGTACATCTCACACTCCTCTTCGCTCCCAGTCCGATTTCATCGAATCCTATGCTTCAGCGCGTCGTATCGCGACCGAGGTCTCAGCAGCACAAGACATTGACGTATTCCCATATTCCAAATTCTACATCTTCTTCGATCAATACGCAACTATTGTCAGCTTGGCAGGTACACTCCTCGGGTCGGCAGTCGCTATCATCTTCTTCCTCACTTCCCTCCTCCTTGGCTCCTTGGCTACAGGCTTCGTTGTCACAATTACAGTCATCATGATCCTTGCTGCCGTCATCGGAACGATGGCCCTTGCAAACGTCTCCTTGAATGCTATTTCCCTCGTTAATCTCGTTATTGCGGTCGGCATCGCGGTGGAATTCTGCGCGCATATTGCTCGCGCATTCCAGTTCCCGAGCGCTTCCGTGTTGGCGAAGGCGCCACAGGGATGGCGACTGCAGAGAGGGAAAGATGCGAGGGCGTGGGCAAGTCTCGTGAATGTGGGGGCCAGTGTGTTCAGTGGAATCACGGTAACGAAGTTCCTGGGCGTAGCGGTCCTGGCGTGGACGAGGAGTAAGATTTTCGAGATTTATTACTTCAGGGTGTGGTTGGCGTTGGTGGTGTGGGCGGCCGCGCATGCATTGGTGTTTTTGCCGGTCGCGTTGAGTTTGCTGGGCGGTGAAGGTGAGCAATGTTTCCAGTGATCTTGAGATTGGAGTCGAATACGCTGACGATGTTGGAATAGGGTATGCGGAGGCTGAGAGCGAAGGTGGGCTTGAAGAAGATCTCAATTCGAGGCGGTATAGAGCCTTGCTGCCCGAAGATGGGTACGATTCTGACGACTATTGATGATTACGGGCTTTGTAGACGTGGTAGGATGCATTGCGTGGGGAAAAGGTAGGTCAAGGCACTGGGCAAAAATCTGTATATCCTTCTCGAATGGAAGGAGAGACGAAGTAACAGGGATAGATATATAGAATGTATCTTTACTGTAGGTATTTCGGCTCGATTTCTCATCGTCAGCAATGTCCCTTACCAAATTCACTTCCGCTGGTCAAGTGAAGACTCTTGGCAACCCTTCTAAGATACTGAACATGTCAGTGTCTATCGCACTTCGCAATCGACACAATGACTCTAGTGTTATGTGATATCGCTTGGTCTAATTTTTTCGACCAAGGATGTTATATAAGTTAAGTCACTCTCCGAGTTCTTCGACTGCTTCGCTTGGATTTTGCCGCGCATAAAGATGATAAAGGCTGTCAAGCCAGAATGTGCTTCTATCGGACAAACTCTTGTCATCGACCCTCGATCGAATGCAAATACTTAGCTCGATCGTGAAATTGGAGGAGTTTCCACAGGTCACGAATATCGCTGTCAAGTACTACTTTCTATGCTCTTCGTCCATGGATCACATTTCCACTGTCTTTCCAACCCGTGGGACCAATATCTCTCAATAACCATCATTCTTCCCCTCTCCGTGACTCAAAGAGAAAAATCCATAGCACTGCAGTCATAAGTCTTACACTCTTCCAACCGCAAAATCCAGCAACGCCGACTGTCATTGAACACACGAACCTGCCTCTCGACTTTCCCTCCTGCCCAAGATGCCTCCATCACAAAACCCAAACCCCGACCCGGGAAGTCTTCGCAGCTGCCTCCTCCACGGCTTCCGCTCCGCGAAAGCACGCTACAAACATCACCGCACCTGCATGATCTGCACCACTTTCACCCTCAACCGGTCTCTCCTACTCAGCCCTTGCCCCAAAAACCCTCGCCATTTATGGTGCGAGGCTTGTCTCAAGGGTACGTATATCAATCAAACAACCCCAGCTCTAAGTCAAGTCAAGTCTACAATTCCACTAACCAAGCAAATACAGATGGCATCATCTCCTCCTTCAAATCCCAATCCCGCCTCCAATGCTGCGCCGACGTCCCCCTCCGCTGGCTTCACCTCTACAACTCAGCCCTCGCACGCAAATACGCGACGAAAGTCTGGGAACCTACCACGCCGAATGCGACTTATTGTGCGAATTTCAACTGTGGGGCTTTTCTCGGTGGTGGGAGTCTCCTTACCAATAATAATAACGAGAAAAAGAACTCAACAACGACGATTACGTGCAAGAAATGCAAGATGCAAACGTGTACTCGATGCAAAGAGGTCGCTCACCCCAACGTTCCAAATTGTGATGCGGATCCAAGACGAGGGGCGTTACTGAAGTTGGCGAAGGAGAAGGGATGGAGACCGTGTCCGGGGTGTGGGGTTCTTGTGGAGAGGAGCGCGGGGTGTAGACGCATGGTTTGCGCGAGGTGTAGGACTGAATTTTGCTATAATTGTGGGAGGGGGTGGTTTACGTGTTTTCGTGGGGAGAATCCTTGTTTGGAGGGGTATTGGGGTGGGTTTGCGGCGCCGATGGTGTAGAAGGGAGGTTTGGGGAGGCGAGATAGCTTGCTCTCGTTTTATTATATATTGGATCTTGGATCTTGGGAAGAGACATCTGTTGTCACGATTTCAATTTTGTTTCTGCCGGTGGGGAAGGATGGGTCCTGTTCCATTGGCTGTTCTTCCTGGATTGAAACTCAGGTCTTCGACCTAGAAAGTGATTACGGGCGTAAAGCCTTTCTTTTTTTTCTCACATCCTCGTTGCTACTTACTTCTCTGTTCATCCCTCTACTCCTACTGTCTAACATGCTTCAGTAGCGGTCAGTATAGCCCTTGACTCGACGTGTCGGAATTCACTGAAAGAACCAGATCCCCATTTTGACCATGTTCAACGCGTACGGAATCTCTCCGTCATGATCTTTGAGCTCTAATTCAATCTTTCACTATCATTGCTAGCCGTGTATCATTCTTGGTAATTCGGCAGTGCCAAAGTCGAAAGACCATTATGTTATGATATCACATCACATGTACAAAATCGCTTGTCCCTGCTTGGAAGATTCGTTACCCATGGATCAACAGGCTAATACAGCTCAATCTGGGGACAAACCCCTCAAATAAAAATTCCCATCAAGCTGATCACATGGCAAGTCTCGCATGTATATAATCCATACTTCATAACTAATCCTGACTTCTCTGCCAGCACTGTCCTAACCCCCCCCCCCCCTTCATCCCCCCAAAGATACTTTCGCAAGATGTCCTCCGAACTTCCTCTTCACAACGCAGCTCCAAACACCGCAACACTACAAACTTCCGACGACGAATGCCCTTTCAATCCCGCCTGGATCTTCTTCTTCTTCCCTCTTGTCCTCTGGCTCATCATCTACCTCTGTACCTACGACTACATAGGCTGCTACCCAGTTGCCCTGGCTTTTTTTGCTACCATCCCTTCTGCATTCATCGGGCCGTACGTCGCTGTGCAGTGGAATTCTTCGAGGCAGTTGAGGATGGCCGGGCAGTTGGAGGGAGAACGGAATCTCGTCGCTGTATTCTTGGGAATGGGTTGTGCTTTTCTGGTTGGGTGGGTGATTACGATTAGTCTTTGGAAGGGGGCGCTGGAGGCGCAGTGTCCTTCTCATTTGGTTGCTGGGGTGAGCGGGGCGGTGTCGGCGGTGTCGAGGGGGAATGGGACTTGGGGTCAGTGGAAATGAGGGGTTTTGGTGCGGAGTTTGGGATGCATACTCGAAACAGGAAATGAGAGCTCATCATGGGTATATGTGATGGAAAAAAGAAGATCGAAGTCTAGGTAGGCAACGCAAGATTCATTAAATTCTCGAAGTTGGGAAGGATACAAAACTAGGGTTGTATGATTTGGAGATGTGTGATATCTGATGAGGGACAAGCTATTGAAAACCGTCAGGGACGATTGGCAGGGAATGTGGGTTAAACACAAATTCAAACAATTGCTCCTCGCTCCTCTTATCTCCACGACCGGTGTTAGAAGATCTTTCGAACCAGTTCAGAGACTGCATGAAAAACTGTGCTCGGGAAACATACTCATTCGAAAAGCCTCTCCTGCGACGACTTGGTAGGTAAACTTAAGCTTCGCCGACGGCCCCTGGTGTGTTTCCTTTCGCCGCATCCAGATTTCTGATTTCCGATATATCGATTACACAATTCAATATGTATGATCGACGAAGCATAGTCGGGGAGCGTCCTGCTAGCTGTGGATGTCATATTGCGGCCGACTCCGTCGAATATTAAGAACATGGCCTGAAGTGGATGACGGACAGATGGGTGGGTCGAGGCAGGAGCAAAACGTGTGGGGGCTTAGGATCCGTTTCTCGCTCCGCAAACTCTATCAAAGACTGTGAGTGCATCTAAAGGTGCGAGCAATATTCAATCTACTACTGCTCGTGGAGCGCCCCCTATCTCGTTTAACACTGCCAAGATCGGCCCGTCCCATGCCGTCCGTGCCACACGCTAAAGATCTTTTCGGAGATGCTTGGCGAAATGCTGGGGCTGCTGCAGGACTTGAAACAAATACTCCGTTATGTTCAAGAGATCTGAATGAAAGATGCTTCTACAGCGAATCTCCTCGCTCCACTCTGGCCCCGACCTCTGAAATGACGTTGATGTAGATTACAGGAGCAAGACGTTGACCCTCCACCGAAGTATTGGGGATGATGAGTGGTAGGTTGTAGAGGCTGCTCCGGGATGGTAGTCGTCATTTCATCTTAAGATCTCCTTTCTAGGTGCATGCTCTGCTGCGGGATGATAATATAATTTGAGCATTTCCCTCTCATATCTGCGTCTGCTTCTTCCACATCTCTCTCTAGGTCCATCAACAGTCACGGTCAGATATAACCGAGTCAAGTATAATAAAACGTCTTCAGTAATCGACCTCTCGAATACGTATACATCTAATTCCCACCAAACATGGCACCACGCCCACCGTTTCAAACAATCTCCGCTCTCCTCACCATCCTCTTCATCCTCTCAACCCACGCCATCGACCACATAGCCTGGAAACCCGGAACCCTCCAACTCTCCGCCCCCAACACCCTCTGCAGCGTCGACTTCGGCGCCACAATCCACCTCAACAGCGACGCCAACCTCGTATTCTTCCGCCACGGTGACAACCCCTTAACCATAGAATGGTCTTCAGGGAAAACCACCCCCAACTGCGCCAACGGCGCTGGCTGCACTCTCTATTTCCAAACCGACGGCAACCTCGTCATTTACGGGCCCGACAACGTGCCCTTGTGGTGGTCTGATACAGCGGGGAGAGGGGCGTTATTGGTGTGCCATGAGACGTATCCGCATTTTGAGATCTTTGATCAGAAGGGGTGGTTGATCTGGCGGCCGGGGTATGAGCCGCAGTATTCGAATTATTTCAGTTGGCCGAGTTATACTTTGTTTGGATGTCTGGATGGGGTGGGGAAGAGGGATCAGCCTTGGCTTTGTGTTGGGTGAGGAGGATTGAGTGGGAGATGTTGGGGAGATCGGATAGCATTTTTAATACATCTTCGTGTCTTGAAAGGTAGATCCACCATTCGTTGATGCCGTGATGCTATCCGAAGCACGTTGGTTGGCATGTCTCAGCATGACTTGAGCACATTCACATGGTGGTCTCGGTTCTAATTCCTCTTTCTCCCTCCCTGTTTCTGCGTTGCCCCCTACACTGTGAGGGCAGCTTAGTCGTCATTTACGGTTTTCCCCTTTCTCTTTTTCGACTTCCTTTTCTCTTTTTCCAGCTCCACCCTCTCGTTCACATCCCCCCTCCCCTTATAACCCGGATACAAGTACCCAGCATCATACCCTTTGAAACCACTCTCCCGCAAATGCCGATATGGATACGGAGCGTTTGAGCGAAAGATACAGGATTTCTTTTTCGGCGACCGTAAGGATGGATGCGGAATGGGCGCGGGGTAAGAAATAGAAAGGGAAGAAGGCGATGGCGAGGGCGATGTGATGACGATGCTTGGTTTTTTGGTTTTGTGAGGAGGTCTTGTGCGGCGACAGGGGAAGATTCTTTTGGGGAGGAGGGCGTCGAGGAGTTTTTGTAGGGAGGAAGAGGAGGTGGGTGACATTTTCATGAAGATTTTGAGGGGGGAAGAGATGAGAAGACGGGGAGTTTGGTGGTGGGTCGCTGGGTGGTTTGTGTTTTGAATGGGTATTTTGTTTTGATGAAAGGAGATTAGAAAATGGGAGAGTTAAGATTGAGAGATTTGGGAAGGAGAGAGAGAAGGAAAGGAAAGGAAATTATTGGGAGGACCTTTTGTTGCAAAACAGAAGAAATTTTCATTGAGCAAATATGAGATAGTTAACCCGGCATTTTTGATTCAGGAAACCTGTTGGCATTATACAATTATCGATACTATCCTTTGACCGAAGTGGCTTACTTCCAGTATTTGAGAACGAATTCCATTTCTCACCTATCTTTTAGCTAACTCTTGAGAGTCAGAAAACGAGGCTCTCTATGAACGGAAGATCCATATGGAAGAAATCGTGAGAAGCCAGCCTAGGTTGTGCGCTATGAACGAAACAAGAGAGAGAAAGTTTTGAACATTAAGCTTTACTCATGGTGTGGGAAAGGGAGATTGGGAAGATGAGAATGTTGAATGGAATGCGAATTTATCTGGTGTCCTTAGCGAGAATCAGACATGTCCGTCATAATGACTGATCCTCTCCCTGGGAAGGAAGAGGAAGATTCTTTGATCAAGCCATTGACCACCCCCTTCCCCCGTGCTACCGCCCACATGTCGCCAACGGGCCTGTGCTTTCACAAGTCAAGTAACAATAGTTTGATGTCACGATAAGATGCGCTGCGAACGATCAACAAGTTCCAAAAAAATAAATTGGTATAATTGCTCAAGCCGCGCTTAGCTGATATTTTGTTTGGTACACACGTTTTTTGGATTCAAGTTTTTACATCCATAACTCTAAGAAACCCTCTTGCATCCATCGACTCGTCAATCTTTGCCTCAGCAGAGGAGCTTCAGACTCTCGATACCTCGATATTTCCCCCTAACTCCTCCATAGAGAGCTACCAGCGCCCTCAAAGCGACCATCATTCCCTATCCACCCTTTCCCGAGAAACCCAAGATGTGGCAGCGGACAGACCGACTTCGCCGACTTGGAATCAAATACATCGAGATATGGCGGAAGTACGAAATCCAACGACTTCGAGTCAAATACACACTCTCCCTGGGCGCCAACGCTTACTGTCTGTGAGTGGCTTCCTTGCAAAACCTGCAACGCGCGAGAAGTCAAGCTAGGGACTGATTTCCCATGTCAAATCTCTCTGCAGAGTCGAGTGTCCAAAGTATTATTATAAGTCGCAAAGGTTGGAGGAAGCGACCATAAAACACAAGGAGATAATTACGCAGTATGAACAGATGATCTCGAAGTTCGTGAAATCGATTGATTATGCACAACGATCTTCGGCTTCTTCGGCATATATTTCGTCACGGGAGCGGTGGTCGAGAATCTGGCATTGGAAATAGTGCCGGAGAAAAAACTCGCATAATATCTGAAAGATGAGCTGGTTGGTGCAAAGCTTGCTGGGTGGTGCATTTGGTCCCGTGATCCGTGGGTTCTTGAACATCGGTCACTCCTCTTCAAGTCCGTCCTTTTTCCTCGTGGACCTCGTGTTTCTTTCTTATCCCGGTCCCACCTCTCTCCATTCTTCGATGCATCCTTTGATGTATCCTTTGTGTGCTTTTGGGAGAATAACAGGCACCTGCGAAATAAGGCCTTCCAAGGTCACCCCACTGATTGAGCGCTATGTCACGTACGGTAGATTTTGAATGCCTGGAGACTGCGCTTGAAGGTAGCTCCCATCAAAGAGAGCTGGTCCGCCTTTCGAGGACGGAAATTGATTCACCCGGATCCGTAGCCTTCGTTGAAGATCTGGGTTCTGTTGTACTTTTCCATGGTGACATGTTCACCATTTTCAAACCAAGTCTGAGTCAGTTCGTTGATGGCTTGACCAAGATGGTCCGAAATCGGTGCCTAGGATAGCGTTGACAACCTCCCGTCGTCGCTCCGTCTTCTTACTTTGGAGTCCCTAGGCCATTATGCCAATTGTGGATCTTCAAGACCCCGAATACCCATTAGGGCTCGAGATCAACAAGCTCATGCCCGGAGGTGTGATTTTGATCGTATTCCGAAGTTGCTGGTGTATTTTCGGGATGTTAGCTGGCTTTTCGGGTTCGCAAGGAGATGGTATTAGCCTGATTGGGCATGGGTTTGGTTAAAATGGACACCGGTCGATGCAATAGTAATGCATGACTCAAACTGTGTGGCCCAAGATGGTCTTTACCTTGTAGATGTCAGCGGCAATATTTTGCGTGGTCACGAAGAGTACTCACCCCTGCAAGACTCGAGGCACGGAGGAGTACTCAGTAAATTGCCTGAGCTTTAGCTGTTGACGGCTTGGCGCTTGTAGAGGTCGGCGTAATAGTGTGCATAGTCATGAGCAGTAGTTACCCTCGCCAACGAGAGGACGAGAAGGATGATTTGACTGGGTTTTAGCCCGTGGCGGCCTGATCCCTATAAATGTCAGGAGCTTTTCTCGTCCGACACGCTTGTAGTGCTTACCCCCGCGAGAACCAGGACAGGAGAATGATTTGACTGGGTTTTAGCCCGTGGCGGCCTGATCCCTATGAATGTCAGGAGCTTTTCTCGTCCGACACGCTTGTAGTGCTTACCCCCGCGAGAACCAGGACAGGAGRATGATTTGACTGGGTTTTAGCCCGTGGCGGCCCGATCCCTATAACTGTCAGAAACCATCTTGTCCATAGTCTTGAATATGAGTATTGTACTAACCCCGCGAGAAGCAAGACAGGAGATGATTTGACTGGGTTTTAGCCCATGGCGGCCAGGGCCCCTACGACTGTCAGCATCGATCTTGACAATGGCTTGGAACAGGGTAATAGCACGTACCCCCACGAGGAAGCAAGACGGGGGGGCMGAAATTGAATGGCCCTTGGCGGCCCGTCCCCTGGAATTGTTAGCAGCAATACTGTTCCTAAGATTGAATGACACTTACCCCTGCGAGTAGCTGGACAGGGGGGAGAAGTTGAGAGACCCGGGGGGAGTCTCAAAGAAATGCACAATGACAGAGATCGGGTTGCCCCGAAGAAAGAGGTTCTCGTCACCTTTGGATCCAGCCGGGAGCAGCCAACGCTATGCGTTCTGCACCGCCTTTCACCTCGAGTTCAGATCCGCTCAATCTTGACCATCGCCGGGAGCAGCCGACGCTATGCGTCCTGCACCGCCTTTGATCCTCTCTGGGAAGACAAGGAATAGCCGGAAGCGTGGAAGTTATGCGTCCTGCGACCGCCTATCCTTAGGCTTGACAAGTGACCCCTGCCAAACCTGAAGCCATCCAGCTTTGGATGCCGAAGCAGCTGCATTAGCCGTATCAGCCCGTCGCTTTCTGACTTCATCCTCCAAAGACTTGATCCGAGCATTGGCGGCGTCGAGCTGGTTGTCTCTGGTTTCCAGCTTCGCCTGTGTGGTTTCCAGCTCAGATTTCATCTTCTCATTGGCTTTCTTCCCAACCTCGTGCTCCTTGATGACGGCTAAGCCGACAACGATCGTCGAGTAGAATGTGAGCACGGGAAGGGCGAGACTCCACGCCCCGGGTACCATGTTGCCGGACATGGTAGTTTAGCGATTAAAAATGCTGTATAAAATGATAAAATGAATATTTAGGGATAATCGTATACAGAATTATTCGAAGGCACGGCAAAGAAAAAAAAAGAGGTGTTAGAACAGAAGACGGAGAAGGTATATCAACATTGGCTACCGCTCCTTCCCTCTCTCAAGTTCATAGGTATTTTGGAAGCCACGGTCGACTTACCTTCTCGATCATGATCCCACACCAAGGACACCACTTCCAACATTCGCGTGCTTTCAAGTCCATGAGCCTCCCTCTATTTTCATCTCTTATCATCATTGCTTTGTCAAATTCGCCAGCGTACGTTTGCGCCTTACATGTAGCACAAGTATTAATCATGGATTCTTGATCTTAATTGACGTCCTTGACTATCAGCTGTTTACCGAGGAAAAAGTTGCAGCGAGCTTTACAGCAGCTTGTGGCATTCGGCTGCGCAGGCTCCCAGATTCTCACAGCGGAGTACTTCTCTTAAGGGGATTACATTATATCCATTACCGCAGTGGTAAACTAGCACAACATTGCAGCCACGAACTGGTCTGAAACGAAAATCGGGTGTCATGAACAAAGGTAACTCAGCATGAAAGTGTATTGACTCTAAGAATGTTCCGTTCCAAATATGAACCCCACAGCGGCGGCCGAGGATTTTCAACGCAAAGCTGGTAGAGACATCGTTCTAGGCCAAGGAATCGAGCACATGTCATGCATATTCGACGTTTTGTCAAAGGTCTCGTCGCCACAAGTAAGCCGCGGCTTAACATACTGGTGAGCGCACCCAAATCAGGTGCTTTTTGATGTTACGGTTTGTTTGATGCAAGCATCGCCGCACCAACCGATTAAAGAATGAAAACCAGGTTCGCAGAACAGACAATCTGGGCATCGGGAAACAAAGAAGCTATCAGAAGGAAAAAAAAAGCATGAACACCCCCATTCTACTACAGCCTCTGTGGCCCCATTGGGTGGAGAGTTTTATCTGACAGAAGCGGAAGCAGTCGCAATAGATGGCAGCAATCAAAGCCTTGCGCTGTGCTCAATGAGTCAAGTACATCTTCAAATGCTGCGCAATGACAATGATCTAACGACTGGAAGGTACATTATGGACCAAAAAATGGACACGGTCAATAGAGAAAGAGAAATAGTGTTGCGGAGGCGAAATCGATAGATGCTCTACACTTCACGCAAGTCATTTGACACAGCAGCTTCATGATCTGACACTCCCAGGGCAGGTTGACTTATGGACAAGATGGTGCCCTTGTTGTAGATTTCGACTCCCGGGAACGCCTACTTTCCTCATACATGCTTCGGCACTATATTTCTCCATTGACATCGTTCAAAAAGAACTGAAGCGAACGCTTTGATGTAAAGTGAAAATGGAAAAACGACTTCCAATGTTGTCTCCTTAGCCTCCTCCATCGATCCCTGCTCAGCACCCTGCAAAGACCCTTCCGCGCTAAGAACGGCTCCTCCCGTTCAGCCTTACGCATGACATCATTCCTCCGCGCAAACAAGCTTCCCCTAGGTACACAGAGCTTTGTACCCCCATTCCAACATCCTCCATCCTCAACATTCCACACAAAATCGACTTCAGCAAAACAAAACACCCACCAGCTCCTCGTCCCATCGAAATCTCAACACCACCCAATCCAGCCTCCAATTCCCACCCAAGCATTAAAAATGTCATCAATAACCTCCGCCCTCTCCGACCTAACATCCTCCTTCCTCTCCATCCTCCGCTCAATCTTCGACACATTCTACTCCGCTTTCGAAACCCTCTTCGCCACTACCTCCGCCGTCATATCCTCCATCGTCGACCTTTTTAGTGGGTTTGTGGGGTTTGTGCTCGGTATGTGTGCTCCTGTTTTTTCCTCGTCCTTCCAAAAGCAGTAGAGTTTGGAATTGAAATGGTTTTTGACGGAGGTTCAAATTTGCTGACATGTGGTGGTATCATCTACAGGTAATATCGTTGTCATTGGGTTCCTTGTGGCGGCTTTCGTGGCATATTCGGCGTATCAGCAGAAGCAGGGGAGGAATAAGAAGGGGGTTATCAAGAGTGCTTGAGGGGTTTGGTTTCGGGGCTGGGAAAAGGGGATTGAAGGACAATGGGGGCCTTCTGGAGAGGAGGTGCTGTCGGGAGCAGGGATTTAATTTGATGGAGAGGGTCATTCAGCGGGCTATGAAACTAAGGATGAGGAATCGGGACATCGATGGCTGTGTATTACTAGAAGATACCCTGTTAACGGCTGAATTTAATGCAAGTTCATTGAAAAATATTGTTTCATAATGTCAAAAAAGATGAAGCACGCCAATTGATGTTCTATTCTAAATCTTCTATCTACATAAAATGCCAATAATGCCATGCAAGTACAATCATCAAGCGTAAAATCATGAAATGGAAGGCCGATAGCCTCCCAATAGTGTCATCTAGCCCATACAGTCCGTTCCTCGCCCTCTGGCGTGAAGAGCCGTTCTTCCGGCTCGAAGGGCATCGCCCAAGGTGTATGCTGGTTCTCAGCCTTATTGGGCAGATTCAATTCACTCATCTCGTCGGTAGGAGGTCCAGGGTGCGCAAGCTTTTGTACATCCTGTACAGTCAGACCGTGCTTGACAAACTTCTCCGAGCTCATGGCTGCACCACTATCCTCAAATTCGGTTGGGGAGCCGGTAGTTTTGGGTATATAATCCTCGATATCGAGGCTATTTGGGCTTTCAGATGACAAGACATCTGATGTGGGCTGGCTGAGGTAGGATGACGATGTTTCTTGACTGTAGAGATTTGTAGGAGAGCTATGTGGAATGTCTTGATGGCCGGTGATGGGATTCGTAGGAGCAGTGCGAGGCATGTACTCTTCAACGTCAGATGTTCCAGATGAAGACGTGGTCAAGGCTGGTTGAACGACATTGTTATGATCAAAGCTAGCGTATGATGGCGGCTGATTGAAAGAAGAAGATGCACCAAGATCAAGGGCTGTCCAATCCACTGGTGGCATGTTGAGACCTGGAGACATGATTGGGACGTCGTCGTGAGCGGTCAAATATGGATCGAAGCCTTTCCGCAGGTGATAGTCGCTCATGTAGTCGTCAGGGATGGGACTTCCAATAGAATCAATGTACGCAGGGTAAGACAGATCCAGCGGAGGGAGTGGACTATCAATACCGCTGAAGCGAGGAAGTGCTTTTGGCTTCGGTGATCCATGTTCGGATTTGACTTGGCGCACTTGTTGCTGTGCAGTCGAGATCGTATCCTGAAGCGGAGAGGGGCCGTATTCTAAAGACCGTCCCAGTGGCAAACTATCCGATGATTTAGAAGCGATGTCTTGGTTTCCGCTGATACTGTGTGGAATCGGGATCTTGTATGGTGCTCCCATTTTGGTATGTGCATCGTTGTGCTTGTGGACTGGCTTATGATGACCATTGGTGAAGTGGGTGAGAGAGCTCTCAGAATTGGTTGCTGACAACCTCGGCTTACGCGCCATAAAAGATGTAGGAGAGGGTTTCGGCAGGCCAGTCTCCGGTACAGACTCTAGGTATTCTTTCTTCAAGGCACAAGTACAGCGTTGTCCGTGGGTACAACAACATGACTTCCCTTCTGGTGCAATATTACCCAAAGAGGCCTCAACCGCCCCGATTTCGCCATGATCGCTCTGTGATCCAATATCCGAACACTCCTCCTTACTGTGCGGTTTTTCGCCACATTCGCATTTGACGTGTGAGGCGCGAGCTTTGCGGAGACCTCTGCAATGGGGGCATTGGGAGACGGGGCGACCCTTTTTGTTGATATGTGTAAGAGGCCGATCTTATGCCATTGATCAGCGGTACGGCCTTCGAAGTAGCCGTGCAGTTAGGCTACAGGTCACCTCGAAAGCTTACCAGAATGCTGACAATTACTGACACGATGGCCTCTCACACATGCTTCGCACGCCCATTTCTCTCCGTTTATCAACATGTTCCGATGCAACGTAGGAAATCTTCTTCAAGTATTCTCCGAGGCTTCGGCCAGTCTTTAAATCGTGAATGTGCTGCAGACGAGAGTTGTGGAGCTGACGCGAGGTATCTGTCGGGTGATACAGGCCAAGAAGCAATGCAACGATGTCAGATATTCGGTGAGAGCGATCTGCGGAGTAGCCTGCTTCTCTTCTCGAATCGCAATAAGCAAGCTCCGATTTCCCGTCGGTTGGTGCGAATTGTGGACTCGACAGCTGCAGTGTGCAGGAAGAGGGGCCAAGCCTTGCACCAATCGGCGCCGGCCAGACCTTACGCTCGGAAAGCTTATCAAGGACCCAGGACGCAAATCATGAAGCTGATGCTGTATATGACGGAGGAGTAAATGCAAATGATGAGGAAGTAGAAGTTGACTTGTGCTGGGATAGTGGGGAGCGTGGGGTTTTATGCAGACGAGAGTTGTTCCTCGGTGGTAAGTATCCGCCAGACTCGCTATTTATATCATCATACGGTTGTAGTGGCTGAACAGGACACAACATGCGACCAAGATATCTCGAAGAACGCCCTGTATTATTGTCCTTTAAGTATTTGTTTTCACGGCCTTTGTCCCGCAGAATTTTCGCTCTCTAATGGATCGAGATTTGATGCATGAAGGCGTCACAGCATGGCCACAGACAATTCGGACAACGGCTTCACACGGTGCGATGCAGCGTAGTCCATGGGGTATCTTAGTTCAGCCCATGTCATGGCTGATTATCTGCTAATTCTTTGGTTCGCCGACCGCATCTACGCTTAGGCGAATAACGGCAGCATGGGGACGGCTATCTTGTGGTGGCGCTCCCACTAAAACTGGGAAGCGATCAACTTTGGATAATCCTCCACTCCCCTCCCACTTCTTCATGCTTTCGGAGAATAAAAGACGGGGAAGAAGCAAGGGTTTGGGCGGAAAGGCGGCTGTCGTTTTTCCCATCCGCTGAGAGCGCATTGGATGCGCAGCAGAAAAATACCTCACCCGAGCCCATTAGAAGAAGCCAGATCCCACGTTTTTCTTTTTGGATTTGGTTACTTTTGCGAATTCTTTGCGTCGTTGTCACACTGGTACGAGAAATACAATGTCGTCAGCCATGACATGCGATACGCATATGAGTTGTTCAGCATGCATAATCATGCCAGAATCTACACAGGAGATGGACCTTCATTTGCTTCTTGGTGGATGTGCCAAGTTGTCAGGATAAAAAGACGGTAACTCTACTAGCGACGTTGTGTGTTGTCTCGCCACCTCGACATGAGGTGAGCGCCTGCCATTCATACGCCACGGTGTTCGCCCGGCGTACCATGAATCTATACCAGAAGATACCACTATTGGGGAAAAATTGGATGAATTTACAATCCAATTTGCGTAAAAACTCATCAATTTCTATTGTTTCATATTCCATTTTCTTAGCAATAGCAACAGTGGACGGCGTCTCTTGTATCCTCATAACCAATCGTACATGCAACGAAAGCTTTGTCCGCGGAGTCTTTGATACAGTGTAAGTCTAGCTGTGCGGTTTCTTGCGCTTTGCAAGCTCCCTCTCTATCCGACAACATTTGTCAGGAACCCAATGTCATTCCATAGAATGCAACTGTGGCTTCCAAAGACTGCATTGACTCAACGGTTGACTCGTCTACCATAGTTCCATATTCTCACCTCATGGTCAGAGACCCCTTCTAAGTCAGTCTTTCACCTTGAAACATTTCATCCCCTTGTCAATAAGCCTCGGCTCTATCACTCGATATTACGAGGCAATGTCATTACGTTGCTCGATCGATTGGGAGGGCTCGGTGTAGCGATTAATGAATGTGATAGTGGACCGTCCTACGGGAGTAGTTTCGTTAGTACTCAGATGTTGACAGATAGATTCATTACAAATGCAATTGACTAGCAGCTGATATCAGGGGGGTGGTTGAAGCTAATGACGCCCCGTGCCCTTGCTGCTGAGAAGAGCTGGCATTTCCCAGGGATCAAGGTTGGCTAGACTCCGCCGATAGTGACTTGTGTTGATTTTAGTAATGGCATTTGGTGAATGTCTCTTTGACAGAGCAAACATGCCCTCTAATAATGTGCATCTGGGAATTCTGTGCAGCTTTACAGTGGTGGCCGACGATGTTCTGTGAACTGACGGGGGGTGCTGCTACGGTGATCATCTCGGCTAAAACTACCCGCCGAGCATGATCGACGAGCGTAAAATTACCCAATAAGAATTTTCAATATCGAGCCAATTTTTGCCGTTGTGTGTCTTGCGGTGAGATAATGGTCAAGCAAAGAAGACCGAAAACGCGGGCAGAAGAGATTGCTGAATTGGAAGATCCAGCTCCAAAGGGTGAGCCGGCATCCTCTCGAACTTCTAGTCTCAGAGATCTAATCCGTAGCAGACTTTGATCCTGAACAACAAGATGGAGGGACTTCGGGCGAGGAAGGCAGTCAAGACGACGGTGCTGAGGCAAGAGAGCATTACATCGATGTTGGGTATACAATAAATGGATCTATACGGTCGACATGCACTAACAATAGATTTATAGAAAAAGCCGTCTTCGCAATGCTCCTGCAATAAGTCTTGGTCCCGAATACAGCGGATCGCACATAAGCCGAGATAACCTATTGGAACCGGTTGAAGTCAGTGACGATGATCCTTTTGCAAGTGCTCAAAGTCGGCAAGGGAGCTTGAGCGATGCAAGCGACAGCGGCGAATATGCAGATCCGGATAACGTTGACCTGGACATGGGCAACAATATTGATCGAGGCGACGAGATCGATAGTGAAGAGGCTTTTGGGGATGGAGACGAAGAAAGATTTCAAGGCTACAACTTTCGGGGGTTCGATGAGACGTATGAAGGCTCCTCCGACCACGAAGAGCTGAATGGCGATGTGGAAGATGGGAAAGATCGAGAGGAAAGTGACGGCTTCAGTGAAATGGAAACTGACGAGATGGATACGGTCACCATGTCCAATGGTATCAATGGGAAGGGTGGTGGTCTCGCAGAAGCTCAATCCGGATCTGAAATTTCTATGGAAGATGACGAGGATACTGAGATGGGAGACCGCACAAGCCTCACATCAGGGAATGATGGTTCAGAGTCCGAAACTTCCAATTCGGACACCGACGATGTCTCTGCCCCATCTCCCGCCGACGACGATAGAGCAGCTCTCCGGAAAATGATGGCCGAGTCCCAAAAAGTCATAACATCCAACCTCTCCAAGGCCGCAAAGTCCGACATTGCCAAAGGCCGCGCTATCAAGCACCAACAGAAGACCTTCGACTCCCTTCTCAACACTCGCATCCGCCTCCAAAAGGTCCTCGTCGCCACAAATGCTCTACAATCTTCAACATCTCCCTCAGACACAACCACCGACCCAGCCGTAACCGCAGCCGAACAAGCCGCTCTCAAACTCTGGACAACCCTCGACTCCCTCCGTCAATCCATAAACCCCACCGCTCCTCAACCTGAAGCTCCTCTCGAAACCACCTCTACAACCCCCCTCTCCACCCTCTGGACCCGCATGCAATCCCAAGAATCGCGAGCCCGGCCCGTCCGCACCTCCACGCTGGACAAATGGTCCGCCAGAACAGCACCCACCTCCTCCCTCCCCCGCACGAACAAATTCTCCACAATACCAGCCCAGCAACCCCTCTCCGTGGTCCTAGAACAACAACTAACCTCCACAACTAATATGGAAAAACTCATTGCGAAATCTCAGATACCGGCTTCCTGCGTCCCTTCTCCCTCTAGCACAAAGAGGTCCGACGCTCCTACCAATGACGCAGAGATTACGACAGAACCAACGATCTACGACGGCACACCCTTCTACACCCTCCTCCTTCGAGATCTCGTCTCTTCCCGCTCGTCTGACCCCTTTCCATCATCATCTTCTTCAACCCACCTCACACCAGGTATCAAACACCCCTCCACCCGCATAAGAAAGAACGTAGACACGAAAGCCAGTAAAGGAAGGAAGATCCGCTTTACAGTTCATGAGAAATTACAGAATTTTATGGCGCCGGAGGATCGTGGGAGTTGGGGGGATAGACGGAGGGAGGAGTTGGTCAGGGGATTGTTGGGGAGGAAGGTTGATGGTCATGGTAACGGTGGGGGAGAGGAGGGGGTGGAAGAGGATGAGGAGGGGAGAGCGGAGGAGGGGTTGAGGTTGTTTAGATAGATGAATAGATGGATGGGGGGAGTGTGTGGTGTTGCGATACCTTGATAGCTATGCATATGCCGTTGGCCTCAGTTGAGACTATCACCACTATCTTATAACGGTGCACGAAAATACTTACTCAGTCAACAGCGTAATGTACTAGCTTCAGCACAGTAGATAGGGCTAACGAGATATTGAAGAATGTAGCTATACACTTTCCCGTTCATCCAACTCCGACCCTCCACTTCTGCTGAGTCCTTTCACACTTCCTCCTCCATCTCCAACTCCACCTCCTCCCCCAACGTCGGCGGTAGCTCCAAACTATCATCCATCCAACTGCGAGGCATCAACTGGCTCTCCCTCATCGGGACTCCGTTCCAACCTTCATACCCCATGAAAGTCGTCCGCGCATCCTGTTCTTTCCTCGCACGAAACGGGGAGGATGAAGAGGGCAAAAAATGTTCGGGATGCTGGGTTGGCGAGGAGCCGAGAATCTGCGATTCATCGTTAAGACGGGAGTGATGAGGCGTGGCTTGTGTGATATCCGTCGTTGTTGCTTGGGAAGATGGGATTGGTGGGAGGGAAGTCGGTTTGGTTATTGAATTTTTGGGAGAGAGTGGCGGGATAGTCGGGAGTGCAAAATCTAGGTCTTGCTCGTTGGTGTTCTGCTCATACTCTAGGTCTAGCGGAGGTGGTGTCAATTCTCGCCATGCGTTTTCGAATTGAGACTCTGTTTCTAGGGCAGGTGGTTGGGGCACTGATGCTGGCGAGCTGGACTGTAGAAGTTCGCTTTCGAGCTGGGCGGATGCCTTTTCGGAGTCGAAGGATTGCTTATGGAGAGTCTTCCGATCCTGGGTTGATGAATGGGTAACAGGTGAGTGCGCTGTCTCGAATCGTGGATGTATTAGCTGAGTAGGGACAGTTTCATGTACGATTTCTTGCTGGATGCTTTGAGATGGCGGCGCACTGCTCTGAGAGTCCTCGACATGACGATTTATAATGGCACACGGTGAAGATTTATCAGTCTCATCTTTAGAAGAAGGCGGTGGATTATAATTTGCCTTTTCAGGACTTGCGGTTGGTGAATTATTGTCATCATCTTCTGAATCTGCAACTGTCGCTTTCCTCTTCAATGCCCTCTGGCTCGATTGTCGAAGATAGGTGTTTGGTAATCTGACTGCTTTATTGACGAAACTCTCAACGCTCGAAGGAGTCCGTGGCGGTGGCTGATTCCGAGAACTTTGTGGCTCTGGTGATGTATTCCATAAGGGCTTCTTTTCAGACGGATGATTGCGATAAATTGGGGGAAAAAGTGCTTCACCGTTTTCACTTTCGCCGTTTGTGCTATCAGCTACCACTAGTTTTGGTGCCCATTGCACACTTTTCCTGCGAGAGAACAGTCGACTTTTGGAAGGCGTATTTAAGGAACGCTCCCCCAAAGGTGTAACATTCTGATTCTCTCTATTTCCCCTACCATGTGTTGAAATGGGAGTTTCTGCGGGTGATTGCGAGGAAGGGACTATTTTTCTTCTTGGTCTTTTTGGGGTTTCCGGCGGGGGCATTTGCAAATCCTGGCTGTCTAGCAAAGTGGTAGGAGGTTCCGGATCAGCTTCTGAAACAACCGGCTTGGGAGGCCCGGATGGAAGTATCGCTTCTTTCTTAACGCAAGAACCTGCTGACTTTCTCTTGCTCGCCCGTGTTTGCACCGTAGAAGCAGTGGGAGTATTCGAGGCAGTCCTAGTTTTCTTGCGACGAGGAACAGTCGCTTGCACCAGAATATTCTCATCGGTCAGAGCCTCGAGACCCTCTGATGGATATAATTGCTGCTTGAAAGGATCCATCTGGGTTATTGTCTGATCTTGTAGCTTTCGCTTCGGCTTAGGCGTGCCCGACTTTCTGGGCCGCTTTTTAGGAGGCATGGCTAGGTCAAGACTGTCATACTCGAGATAGTCCGCTCCATCAAATGAACCGTGGTTCGATGAGGCATGGATAAGGGCGGGTGTTATCTGGGTCAAAGTTTGCTGCTTCCATCTGGTGGACGGGGTTGTTGATTTAGTCTTTCTGATGTTGCTGCTATGACGTCGACGGGGAAACGTGATTTGCTTTGGTGGGGCAGAACGGTTGTCTTCGAAAACTCGAACAGTCGGTAGACGATTCAAAACATTTGTTGACATACTCTTGAGAAATTCAACACGCTTATCTACGGTGAAAATGTTGAGGTCATCGAGACTCCATGGAATGGAGTCGATAGCAATCGCGCGAGACGCGTTTAAGGCTGAAGATCGACGCGACGTCACTTGGTTTACCACTTACGGTAATCTCAGTGTTCGATCGTTAGGTAGGCTACGATGACTTCTGTGTTCAAGCATCTCAGTGTGTTTTCCTCATGTCGCCATCAATGCAGCGCACCAGATATTACTTTAAGTGATATGTGTAGAATATCCGTTAAGCACATTGGCTGAAGCCTTCCTGTTCCGCTGAAATTTTGTCTCCAATTTTCTATGTTTTTGCTCTGTAATTGTTATCATGCCGCGCAAACGAGGACAAGGGCAAGGACTAGGAGGATTCACCATCTCCAAGAAGACTAAGCAACGAGAGGTCAGCGGCCTGAACAATGCCTACCGGGATATGCTTGCGGAAGCCGAGGTTGAATCTTCACCTACTCAGACTGGCGACGAAGGAAGGCCGATCAAAAGGCGGCGAGTTCAAGGCCGTATTGTCAAGGAGGATGGCGCCGGCTACAATCAAACTGACCTTCCGTCCAGCCAGCTAAAACCGTCGAGGAGGTCACAAACCACAGCTCGCAAGAAGGACGATTCGGCTTCTTCAGGTAACGATTCCGAACGTCTGGCGACTACATCCGCAAATCGACAAGTACAAGGAGAACAGATGCTTTTCAAGGATGAGACATCGGATGCGAGCGACTATGCTTGGGAGGAAGTCGAATTAGCCCAAGAAGCAGACGAGTCGCTAGCTGGACCAACTAATGGAGATAAGGATGGGGAGTTGAATCTTGTCCTTGATGGGGAGGTGAAAAAGGACCGAGCAGAGATCGCTGCAGCGCGGAGGAAGCCCTTGACTGCTGTAGAAAGGAAGCTACGTCTTGAGATACATAGGGTGCATCTACTTTGTTTGTTGTCTCACGTCCATCTTCGCAACCATTGGTGCAATGACCAAAACGTTCATGTATGTAATCAATCGAACATTTTCCTGGTCCAACGGCTAAGGGAACTTTCAGAAAGTTTTATACCGGCGATTACCCAAGGAAATCGTCTCCCTGCTCGATCCAGACGAGTCACTCCCCCAATTTCGTCAAGATGAAGCATTTCGAAAAGGCCTTCAAAAAGCGAGCGAGCTTTTCAGAGACGTCTTCACCGTTACCGCTCGAGGCATGTCTCGTCCGTACTGGGCAGATGACGTTGAGCGTATTGTTCCAGAACCACCATCAGACCTTGATCTACCAATGCAGAAACAAGACTTCCAAGATTCGGCAACTAGGMTTCAAGGATCACGCGATGTCGGTGCTCAGCTCTTCTGCGCTCTACTCCGCTCAGCAGGTGTCGACACACGTCTTGTCTGCTCTCTTCAAGTTCTCCCTTTGACAGCCACCACAAAAGGGATCCCACCCCAAAAGGCTCCCCTCAAATCAATCCCAGTAGTCGATTACAACCCTCCATCCTCCGACAGCGACTCACACAGCCACCCTAAACGCCAATCTCCAACACCCAGCAAACGTCCCATCGGCTCTACTGGCGGTCTCACCCGATTCTCCAATCCAAACCCCCAACCTCAAACCCTACCCCCTCGTCCTCTTCCCAAAAAACGAAAAACATTCCCCTCCTCTCCCCATCCAATCTTCTGGCTGGAAGTCTTCAATCCCTACACGCAGAAATATCTCCCCCTCGACCCCATCGTAACCCATACAATCAACAAACCACTCGCCCTCACCCCTCCCCTCTCCGACCCCCTCAACACCCTCACCTACGCCATCGCATTCTCCGATGACCTAACCGCAAAGGACGTCACCCGTCGCTACACCCGCTCCTACGCCGCCAAAGTCCTAAAAACGCGCGTGGACCTCACTCCCAAAGGCAAAGAATGGCTCACCACCGTCCTCAATCTTTTCCAATACCGCGGTCGTAGCAGCAGCAAAAATAATAATAAATCCGACAAAGACATCCTCGAAGATAACGAACTCGCCCGCAAAGAAGCCTCCGAGCCAATGCCACGCAAAATCCAAGATTTCAAGGCTCACCCCGTCTACGCACTAGAGCGACATTTAAGACGCAACGAAATCATAGATCCGAAGCGGGAGGTTGGGAAAGTGGCGAGTTCTTCCGGGTCCTTGACGCAGAAATCGGAATCTGTGTTTCGGAGGCAAGATGTCAAAGTCTGTCGTACGGCGGATCAGTGGTTTCGTATGGGGAGGGAGATTCTGAGTAGGGAGCAGCCGGTTAAGAGACTTCCTCCTAGAATTCTTGGGCGTCAACGAGGCCGCAATACTGCCGTGGACAGCGACGACGACAATGAAGACCAAGAAGCGGGTAAAGCCCTCTACACGGAAAAACAAACTACCCCGTACATCCCCCCCTCAATTCCCCCGTCCGGCTCCCCCATCCCCCGCAACCAATACGGAAATCTAGATATTTACACTCCGTCTATGATCCCTGAACGAGGCTACCATTCTCCCCACCCTTTCACCACACACGCAGCCAGAATCCTCGGCATCGACGCCGTAGAAGCGGTCACCGGTTTCAGTTTCTCCGGAGGAATGAGAAGCGGGAAAGCTGTCATCTCCGGTGCGGTGATCTATGAGGGCCATCGTGCAGCGATCGAAGCCGTGGTTTCTGGCCTGGAGGACTTAAAGAGGGAGGAAGAGGAGGGGAAGTGGACGGCTGTGGTTTTGGGGGTGTGGAGGAAAATGTTGCTGGGCTTGAGGATTAGAGCTAGGGTTATGGGGTATGAGATTGAGGGGGAGAGGGGGGAGGTGGAGGAGAGGGAGATTTTGGAGAGGAGGGAGAGGGAGGTGGAGAGGGAGGTGGAGAGGGCTGACGATGATGAAGATGACGATGATGGAGGAGGTTTTTTGCCGGATAGAGATGGAGATGGAGAGGAAGCTATGCCGACGTCTAGGAGGGCGAGAGGGGTTGAGAGATACAATCGTGCTAATGTTGAAGATGAGGATGGGGATGAGGAAGAAGCCGGGGGTTTCCTCCCAGACAGAGATATAGAGGAGCCCATGCCCACCTTTAGTAGGCTGAGGAGAAGGAGGATTTTACCAGATGAAGACAGCGAGGGCAGTGATGTTTATGTGCCCAGTGATGGCGATCAGGATGAAGGTGATAGAAGGAATCAAAACTCTGTTGTAAGCGTCAGTAGAAGACGAGGGAGGACCAATACACCGGAGGAGCAGGGTGGAGCTGGCGGTTGCATTCCCATGAATGAGGATGAAGGCGGTGGGTTCATTCAAGATGATGATCAAGATCAAGGTCAGGATCATGCTGGAGGTTTCATGGCTACGGGCGACGAAGAACTCTCTACAGCAGTCGCGCATCAAGCACAGGGACAAGCAAGTGATTTGATTGCTGCTACTAGTACCAAGGATGTAGTTGAACGAGAAGATGCACCACAGCAGCGAGAGTTCACACCTCGTCCCGTCCCCTCGACACAAGTCCACCAATTACCACGATCCATCGCTCTTGCTGAAAGCTCTGCCTTTGATGATGGGAAGCCGAGGAAGGAAAAGCCGGTTGCTGAGGATGCTGATGGGAACGAAATGGTTGATGCTGATGCGGAGCTGGAAAGGTACCTGAAGGAGACTGATGAGAGCGAAGCCATTGATATTGAATTGGTGCTGCAGAGGAGTTTGACGGAAGCTGAGTTGGAGGAAGCCACTATGCTCGAGCAGCTGTATCAGAGCCAGTCCCATCGTGGACCTGTCAGTGCTCCACCTTTTAAGAGGCTGCCCGGAAAGGACTTTGTTGTTGATGATGGGAAAGGGAGAGGTGTCGATGTTGATGTCGGTGCTCCACCTATGACCAGGCTGCCCAGACAAGATGTAGTTGCTGATGGGAGAAAAGGAGGTGTTGGTGACGACGCTGAAGAGATGGATGCTGCTGTAGCTGAAGAGGAAGCGGGACTTAATGAGGTGGCCCAAGAGATTGATGGCCAAGGAGAAGTGGGAAGGGATGATGATGAAGACCAAGAAGAAGTTACTGCTGTATCCGAGAAAGGCTCCCTGTTGTCTGAAGACCCTGATGACGAGGATGCTGAACCAGATTGGCTTGTCTAGTGCCTGGCGGCGTTTCGTAGCATCGTAATTGGTTACCAGAAAGAATAAGGATCCTTGTTTGCTGGCTCTTCTTGAATTCGTCTGTTACTTGATTGGCGTAATAGATCGGGTGGGAGCATTGCAGTCGGGAAGTAGATTGTGAGTGACTCCGCTGCTGTGGTTGTCTCTGCCTTCTTCCCTTTGGTCGTACTCGTCTCTTCCGAGTCGTCGATGAGTTTGGCTGCTGCGATCCGTTGGCGTTTCTCCTCCTCTTTCTTTGCTCGTTCCGCTGCTAGAATCGACGCCGTCGTGGTGTTGAACCATGCTGGTTCCGTCTCCCTCGACGAATATGGGATGTTGCTTGGCCGTCCTGGGAGGGGATCATGGACGCTTGGACGTTCCCATTGGCGGGGCAAGCTAAGCACGCTCGAGGTTGACGAGGCGGCAGACGAAGGCGAAGTGGTGGAGGAAATGACTCGGCGGAGCGTAGGTGAGAGAACGGCGAGCTTGTCGGGCTGGCCAGGCTGCGGAGCGAGGACTCGAGGGCGATCGTTGGACGGGGTGTGGGCTGACCATGGCCGGTGCGAGGATGGCAATGGGTAGGAGGAACCGATGGACGAGCCACCGGCGTTGTCAATGTCCCCTAACTCATGGAGGCGACTCCACAGGCTTGTGTTGCCTGCAAAGCCACCTGACTCCTTTGCAGGAGCCCCATCCGTCGGCTCAATGGCCAGCCCGAGAAGATCATTCATAACTTCTTCGCTTGGTGCCATTTGCAAGGTAGGAAGCTGAGAAATTGACTTGACGTGAAGAGAGAAGAGTTTTGATGAGTTATGGCTGTGGTAAGCTAAAACGACGCCAGAGGCTGTTGGTAAAGGTGAACATAAAAGAGTTTGATGAAAGTCGAAGCGCTGTGGTGGGTAGGTGGAGGTTGGATGGATGAAAGGAAAGAGCGGACGAAATTCTGGCTGCCGAAGTTGATTGTAAGTGGTTTGGTTGATTGGTTGATGAAGACAAGAGAGGGTCTTGATGATGAAATCCGTACTAACTAAAGTGGGTCGTCAGCATTCAACTCTGAGTGAAGCAAGTCAGGTGCTATGTACCTGAAAATCATTCCGGCAGCAATGAGAGTAAGACTCAATTGGTGTTAGCCGCGGTGCTGACTGGCGGAGGGATTTCAAGGACTTACAACAGTGTACAATAATGAATGAAATGTATATAGGATTCAGTGAAAAAAGGCGCTGGACACTCTTGCATCCTGTGTCAGATTTGATGCCCAGTGAATCGGTACATAGGTTTAGTCACACTTGTGAAAGGGCAGCAGAGGCTGCCAACATATTTGCATCAACAATCGTCACCACGAATTGACAATCAAAGGAAGCAGGACTCATTTTTGTAGAAATACAATATGGCGTATAGAATGTAATTACCATAATATATGAATAGGAAAAATGAAATAGAATAACGGTGTAGGATTTATATATATACAAATTTGGAAATACCAAGAGGATATACCTAATGAAGTGAATTAACATGGAATGAACACAGATTCATGACTGTAATAGGATATTGATAAGCGAATGTCATGTATCGGAATCGTAATCAACAAGCGGGGCTATCTTTTTCCTCTTGATAAGGGGTACAGCCAGTAAAGAAGGCTTCTCAGTACCCAGAAAGGGATCCATAGCTGCCCTGGTATTGTTCTCCAATTCCATTTGAAGACTTTCACGCCTTTTCTGGCCCACAGAAGCAAAAAGAGGTTTCGACTTAGCCTTGACAACATCCACGTCTCCACCCATAGCCCCAAAATCCACAAAGCCAGCTCTCCTCCTATCTTCCTCGGTCTCCGCCAGTAACTCTCCTCCAAAGCTCATCCTATCCTTCAGTTCCTCTGTCCTTTCCTCGTCCTTTTCCCTTACCTTCCTATCGGCCCTGAACACCTTCCTCAGCTTCCTGCTAGCCGCATACGGGTCGTCCCAGTCTCGCTCCTTCCCGTGGTACAGATCCTCTATCCGTGATTTATCGGTAAAAACCTGCTTCTTTTCCACTACCTTCCCCTCAAGCACCGCAAAAGCATCGTTCTGTAGCTTTTCTCTTTCCTCCGCGCTCATAATCACCATGTCCCCTTCCCTCAGCTTATCTTCCCCTGTATCCCTCTTCTTCGCCCCCTCGACTACAACATAAGCCGTGTTCTTTGGGTCTGTGCGGATCTCGATCCATCCCCCACAAGCAACATGTTTCATCCGAAAGCTGAAGATGGGAGTGGAGAGGTAGCTGCCTGTTTTCTTTTTCTCGGCATTGAAACGCACTCCTTGGCCTATGATGGTTGGCTTGGGGCAGGTGGTGCACCAGATTGCATAAGGCATCTCGAAGCGGACGGTGAGGACACCTTGGCCAATTTTGCGAGCACGGGAACCGAGGGCATGTCTGTTTGCAGTAAGTCCTAGGTTTGAATAAAGGGGAAGGGAGAGACATATTTGCCAGCGAGCTTATTTCCGGATGTGGTTCCTTCGTGTTCTGGAGGGACATAACGTCCCATGTCTGGACTTCTCAGTCAAGAAGCGGAAAGCACAGAAGGACAAACTTACTGAACCCCTGCATCTTGCTTGGTGAATGTACTAGAAGGTTTTAATGGCAAGGTCTTTTTGTGTGCTTTGAATACTGATAATGAGGTACTCAACGTGAAGTCCGTGAGACAAAGTCCCTAACAGCCGCTAGCCACTTTAAGCGCCGATCTTATGAACGGGCAAAGATTTTGATGATACTACGTCATTATCACCCGTTTGTATCACAATGTCTAAACCATTCATTGCTTTGCGACTCTGGGGAATCGTGGAACACATTCATGGAATTCAGCTGTATCAAAGTCCTAATATGGCAGGACGGAGATCCTCAGCCCAGTGTCGCGTCCGATATCGCATCGAGTCTACATTCCCGTCTTGCAGACATGGTCTGGATCAGCATCGTCGAGGGACCCTTCACAGACGCAACGTCTGATGAGCTGGATCGAATGGTTGAATGGGCCGACCTTCTCCTCGTTGCTTGCCTCCAAGCTGACACTTTGGCAAAAATGCTGCAAGGACTCATAGACACACCAATTCTACGGATTCTACGATCATGGAACGTTGCGAAGAAAGCTGCGATGATACCGGCTATGTCGCGCCTTATGTGGGAGAATCCGATGACGAGGAAACAACTGAGTAAGATACGACGGAAGTTCAATTGGATACGTGTCTTTGAGGCTTTGGTTTGGGATGTGGAGGGGGATCCAACAAAGGCTTACCGGTGCTGGGGTGGAATGCAGGAATGCGTAGATGTGATTGAGAATCAAGTCGATCTCCTGACGCTGGGTCATGACGGTTGTCCTGCGGCCGGTGCTTCAAGATCCATCACGTCCTCTTCCCAGGCGAGTACGGTTAAACTACCAACGGAGCTGTGGTCTCTCATTTTGGGATACACGGGTGATTGGGAACTTGCAAAGACGTTAGGCATCTACACGACTTTACAAGTGCCCGCCCAATGGCAGGCTCATATGAGTGCCAATCGCCTTGACTTCATGCGCGAGTTGGAGTGGACAATTCTGACTGGGAAGCAGCGAGATGTGGTTCGATTGTTCGAGGCTCATGGGCCACCCAAGTCATTATCCCGGCTCTGTGTCAAACTCATTCTTAAATTTTCACGAATTGTTGTACTCGATTACCTTAGCATGCATTTCAATGATCTATTCTGGTCTCAATTTGGCCATACATTAATACCCACGAAAGCCTCTGCAGTGTTCGGCCAGACAAAGATCCTAGAGTGGTGGAGGAGATCGCCATCTTTTCTCACGAAAGAGTACAACACAGATGCGATTGATCTGGCATCGAAATCCGGATACGTTCATGTGCTCCAGTGGTGGCGTGATTCAGGCCTTCCTCTCCGCTACACAGATGCAGCACTTGAGCAAGCTTCAGCTCAAGGACGGATCGAGGTGCTCGATTGGTGGCGTTCCGCCTCGATAAGTCCCAGCCACGCTCATAAGCTCGAAGACAGCACATCGTCTGACAATATGGTCATTACAAGTAAAACTGAAACCGAAACCAGCGGCCAAGACGCAATCGATCTACCTCCGGTCCATCTCAAGGTTGGCAAATCTTTAATCTACGCAGCTCAGAATGGCCAATCAACCACGATACGCTGGTGGATGTTTTCAGGGATCCCTACAGTGTACGAAGAGGCAGTCGCTCGTACTGCGTCCGCAAATGGTCACGTCAACGTTTTACGAACATGGAAGGAGATCAAAGGCGAGAAGATGCAATACGATAATCAAGTCTTGGTAGGACCGACAAAGAATGGCCACGTTGATGTGCTTGAGTGGTGGAAGACTTCTGGATACAGGGTAGAATACAAGACGTGCGACATCGAGGAAGCTTTGGAAGACAGCGTTGGTGGACAGAAGGAAACGAGGATTAGAAGATGGTGGGCAAGAAATGGGCTGAACTTGGGTGTCGGAACAAGCGAATGGATGAAGGTGAAAATCCTTTGATGCTGGGAAGTCTGAATTGATCGAGGGGGTCTTCGAAACTAGATACTAGATCCATGACTGGTTGCATGGAATTGCTTGCAGAATGATAGCATTTGAGTGTGGTTTGGGGGCGGCTGTTTCTCGCAATTTCTATACCCCAGAAATCAAGGTACAGATCTGGATTTATCAGAAGCCACAAAGAATGATGAAGAGAATGGATCTTCGTATCGATTGTCGTCGTGAAAGTGAATGTGTGGATGGGAATGCGGCTTGAAGAAGTGGCAGCCAGACACGCTAGAAGCTGTTGTCCTGGCGCCCAATCAATAAGCTTCTCTGCCGCTTCTCGTTCCCAAGCTCAACTCCACCACAACAATCAACAATTGATCCCCGCACGCTCGTTCATTGAGCTATTCTTCGTTCCCTGGTGCTTCTAGGTTGAGTGGAGTATTAATCATGATATCTTTATAGCCAGTTTTTCAAAGCATTGCGGACGTGAAGCACGTCGCGTGCGGGCTGCTACAACTGCCCCTCCATTGATCCTCCGATCTCGTGAGGACTTTGTATTCTTACGTATGGCAGCTGTTGCCATATCTCCTGCACAGTACCAGCTTGGGATCATGTCCAATCGACGAGCTCCCCTTGCCAGTGTGCCCAACGCCGTCAATTCACCTTTTCGGGCAACGGCGAAAAGGTCGAGACACCAACTTGATCAGGAAGACCTTAGCTATGATCAAGAACCTCCAGCGAAGAAAACCGCCCTCGCCAATGGTCGTCTCATTCTACGAACCCCTCCACAGAAACCAAATCTTCAGCAAGCTGAAGCTCGTGTATTTGGCAAGCGACCAGGGAATCAACAGCCGACTGCCTTTGAGCGTAGGCTGTTGGAAGCCAGGGAGAGAAGGGCACAGGAGACGCAGGAAAGAGGACAAGAGCAAAGGATAGAACGGATCAGCCGAGTTTCAACGGAAACATGTGAGGGTATCCGACAATGGCAAAAGCACTACCGAAGGGTCTTCCCTACTTTCGTCTTTTACTTCGAGAGTGTTCCAGATGAGACGAAGGCTAGGCATGCGAAATTTATTCGGGCATTCGGGGCTGTATGTCATGGCTCAATATTGGCTCGTATTTGACCAGAAGCTAACACTGTCTTCAGAGAGAGGAAAAGTTCTTCTCCAAAGAGGTTACGCATATTATCACTTCTCGGGCTATACCAGGAGATGATGATGCCAAAACGTCGACTGATGCTCCTGATCCTTCCTCTACCACCTCTAACTCGCAGGATGCAACGCAGACACGAACCATAAATCCTTTACTACTTAACCGCAGTGTAGAGACTCAGCGACAGGTTCAAGATGTTCAGGCGAAGCCCAAATTCAATTTCGATACCGCTATCGGTCGTAAAGTCCAGACAACCAGCATCCGTGAAGTAGAGCCAAAGAAAACCACAGGGACCGTGGACATCTTGAAACGGGCAAAGGATATGGGGATCAAGATCTGGACATTGGAAAAGGTGGAACGTATTTTGAAGACCATGTTGGACAATCACGCGGACGAACCTTCGCTGCGAGGACCCGGTGGTCGAGGCGTTGCTCTTAACGCACCTTTGCCTACGAAGATCAGACAAGAGCCTGACCTATCTCGCCTTCTTCGTAAGGAGCAGCTCAACGGGTCTTCAGATGTTGCAAATTCAACCAGCGGGATCATACAATTCAAGGGGCCTCACATCTACGTCCGATGCATGGACGAAAAGACAAAACCTATCTTAGTCAAAGAATTCCCGAGGGTAACAAGACGTGAAGATGGTGAATGGCCCCAATTTCGAGGTAACAGCGTGGGCAAGTGCCCTTTCATTGTGGATCCGAATACCCAGCGGCAAGAGGATGAGCGAGAAAATGTCAAGATGCAGAAAGCGCAAGCGCAAGCTCAAGAGATTGCAGAGCGCCGGCAAACACTTCGAGCTCGAGCCACGACTGCTGCAGCAACAAATGTATCAAGACAGGCCGAGGTGGTTTTGGTAAAGAAGCAGCCTCTGGCGGAATCACGCGAAAGAGGTAATGCTTCAGTTCCGGCTAAGGCTTGCAGTACGGATCAGGAAAACAGCCGGCTACCGCTAGATGTTCAGGAAAAGCCTCAAAATCCCATGAAAGCACCGAGCAATATCCCGGCAGCAGCGCGATTACGTTTCTTCAACGGTGAGCCTGCTGCTTCGGGTATGCAACCTTCGAATATCACGTCAGCCATCCGATCTCAAATGATTTCTTCCACTGCCGCTCAACCTGGTGCCAAGGCCGGTACTAGCAAAGAAGTCCACGGTCTTAAAAGGAAAGTCCTTGAGAAGAACAGTGGGCCTGCTCTGCAAGCCACGACGCAAAATCACGTCGATCCATTGGGTGCTGCTCGGGCAGAGAGGCATATACCGATAGCACGTCAGACTCGAAGGCAAGCTCAGGAAAGGCTCGTACATATTGATGAAGAATCCACCCAGTCCGAAGACGATGAGGAAGATGTTTGGCGGGCGGAAGAGGTTCAACGAAAGCATATGATCACTACTACTATGCAAGCACCGAGAAGAGATCCGAAGCCTGGGTATTGTGAGAATTGTCGGGAGAAATACGATGATTTTGATTCTGTAAGTATATCTTTACATTCTGGTGTCTTGTACCATGAATGGTTTTCGCTAACACGTTCAAAGCATGTCCTTGATCGGAAACATCGGAAGTTTGCCCTTAATCAGGATAATTGGAACGATCTGGATAAGCTACTTTCGGTGCTTGGGAGACCTCTGAAAGATGGGTTTACGGACTCGATTGAAGATTACCTTTGATTAATTTGAAGGATGGATCTTTGCGTGGGCGGTGGCGGTGTAGAAGGAGGGTTTTGGGAATCCGAATGTCACATCGTCATATCGGTTCGTTCATGTACAAGTCAAGTCTCTCTCTCTGAGAAAAGCGGGCATTGTCTTTTTCTTCTTTTGTTTGTGATCTCGCTGCATCTTGATGCGTTCTTTTGCTTGTTGCTCTTTACGATACCATTCTTCTGCATGGCGATTGCATCGGCGATGATAGCGTGCCTAGTTTTTGTTTTATCATACACCATGAGACAGTGGATTCCTGGGGCGGTGCAGGTGCAGCGTAGTGTGTGATAGGGGATGAAATATGAATATTTAATTGAACTCCGTCACGCTTTGTGTGTGGTTTCCGAGATATCGATTTAGTTGGTGTTTTATGTGATTGCGAATTGTTGGAGGAGGTCGGGTTGGATTTCTCTTGGGTTGGGGATGGTTGAGGGAGGTGCTGTTATGCTTTCCCCCCTCCCTTACTTTCTTTCTCCGGGTATTTTGGCATATCACATAAGGAGAGCTTCGAAAATGGATGGATAGATAATATGAAGTATAGTTTTGGATTTGGGGTTTCAAGACCGTGGTCTTGGTTTCAAGGAAGGGGAGCTTTTGAGATGTGTCCATTATGAGGGAAGAATATCTTGTTTGTAAGGTGTTGTGTGGCATTTTGAGAAGGCCGGGCATTTTCTGAGCGAATGGCCTTTTTGTCTTACTTTTTATGTTGGTTTGGTTATTCTTTCTCATTCCGTAAGGCAGGGTTTTTTTTGATGGGGGTTGTGTCCGGTCGAATTAGTTTTTACAAACGATGTATCGATAGGGCGAAGATGTAAAGGTTAGGTGGATTTCCTCGCACTGCCTAGTTGAAAAGGAGGTTTTTTTTTGGAAGTGTGTTCATTCATGGAAGGGAATTATCATCTGATGGTATTGTACAGAATCTGTGTTTAGCAGAAGCAATTCTCCCCCTTTCCCTGCTATTCTCATGCCCTTCCCCCTTCCTTCTCCCTTTTTCCCTTTCGCCTTCCTCCTGTCCCGCATACCAATACTCCACAGCAAGTCTACCTCCCAACCTTCTTCAATATCCCCTTCGGCGGTGCGGGATTCGGGTTATTCGCCCTCGCCTCATGCATCCTCTCCATCTCATGCCTTCCACCCGCTATCGTGCGATCATGTTCCGCCAGAACATCAGCTGGGGCATTGGTATGTCGGTCTACGGCACTATTGATGGTGCCGCGGAGGGTTTCGGATGCGCCCTGCAATCAGGGGAAAAAAGGGATCAGCTTATAAAGCTCTGATATAAGTTTTCTGTGAAGGGATGGATATGGGATGGGGAGAAAAGGCAAGGGGACGGAGGGATAAGGGGGAAGGGGTTGTGGTTCATACATGTATACCAACAGCCGCGCTCTTCAGCCCTTGCAACGTAGATTGCTGCGCTTGCTGCTGCTGCTGCTGTTGCATCGTAGTACCGGGTTGCGCAGACTGAGTATATGGTCCTCGGTTCGGGTAGGAGAAGTTTGTTCGGCCGCTAGGACTGGTGCTTGGGATGGGGCTTCGGTCTCTTATGTTCGTATTACCACTGGCTCCTCCCTGCGGGGGGTTGGGGCTTCGATCTCGAAGCGAACTGCGTATTGGTATTGGTGGACTTGTTCCTCCGCCTCCTCCTTGCTCGTTTCTTGCCACATAGTCGGATTGGTTGTTTTGGTTTTCGATCGATGTGTTGAGATTGCCACCTGAGGTTGTGGTGGTAGTCGTTGTGGTTGTCGTTGTAACGGTTGCGTTTTGATCGTTATTGGGGTTTTGGCTTTGGGATTGGTAGTTGCGGCTTTCGTCGCTGCCGGTTAGGCTGGGGGGGATGTTTTCACTGTAGGAGGGTTCGCTGCCGCCGTAGCCTGAGTCGGAGTTTGAGATGCGTTGGGGGTTGGATGGTGGAGTGGAGGTGGTGTTGTTTTCCTTGTCTTTGGAGTGGAGGAGGGAGGAGAATTTAAACTTCTTTTTGTCGGTGGAGGTGGGGGCGGACATCTTGAGAGAATGGTGAGGGAAACGTGTGAGGATTGTGAATGTTTAGGAGGTGGTGGCGAGGATGTGGGTTTGCTATGTCGCGATTATTGATGCTGTTCATAGCCGCTTCTTGCTTCGAGTTACAAATTACGTCATTCTACACTAAGGCTATATCAGTAAGAGATTTTTACTGTCAATAACACAATGCACCTTGATCACTGAATCAATTCTCGTTACTCATGATCTCTAACACCATCTCGCCTGTTGACGAAGATCAGTTTCCAACCCCATGACTCCCCAATCCCCCGCCATCCTCCTGATTTCGCGAAATCAAACATATTCCACTGTCACGGAATCGTATTTGACATTCTTGTAGACCATCGAGTATTTCGTGTGTGCCGAGTAGTAAGTCATCTCAATATCATAATGTACCGAGTAATACTGTCGTCCATCCTTGCCCGTCTTCTGTGCTAGGTCATTCGCAGGAATACAGCTCAGATCAGCCGTTAATCTGGCCAGATACTTGACATCGCCTGAGTCCTTGTATGTGGGTGCACCGGCGTTGTCAGGATCTTGCGATACCAAAAGATCCTGAGAAACTGCCTTGTTGTGACCCTCGGCGACAGGCCAGACTTTGTGGTATTGGCGTTTGAATGATTTGTCTTCAGTGACGGGATCACCTTTGCGGATGAACCAGTCCATGTCGTTGACTTTGTACTCGCCATCGTACGCATCCCAGTAGTTGGGGCGTTTGGCATGCTTGACAGCGTCGTACTTTGTCATGCGTTCAGTGCCATAATGCTTGCGTGCAGAGCGAGAGGCCACTTTGACACGAGCAGTCGTAGGCTCGAGCTGACTGAGTCCCTTCATCAAAGCGCCGCGGACCACGGCCGTCCAACCATTGGGAGGTTGCATCACTTCTATGCCAGGGTCAATGGCTCCACGGATCGTTTCGCGGAGGTAAGCGTTCTGTCCGAAGCCGCCGACAAGGAGGACAGCCTTGACGGTCTTATTTGTTGCAGCTATTTGTCCTCGGACGAGGGTGACGACTTCTTGGACGACAGGTTCAAAGATGGTTGAAACCTCGGCACCTGTCATTCGGAATTTACCGCGACGGACACCCTGAGCAGGATCGTCGGCGAGACCGGGTACTTCAGGAACGTTAGATACAGGCTGAGAGCGGTAATCTAGATCTCAAACTTACCTGGGATGACGAATTCTTCAGTGGGACTTCCACGGAAGGCTTTCTTCGTTACCAGCTCGAATCGTTTCATAGCATCTTCTACAACCTCTTCATCCCATTCCTCATTCAGACCAAGCTTATCAACAAGATATTTGTTGAATATACGATTCAAGAAGGTGGATCCACAAAGTCGCCCGGTACCAGTAGCAGCTTCCTCGACCTGCAAGATGGGCTTGAGAGCGGAGACAGTGTAAGAGATCAAATCAACTGTCCCTCCTCCGGCATCGCAGAGCACAAATGTATCGCCAATTTTGATGCTATGAGGGTCCATTGCATGAAGGGCATAGATGGCAGCAGCTTCGGGTTCGGAAATGATCATGAGCTGTTTACCCATACCAGCATTCTCGGCACATGCTCTTGTCTTGGCTTGGGCATTGTCTGACCATACAGCTGGTACGGTGATGATATACTCAATTGGAGTGCTCTTTAATATTGACTGGGGAAGTTTGTGCTTCAGTACCTCCTCGGTATGCTTACGGAGTGCAGTGAGATAATCGGTGCAGAGTTTCTCGCCGGATGCATTGTATCCTGGAGGAAGGGCATGCTGGTCGGGATACAGACGGCTCAGGTCGGACACCCCTCGTGATTGATTTGGGTCGAGGTCAAGTTTGAACCATTGGTGACGAGGTCCAAAATCATCAACCTGGAAACCCCATTGGCAATCATCTCCATTGTAACGCAACTCTCTGCAGAAGAGTCAGTGGGAGGACAAAAGAATTTGGCACAGGCTCAACGAGCGCGCAAGAAAAACCGGTGGAAGGCCACAAAGTCTCAACGACAGCAATATTCATTTTCTATCAGAAGCACAACTAGATGACAATTGAAAGAATTCTACAGGATGCATGTACGTGGGCAGACACTTACGTTGGGACTTTGTCAGAACTGATGCCCTCTAATCCACCAGAGGTGCTGTCTGGCCATTGAATGATGATAGTCTGTACATCCGGCTAGAAGGATGGTCAATTGTTGTTGTCGCTACATGTACGAGTTCATGTACTTACTCTCCGAGTCTGAGCCCAGGCAACACCAGAGAAGGTGGTGCCGAAATCGACTGCAATTAATAACTTTCGATCGGCATTCTCTTCAAGCGCCATCTTTTCCATATCTGAATATGCGCTGTCCATGATTTAGTCGGGATCAAATGTATTTAAATCGTCTGGCAGATTGTTCTTGCGGATGAAGGAATGAGTCAAGTCTCCAAAAGCAGCTGGGAGGATGGTTCACCAGGTGGGGCAGGGGAGGCTCAAATACTTATCGACTCACATAGACACAAGGCTGCAGAGCGCCTATCCACGGCCTCCAGTCTCGGCTTTCTTTGACTGGTGATACGTTTAGCTAGTAAAGAGGAGGCCTTTCGTTCAGCCTAATGATAATGAATGGTTGAGCGGCACCGCAGCAAAACGACCAAGCTTGGCTTTCAATATATCGGCCAATGCATAGCCACGCGTTATGTAACTTGCTCAATACATGATATTTGTTGACCAAGCTTCCTAGAGCAACAGTAATTTACTAGAATAGATCGACATGCTATAATTTAAGTGTCTGAGATCTTGATAGGAACATTGGCCGCCAGACTCCCGGCCTCCGACAGTCTCGAGGAGTCACGATTCAAGACTTCAGGATCACATACAAAGCATTTCCTTGCTGTTATCAACACTATGATTAAATAACGCGTGCAAGGCTACGTTTCGCTAATGTATGTTGGGTCTGAATGCTTTCAATGCATGGCAAGGCTATCGTATTAGGCTGACTCCACCTCAGCCCCCACCGGCAACCCCACTTCCATCAATCGTTACCAGTCCCTGAACATTTTATAACCTCAAGTTCAACGGCGGCCATATAGTAGATATCACCTCTTCCGAAGTAAGCTGTAAGCCCGGTCTGGTCAATCAAATTCGACAACCTTCAAGTCAATCATCAAAATCCGTACCCCAGTCCTGCACCACTTGTTGTAATGCCTGATACCGATATTGAGATGGCCCAATCACCTCCGGATAAGAAGGTGGACTCTAATGTTGCTGTAGACATGGCAGATCCTGAATCTTTTTATCGTGTTAGTGAACTCAAAGGTGAGCTTATGGACCTTTCAGTACTTACCTTCACTTTCCTAATACACTATGACCCAGAAGAACGTGATGCGTTGAATAAAGAATCTTTAAGAGAAGAGCAGTCAAAACGACCAGTCATTCCCCCGAGATCCCAGAAACCTAGAACCAGAAGATCCACCGATGATCTAGATTCAAAGCAGGCCGAAAATGACTTTCGCTCTCTCAGGAAAGATTATGAAGATGTGCGCCATGACCTTCGGATAGCCTGGCGCGAGAACAAGGAACAAGCCACCGAACTCAGAGACTTGAAAAAACAGAATGCTCATCTGAAAGAGACCATGCGTACCCAAGGAGATTCCAAATCCTTCAAGGATCAAATCCTGAGTGAACGCCGCAGATTCTATGAGCATGTCGACATGCTCGACGATCATATCGCCCATCTAAAGCATCAATTGGAGAAGACTAAGCTGCATATGGATCAGTTGACTTTCCAGACTCGAGAAGCCAATGAGGAAAAAGCGACCTATGAATCCAGACTACAGACTCTTCAGAAGCAGAATGCTCGTCTCAACGAAGATCTGACAGAATGCAGAGACGACATCCTTCGTCTGCAACCACCTAGCCAAATACCAGACAGCAAAATCGCAGAGGAGTATGCAAATCTCCACCAACAGATTGCAAGCTGGGTCGATGACGAAGCTGAAGAATCTCAAGCTATGGAGACCCAACTGGCTAATCTGCTTGCCGACAAAGATGCCCCTGAACTACTGAAATCAATCTTGGACAACGATCTTATCAAAGCAACGCGGAAATACCCAGAAGCCGAACCGCTGATTCTTCGATACGTGATTCAGATGCACATTCACCGTACTATTCTTGCGGATGATATCTACCTCTTCGGGCTTGACGAGCATAATGAGACTATCCTCCGTAGCATCGCACATGCGATGGAAGATTTGGAGCCGAAACGAGGTAAGCCATCCTTACGTACACCTTAAATTCCGAAAAGACTACACCCAGGAGTCGTAGTAACAAACCCCAATAGACTCCCTAACGATCCAACGCTGGCGCTCCGAAACCCTTCAAGCCCTCGCCAAAATCGACGGCTTCCAAGCCGAACAACACCACCAAGCTTCCCTCCTCTCTAAATCCCTATATTCGGCACTCATGTACCTCCTCCCTGACCTTTCTACCTCTTCTTCGGGGGAAGCGGGATGGAAACGTCTTCATGAAACTGTCACTATGCCTGCTGTAAATTTGGCGACAAATATGAGGTTTTCGACGAGTGTGTATAGGATTATTACTCACCTTCCTCGCCCGGCCGGTTTGCATGCTGGTGCTGCGGGTGGTGGGGGGGCGAGTGTGATCTTCCACCCGGACATCTCCCGCTACACTGTCATCGATATCGCTACTCAGAAAGTCCTACGCCAAGACTCCATCCTTAAAATTGGTGAGGATGGGAGGATTGGAGAGGCGGTTTTTCTGGTTCAGCCGTTGTTGTTGAGGATGCAGAAAGCCAGCGGCAACGGTAACGCAGCCAATCCAGGTGCCAATGGGGGAGGAGGAGGGGGTCATGGTATCGCGCTTTGCAAACCTGCCGTCGCGGTGAAATTAGATGAACCGATGGCGAAGAGGAGTAAAGGAGTGGGCAAATTGGGGCAGTGGGCGGGGAGTTGGTTTGGAGGGGAGGGGATGGGGACTGGGGGCGGGGAAGGGGCTAGGAGTTGAGAGGGAGTGGAGGGGAAGGGAAAAGGGAGGGGACTTGGCAGTAGGGAGGAGAGGGGAGGAGGGTGACGAGGGGATAGGGGGTTGTGAGAGGGGTGTCCCGTGTGGATGTGTGATGACACGATAAGCAATCAAGGAGAGGGACATCATGACGTCCCTTGATCAAGCAACTCCCGGAATAATAGAGCATTTGTTTCATGGTAGCTCTGCCGAAGGCCCAGAAGCGCGTGAGTGATCCAAGGCTTGAGATGGCGCCTGGAGTTCTAGCTCTTTTAGAGGTGGAGATACGAGGCTTGACGAGAACCGTGGTTTCGATTGCAAGTAAGAAGACACGGGAGGACTATTGGTGTTCTCGCGCTGGCTCTGTGGGCTTTCTATACTTGAGGTGCTTAAATATGATACAGATATATTCATCGCGAATTTATTGCCAAAACATTTGGTTTGAAGCTTTATTTAGATATCATATCGATCCTGATCTTGAGATCTCGATAGAATGTGACCAGATGAAAACAACCCCCCCTTTTTCTTTTCCGAATACCATTCGAGGTAAATGTTTTAAAGGGGTTTTAAGGTAACATGTTATTTATCATGAAACGTTTCTTCAGAGATTACGAGGATAAAATTCACCATGTATAACTTTCAATCGTGGGCGTATAACCTCCCCTCATAAAATTATCCATGAATTTTTGGAAAGGAAAGAAAGAACAAGGGTATACGAAGAGCTTGCACCGTTTCTCCCAATCCCCTCCATTATTCATACATCCCATCACGAGAGAAATAATTCATTGCCCAAAGCCCCCAAACCCCGCTTGCCCAAAATCCATCGTCTCGCTCCCATCCGGCACTTCCGGGGCCCAGTTCGAGATCAATTCATCCCAGTAGGTCCAATCCATTGGTGTCCATTCCGTGGGGCTGGTGTTGGACATGCCTTCTGCTGATGTGTTTGTGTTTGTGTTCGTCTCGTTGGAGTTGGTGAGGTTGGGGGTATTGGGATCGGGGTAGGTCGAATTGGTGGCCGAGGAATGGGATTGATGATGGTGGGAGGAAAATTGATTATTTGGATCGTCGATTTCGTTTTTTGTATTGGGGTCCGCATGTCTATCATGACCTTGCGTGTTGTATTTCTGGTCCCTGTCCGTTGACGAGGATGTGAATTTCGATTTCCTAGCCGGCGGTTCCCCGAATATGGAGCGCAAGGTAAGGATATAGTCTGGTGGAACAGGCGTTGGTTCATTCGCCTTCTCATGCTCCATTTCCTTCGCTTGCCACGCCTTTAACGCCAGAGCGGATGCGGCTTGGAAAATAGGTGAATGTTTTCTTTCGGAGATAAATTTGATTCGATGTTGGAACCCTTCGTTGATAGCCTGCCAACCCCTGTCCGACAGCTCCCCGCGCGTACGGTGCCGGAGTTCGGAGAGTAGGTATATGAATGCCGGGAGCTGGAAGTAGGAATTCACGAACCAGGCGAACTTATCTGCGGATTTGTTCCGGTGGGTCAGGTTATCGTTTTCGATCATGTTGAGGCTGAGGCGGCAGAGGAGGTCTTTTTCCTCCATTGGCATGCTGGCGCCTTTATCTGGATAGTGACGCGGATGGTGGGCGGAAAGCCTCATTTTGTAGACTGCCGTTCTGGAAAACATTTTGGTGAGGAAATGGAGCGTGATCTGCGGGTCGCAGTGCCGGAGATATTTCTCCTCAAGTCGCTGCTCCAATTCATCGATCGCCTGGTCTTTTTCCGCGATTGTGGCCGGTAAGACGCCAGGTTGGTTGGACAAGGGCCCATCGAAGTAGAACCAGGTTGTGTTTGAGCGTTTTAGGAAGTTTGCCGTCTCGTATCGCGAGAGGCAGAAGGTCATGTCGGTGGTTCCGGAGTGGTCGGGGGGCATTTCGCCCATCTCGGGGTTTAGATTGCTGTCGTTGACGTTTGACGGGAGGTGGGTGTCGAAGAAGGCGGCGAGGATGGATGTGCCGGCGCCGCTGACTTCGGCGATTCGGGTATCGAGGACCACGATGTGCCACCAAAGGCGTCGGCGCATTTCGGTTTCGAAGGGAGGGAGGCCGAGCGATGTTCCGTCTCGGTGGAGACCGATCCTTTCACCGAGGCGGATCGCTGTCCCGCAATGTATCCATAGTGAGCGTGGGTCGATTGAGTGACGTGCTGCTCCCTTTTTCGAGTCGAAATTAGATGATGGGGATTTTCAATGAAGCATTAGCAGACTTACGAGGAAAACGACCAGAGCTTGCAAGACGACGATGTCCAAATTTTTCAGAAGCTTGGCAGCGTTCAATGCTTGTTGAGTTGCGAGCATATACTTGTTCATGACCACGGATTGAGGCATGCCAAACATTGCTTCACACTCCTCCGAAGGCAGCGCAACTACGGCGGCATAATAGATGGCGAACATCAACGCTTCCATACTTTCCGAAACATTGTCAAGATCAGCACTGGCGTCTAGTATCTGTTGTTGTACTGTGGGCGCATGGAAGATCATGGACAGAGGATACACGCAATTGATGTAAGTTTGCCATAACCTGAAGATGTTGATGGCGCTAGGATGAAGGTTCTTAAGGTTACCAGTAACGCTGAAGCCGAAGAGCAAGCCAGAGCCGTCGGCGAGTAGCTGGTCATAAGCTCTGTGAATGACGCCTGGGCCTGGTTTGCGTTCCTCATCGTCTGAACCTTCGAGAAGCCCCTCTAGATGCTTGTACTAGTGAAATACTTAATACGTCTAGGAAAGAGAGAGATGATTTGGAAAAGTGCATACCTCTTCACTTACAGCCGCATAGGGAGCACTTTCAAGCAGTCAGTAGGAGGTCATATCATCAAACGATACTATCCTGAATGGAGATTCTCACCTTTGGGGTGATTTCCGTTTACGTTGGCTCAAGGATGGTTTACTCTCTGACGTAATGCGTCCATCCTCTACGTTGGTCTCTACCTTTGCTCTGGCGGAAACATCACTTGGTCCATCGCTATCTTGAGGTGTGTTCAAATCCTCTGGCTTCACTCCATATCTCTGTAGGATGTCTTCGTAGCGCCTTAATTTAGCATGAATATGCGGGTCTGGCGATTGTCTCTTTCGGCGTCTCGGTGGGGCGGGTGCGCGAAACTCGCATTCGACTTTATGTCTCACACAATTGGAACAAGGATTCGCTCGGTCGCATTTGACCTTTCGGCGCTGACAGACGACGCAGGAATGGGGCTGCAGAACGCGGTCGGGTAGTTGATGAGATATAGGTGGTGGCGGGTAGGAATTCAGGTCGGGTTGCATGCTCCGAACATGGTTGAAGCTCGGGTTCTCCATCATTAACCAGAATTTGGTGCCTTTTTGCGAGCAATGATTGCAATGAATTTATTAGCGATGCCTACGCTATTACCATCTGTGAAGTTGTACAGATCATATTTGTTTGAGGACCTCGAGGTAGGAATCGAGATTTCGGAGAATTGAGAACATCCGATGCCGAAAAAGCTCCGACGCCGAGACGCTTAGTCATCATAGTACGCGTCAGAAATCTATCGCGTCATCTGCTATCAAAAGAAGTATCTTGGCAGAGTCTTCCCCACAATTCCATAGTCGCGGTAGCGATATCAGATGCCGTTGCCAGACATCCATCCGTCTACAACTAAGCTTATTTACGCGCCCTTTGTTGTTTGGCAGGACACCAAGTGTCATTGCTGTAATTGTGACCGCAGGACTGAAAGAATCTCTAATAGATATAGAAGGTAGATATAGCGGTACTGGAAGTACTGGCAAGATGGAAATGTTTCATTCCATATTCTTGGCTGAGAACTCGAACCACGGGACATTTACCCACATATGTCTACTGTCACTTCTCGCTAAGCCTACGGGATGATATCAAAGTCCTGTGTAGTGAATCAACGTCTTGACGCCCTTCCTCGACGTGTTGTTGTACCTCTGAGATGGGTTGCTCTGATACATCACCTCGAGTTCATGTTTCTTGTTCTTTAGATTTTGCTGCAAGTTTTCACCCACAGTCCTCCCCATTTCTCTTCTTCGATACAGATCGTGGCGTGGATAATGCCATGGTTTCAATCTCCTGTGCCCAAAGTTCCCGGTCTTGCCACCGCCATTGTTTATCTTGTGTAGGATATTCTTGAGGTAGGTCTAGCAAATTTCACGGCACAATGCTGCCGGCTAGAACCAGGCAGAGCGTTCCAGCCATGTCCTACTGTTTGCGAGGTCGAGATTCTCTTCTCGTTCGCTCGCAAGCCATTTTTTTGCTACTCATGGTGTTGATTGAATTCGGGGTTTTTTCCTTGCGTAATGCGCTTCTCCTTTGCGTTGTATCTCTGCTCACTGTCATTATTTTGCCAAACGACCATTGCACTGCACTACGATAAACATCAGATCAAATGGAATCTGAACCAAAATCAATCAGCAACGAAGCCTCTAGAATATTGGGGCAAGTGGGAGAATCATGGTAAGCTCAATCATCCTCGACATCCTTAAGAGATGACTGCTAATGAAAACGCTAGCACATTATCCCTCTCCCAAAAACTGGCGCTTTCCATTCTATACCATCACCCTCGATAGATTTGTTGATGGAGATCCAACAAACGACGACATTAATGGGACTGCTTGGGAGCATGATCTCACGGGTACCCAACTCCGCTTTGGAGGCGATGTTGTTGGACTGCAGGACAGCCTTGACTATATCGCTGGCATGGGCATCAAAGGGATTTTCATCTCCGGCAGTCCACTTATCAATGCTCCGTGGGGTGCAGATGGTTATAGTCCGCTTGATCTGACCCTACTAGATCCTCATCTCGGCACAATCGAGCAATGGAGAGCCCTTACCGATGCCATTCATTCTCGTGGGATGTATATTATCATTGACAATCTTATGGCGACCATGGGAGATTTGATTGGATTTGAGGGCTATCTCAATGATACCGCACCACTCAGCTACAGCGAACACAATGCACTCTGGAAAGACTCTCGTCGATACCATGATTTCGATTTTGGTAACGCGGAGCTGAGCGACTGTGAATATCCACGATTCTGGGGTTCAGGTCAGTAGGAATGTGGTTTATGAAGGGTGCGAGCAGGATGACCAACTACTCTAGACGGCGAATTCGTAAGGGGAAACGGCACAGAGAATTTCAAAGGCTGTCGCGACAGCGAATTTGATCAATACGGCGACGTGACTACGTTTGGCCTTTACCCCGAGGTACGCTATGCGTGATTCTGCAGCTTCCGCTGGGTTTGCTAACAATGTTTAGTGGCAAAGACAACGTAGGTGCCTTCCTCTTGGCTCACCTTCTCTATCTGCTGAAAGCACTGACTAATAATCAGTATCAAAGTTTGCTAGTGTTCAAGATCGTCTTCGAGAATGGAGACCGTCGGTTCGGGAAAAGATAGAACGTCTGAATTGCCTTCAAATCACTATGCTGGACATCGACGGATTTCGCATGGACAAAGGCTTGCAAATCACTGCCGATGCGCAAGGGGAGTGGACATATCACGTTCGACAATGCGCGGCGGCGGTTGGGAAACATAATTTCTTGATACCTGGCGAGGTCGTTGGAGGAAATCCTATCGGAGCAGTCTACATAGTGCGTCTTCCCATGATTCCAGCTAATCAGCTTTGACCGTGGAAGCAATAGGGAAGAGGCAAAGAGCCATCTATGGCCGCGAAGTATGTTTCTGATTCAGTTATGACGGCTAGCAATTCGTCGATCATTTCACATTATATCAGAGACGAGCGTAAGACAGGCTTCGATGCGACTGCTTTTCATTACACCATCTATCGTAGCTTGAAGAGATTTTTAGGGTCAGTCATATCCACTCCTAGGGAGTAATTTGCTAATATCTTGTCAAGAATGGATGGCGACATTGAAGCTTATCCTGATTCCCCAGTCGACATTGTCAGTAATGGATCCCCTCCTGAAAGCTACATTCAGGAGTTGATTGAGCTGACAACGGCGGCGCACGTGTCGAGTGATAGATTGACGCATTCAATAATATCGTCGCTACAAACGATCTTGTCAACGCCGACAGCGGGCTCTTCGACCCACGTCACATGTTCGGATCGGAGAACCAGGATGTTTTTAGGTGGCCGTCAATCGTTAATGGGATGTTGAAAGGAAATCTGGGTGCATTCATCACAACTCTGGTCCTACCTGGAATACCCCTCTTGATCTGGGGCCAAGAGCAAGCCTTTTATATTTGTGACAATACTGCGTCCAATTACGTCTACGGCAGACAACCGATAGCCTCGAATACAGCCTGGCAAAGTCATGGCTGTTATAAACTTGGCAATTCAAGGCAAGCCAATTGGCCTGACGGACCTCATTCCGAGGGTTGCGGAGACGATTGGAATAGTCTTGATCATCGAGATCCTTCACATCCTAATCGGAATATATTGGCCACAATGTTCGAAATGCGGACACGATATCCTGTACTCAATGATGGCTTTTTGCTTGAAACCCTTTCGAAATCAACATATAACATACACCTGCCCGCGTCCGGCAAGCAAGCTACAGAGATTGGGCTCTGGAGTGTCATGCGCTCAAGATGGACTGGTATGTTGACCCTTCTCTTAACTCAAGATTTCTCGACTGATCGGTCCAGATTTGCAAGATTTCACCGGTCAAGGACAGGGCAATCAAACAGTTTGGATCGTCTACCATAACGAAGGAATTAACAAGACCTATACATTTAATTGCTCGGATAATTCGACTGCTTTGTTGTCGCCTTTCCCAACAGGTACGAAGGTGAAAGGCCTGCTTTTCCCTCTCCCAGAGTACACCTTGGAATCATCAGCTCAGAAACTTAGTAGGTCACCATTAAATTTGATTATGCAATAATTTTTGACCCGTCTTAAATAGTGATTGAGGGTTCGAAGGAATATAATGGTTGCCTGCGAAGTTTCACCCTCTCGCCATGGGGCTACCAAGCATTTGTCCCATATGAAAAATGGCTTAACCCATCTCCGGTGATCACTAAGTTCGTCCCTGGCCATGATAAACGGTTGTCGACGAATCAAAACACCATGGATGTGCCTCTTCAGCTCCACTTTTCCGAGATCATGGATTGCCAAACCATTCTACGTGCATTGACGATCAAATCCACCACCGAAGATGGCTCTCGACCAACGATAGATGCAGGATCCGCGAAGTGTAACAATATTTTCGCATTTGACAGTGATGTGTCGTCTTTGATAGGTAAACCTACAGGAGAAATTCCTAGTGTGTTCGCCTTCAACGTCAACCTGATTGGAGTTTCACATGGGCTTCATTCGGTCGCGGTCGGTAATGTCAGCACCAAGGACGGCAAAGCATCTACAAACGTACGCTGAAAACATCCGCGCTCTTCCGTTTGTTGGTAGCTAATTTCCTCTAGGCAATAAACACCTTCTGGTTTCGTGTTGGACGCATGGACAATCCCATCGTCTTCCCCAGACAGGCGAATTATTCTTCCTCATTACTTCACCGAATGTCAAATGGAAGCCTTTACATTACGCATCGTGCTGCAGGGGCAGACAAATTCCGATACTCACTGAACTGGGCCTCAAGCTGGAGCAAATGGTTCCCCTACGAGGGAGGAAATCATACCCTGCAGCGTCAGCATTGGTCTGGCACCAACGCCCAGAACTGGACCGGTCAACATGTCAAGGTTCAGTATTGGAGTCGCATGCTTGGGAGTAGTGATTACATCCAAGAAGGAGACCTTTCGCCAAAGACCAAGCCCAGGAGATATCCTCACATGTTCGTCCACGGAACATACAATAGCTTTGGATATGACAATGGTCTTCCGCACGTAATGGAACAAAACAGTCAAGGAATCTGGAAATTCAAGTTTATGACCGAATGGCCCACGGTTTTCCAGCTAAATGCCTGGGGGATCAATCCTGATGGCACCCCGGACTTGACCCGAGTATTTGGTGACCCTGATATGGATGGTATTCTCGATCGACTTTCCCCTGTCTCTCTTCTGGACAATGTTGTCAATGTTACAGACTTCCCTCCTTCTCCATTTGTTGCTTACCAGATCATTGCCAATGACGGCAGCTTAAGATATGTATTGAAACCAATTGGATTACGGCGCAATCAGATGATCATCTACTTTCTCTTGATGTTTCTACCCGTCATATCATCTCTCACTGGCATTTGGCTTTACAGACACGTATTTTATGTCGTCAAATTAAACGAGGTTGGGAAGCCCGAAGGATGGGGCTTTTTACCTATGTATATGCGTTCATCGCTGCAGCTTAAAAGATATCTCGCCGACTCTAACATGAGGCTGTTCAGGAAGAGTCGAGATCGAAATACGTCATCCACAGAGACTGCAGACTATGATTCAGTCAGTGTCTTCGAAGCATCTTCCGGCAAAAGAAGTCGCACTGTCTTGATCGCAACTATGGAGTATGATATAGAAGACTGGGGGATCAAGATCAAAATTGGCGGACTAGGTGTCATGGCACAACTAATGGGTAAACATTTAAGCCATCAAGAGCTGATATGGGTAGTTCCATGCGTTGGTGGAGTGGACTTTCCAATCGATTACCGCGCAGAGCCTATGCGAATTACGATATTAGGAGAGGAAAGGATTGTTCAGGTGCAGTATCATAAACTTCGCAACATTACCTATGTACTGCTGGATGCACCGATATTTCGATCGCAAAGTAAATCAGAGCCCTACCCAGCACGTATGGATGACATTGAGAGTGCAATCTACTACTCAGCTTGGTAAGTGCGTTTCCATCACTCCAATACCGGCCGTTCTTGTAGGTAAAGCGAACCAAGCTAATCTTGATTGATGCCAGGAATTCATGTATTGCCGAGACGATGAAGCGTTTTCCTATTGACCTTTACCATATTAACGATTACCACGGCGCCATCGCCCAACTGCACCTTCTACCTCAAACGATACCATGCTGTTTGTCGCTCCACAATGCCGAGTTTCAAGGCCTGTGGGCTATCCGTAGCCCAGATGAGATGGAAGAGATCGCCAGCGTCTATAATCTCAGTGAGGATGTTGTCAGACAATACATTCAGTTTGGGGAAGTGTTCAATCTATTACATGGTGCTGTGAGCTACCTTCGAGTCTGGCAGCGTGGCTATGGCGCTGCGGGTGTATCTGCGAAGTATGGCAAGAGATCTTTTGCGAGATATCCCATTTTCTGGGGTTTGTCCAAGATCGATAGTTTGCCAAACCCTGACCCTACAGATACCGCTGATTGGGATAACCAGCTTCCAAAGATGAAAGATATGATCATTGACGAAACGGCTGAAGCTGCGAGGGTGGGCCTGAAACGTCAAGCGCAAGAATGGGCTGGCTTGGAACAGAAGGATGATGCCGAGCTTTTCGTCTTTGTTGGTCGTTGGTCCATGCAGAAAGGGGTTGACCTGATCGCGGACGTATTTCCGGCAGTATTGGAGGAGCACTCCACCGTCCAGCTTATTACTGTCGGACCGGTTATAGATCTCTATGGCCGATTTGCAGCACTCAAGCTGAATAAACTTATGGAACTCTATCCCGGCCGGGTCTATTCAAAGCCAGAGTTTACTGCGCTTCCTCCTTTCATCTTCAGTGGCGCCGAGTTTGCTTTGATCCCCAGCAGAGATGAGCCATTTGGTTTGGTTGCGGTAAGCTAGAATCAATTCCTTCCGTTCACCCTTGCTGACTATGATGAGGTCGAATTTGGACGAAAAGGTGCTCTTGGTGTAGGTGCACGAGTCGGCGGTTTGGGCAACATGCCGGGCTGGTGGTTCACAGTTGAGTCGACGACCACAAAACATCTACTCCGTCAATTTCAATCGGCAATCCGAGCCGCCCTAGCATCAAAACAAAGTCTTCGAGCAAAGATGCGAGCCAGGTCCGCTATTCAACGATTTCCTGTGGCCCACTGGAAAGAACAGTTGGCTTCGATGCATGAGATCGCAATCAAGGTTAACCAGAAATCAGCAATTAAACATGGTCTTGAGTTGCGCGGAGAATACAACACCTCCCTAGCATCTTCTGCTTTACCGTCGTCAAACACAAGTGTCATCCATTCACCTCCTCAATCCTCATGCCAAAGCTATGAGACCATCAAGGAAGATGATGAGCCAATAGGAATATCCCCCAGTACCACACCTACTCCCGAACCTGTGGATCTAGAGGGAGTTACCCAAACGCTCTCTCTAGGTGTGAGGGCAGGTCCAGGCTCTAGTAACGCCTCTCCACGGAGTACGAATGGTAAAGTACAACGTGACTCATTCCGCGTTCGAAAGAGTTATCGTTTGAGCAAAATGAGTGATGATCCAGAGAAACAGGGAGCTTTGGTTTCTCACAATCAAGCAGACAGCAATGCATCCAGCAAGAGATCAAGCCTGATCAAGAACCCGGGCAATCGAGACAGTTTTGCAACGGTCGCAAAAGCTTTCAGTCGCTTCCGATTTCGCAACTCCCTTACCATTGACACAAATAGAACTCGATTGACTGGAGATCCGACGAATGATGAAAAGGGAGAACCAAGTCCACGAAGCAAGCATTCGAGTGGCAGTGACGAAGTGCTATTGACGCCTCAGCAAGCTACAGCAAGCAACAGGATGAGTATCATGGCCGCTGATGGAGCTGCAGAGAGCGTTCGTAAAAGCTCCAGTGCACTCCCAATGAACGAACAGATGCTCCGCAAAGCAAGTTACCAGCAACAAGCAACAGATGCGTATCTTGCTTTGATTGGACGAAGTAAAGATCAAAACCAGTCGAGCCCCAGTGCTCCTAGTTTCGCGACTTCGCCTCATCCATCAAATCCACAGACACCAGTCACTCCAAATTTTCCCAACTTCTCGACAGTACGTGACTTCGCAGCAAACGCTACGCCGAGCAAAGCACACCCAACCGAAACTTTCGAGACCAGACGTGGTACTATTATCTTCGATTCATCCGGGAGTGTAAGTTCTTATGAKCATCCTGTGGTCGATAACCCTCGTTTCAGCTACGGTACCGTTCTACAAGGCAAGAAAAATTATGCCCTTCAGAATGTGGAGCCATTCTTTACTGATCCAACCGGACTTTATTACAAAGCCTTTCATCTTGAACTCAAGGACTTAAATAGCAAGAACTCCGAAACGGCGCTGTGCATCGAGAATTTTCTTATGATGAGTGAAAAGGATTGGTATAACCGCTTACACAAAGTCAAAATGGGCAATCGAGCTTCGAAAGCACGTCCGGCGACGATATTCCATAATCCGGAGCGAAGAGCAGGCTCGGTCGTGTCTATATTCAATGAGAATGTGGAGAGTGCGGCTATTCCTGATAATAGTGCAGAGCAATATCTTCTTAAAGAGCAGTATGAACCGCCGAAGGGTTTGAAGAAGTTGCTCCTGCGACGACCGAGGCAGTGGCCTTTTTATAGCTTTCTCCTCGCGTTTGTATGTTGGGAAGGATTCTTTCACCTTTGTCCCGTGCTGATCTCTTCACAGGGCCAGATTATCGCGGCCAATTCCTACCAAGTGACCCTCATCAGCGGTCAAATTGGGCAGTCGGCAAACAAGCTGTATGCGATTGCAGCGATATATCTGACCACCTCGATCATATGGTGGATGATCTTCCGCAGATTGAAGTCCATTTGGGTGCTTTCTCTACCATTTGGCCTTTATGGTCTTGCCTTTCTCCTCTTGGGCATAGCACCTTATACTCGTAGTTCGGCTAGAAGCTGGGTTCAGAATGTGGCGACTGGGATTTATGCGACCGCTTCTTCGAGTGGAGCATTCTACTTTTCCTTGAACTTTGGAAGTGAAGGTATTACCACCCAAAACTGTATTCATTGGGGGTTGTTGCTCATAAAACGGCAGGAAGTGTACCCGTCGCTACTTGGAGTTTCCGAGCCTGCGTCATTCAAGGCACTCAGCAGATCTACGTCACTATATTATGGCTTTGGGGAGATTATCTTACCAGGCTGAATGCCAGAGGAGCCGCTGCAACGACCTGGCAAACATATCGACCTATCCTGACAGGCGTTACTATCCCCGTAGCGGTCCTAATGTGGGTGATCGGTATCGTCCTCTTCCTGGGATTACCAGATTACTACCGTCAAAAACCAGGACAAGTACCATCTTTCTACGCCTCCATCGGCCGGAGGAAAATCATCGTCGTAAGCTCACCCTCCCGTTCCCTTTCCCCCATCATATCCATGTCAAAGTGCGATAGGGTGTACAACTTAACTGACATACAAACACGAAACAGTGGTTCTTCATCGCCGTCATCCTCCAAAACTACTTCCTCTCCGCCCCCTTCGGCCGCAACTGGCGGTACCTATGGTCATCCCAGCACGCACCCACCTACGCCATCATCCTCCTCATCATCCTCTTCTTCGTCATCATCTGGGCCCTCATCCTCTTCCTTCTAGCCCACCTCTCCGTCCATCATAGCTGGATCATCCCCATCGCCGCAATCGGCCTTGGTTGTCCCCGCTGGTGCCAGATCCTATGGTCTACATCCGGAATGGGCACTTGGGTCCCCTGGGCTGGCGGCCCTATCGCTTCCGCCCTTGTGGGAAGGATATTGTGGCTTTGGCTGGGTGTTCTGGATGCGGTGCAGGGGGTGGGGTTTGGGATGATCTTACTCCAGACGCTGACGCGCTTTCACGTCACGTTCACGCTTGTGGCGGCGCAGGTTCTGGGTAGTGTGGCTACGATGGTTGCGCGCGCTACGGCTCCGGATCGTGATGGACCGGGGACGGTGTTCCCGAACTTGGTGATTGAGGGGGGGGAGGGGTTGAAGACGGTGGGGTTTTGGCTGGGGTTGTTGGGGCAGGTTGTTGTTTGTCTTGGGTTTTTGAAGTTTTTCCGGAAGGAGCAGTTGCAGAAGCCTTGAGTGTGGGAGGGGTGAGGGTGGAGAGAGGGAGACGAGGCGGGTGGGTGGGTGAAGAGGGGAAAGAATGCAGGGGAGAAAAAGAAGAAGGAGAAGAAGAGGGGGGGAGGAAGGGTGGATGGGGATGGAGAGGTGGAGTTCATGGGGCGGAATAATATGCGTTAATGGAAATAATATGGTAGTGGTAATCTAATGGTAATTTGGAGGAGGTAAGTACAGCGTGAGGAGATTGTATTAATCGTTCTGTCAAACATCTAGAGAGTGGGCTCCCGAAACATATAGTAATTTAAATTCCGCAGTATTGTTAATTCTTTTTCATCTCCGAGATCCTTGGCCCACCACCTTTGTAAATCTAGAGCAGCTACGTAAGCGTGTAAAGTCTGTTGATTTTGGAAGGATATGAAAGTCCCTGGGGGAGTGGGATCGGTTGAGTGTATCTCTGATTTTTTCTGGCTTCGAAAGAATAATTTTCATCGGATCATCCATGTTTGTGGGGATGTCAAGGATTTCTGTTACTCTTGCTCGACAATTTTTTTTTTTCTTTTATTGATATTTCGACAGAAATTGTGCAATGAGGGTATTAGTCATGAATCTCTTCACATTTTTCTTCTGTTGAATCTCAAATGTGACCAACGTATAAATTCAGGCCTCTCTTGCTCATCCTTCCATTCTCCATTCTGTGCATCATTCCAATCCACTGCAAGAAGGCACTCGGTTATTGAACGTCGATTCACGAAAAGTCTGCTGAAACTCTACAATTTTACGACAGGTCCATTTCCAAACAGACGCCATATCGGATCGAGAATCTATATCTTTACTTCCATCGACAAACCCTTTAGTCACTCAGCTGTTTCTCTCGGAGTCCCTCCTCTTTTGGCGTCTGCCAACCAGTTCTACACGTAAGAGCATCTACGGCAACCAGAAGTTCTATTCCATCAAATTGACCGGTATCCAGACCTCGATCTCCAAATCCTCCACATCTCCCACATCACACCTGCAAAAGTCATCAAACTTTCAGCCCTTCTCACACCCTGAAACTTCCTTACGATGGACCCCGAGAAGGATATGGGTCGCTACAACTTTACATGCTGCCAGTGTGGAACGTCCGTCGTCGGGGGACATTATTGTCAGGGATGTGGGCATTTGATGTGTGGGAGATGTACTTAATGACGGAGAAGGATGGGGGTGAGGGGGGGTGAGAGGGTGAGGGGGGGTGAGAGGGTGAGGGAGGGAGTGAGGTTTAGAGCTTGGATTTCTTCATTATTTTGTTATTGCAAGATGGAAGGGAGCTGGAGGGTGGAAGGGCAAGGATTTCTTTTGTTGGATGATGGCATGCTGTTTTTCCCTCTCCTTTTTCTTTGAGCTTGGAGTTTGCGGTCTGTGGATTGACGGAAATGTTTTCTTTGCGGATCAGTCCCGCTTGATATGCTATGTGCGCGCCTGTAATGTTCTTGAATGATCAAAAGTCCCCTGGAAAGAGTTCATTTGCAACCAGAGGTAGGAAGTGGCGAAATCCAACACTGAAGCTGTTTGCCAACGGTGTTTCCACCAGCTGATTTCATTTCTCTTTAATTCATGTTGTCGATAGCATGAACACTAGGTGCCATTCTCATGAATATTTGCGTCGATACTACGACCTATCCTCCTACGCTGTAGACACGTACGTGTCTTCAATTCTACTGTCCATACGTTTGCGTGATTTGGCGTATGAAGCGGCTCGAACATTTAAAAGGAAAATGATGCAGGGAAAACTTAGTTGGCAACGAAATACAATTTGGGTCAGGGGTAGGTGGCTAGGTGGGAAGCTCATGCATCGTTGATTTTCTTGGGGGTAGGATCAAGTATATGATTTGACAGCGCTATTCTTGTCACACGCTCTTTCGCCATGCGGTGACTCTTCAGCAGCCAGCATAAGGAGAAGCAATGGGTTATGTGAATCATACAAAATACATATGCGTGGCAAACAAACAAAAAACATGGCATGGAGTGACGATGAGGACAAACCCACAGTGTCTCCGCACTATATAACTTCTCATGATCTGACCCTTTGTTATTGTGGTATACCCCATCCGTCGCATGAGTCCTCTTATCTATCATAAGCTCGTAGCCAAACAGGGAGGGCAGGCATTTTACTTGGGGAATACACAACCGCGGAGATCTTCAGGCCAGGGAGAAAGATTCTGGACATCGGGTACCTGGTTACTAAGGATGGCGGGATGGCAATGCCACCTCTGCTCCCATAAAGACTGGCCACTTGGAAGGAGCATCTACTGCAAAAGGTGCGGACATAAGAGATGTGGGGAGTGTGAGACTATAGGGTGGGTGAGAGTGGAGCGTGTGGGGAATGGGTTTTGGAGGGTTGATGAGGGATGGGAGGGGGAAGGGGAAGGGGAGGGGGAAGGGGCGGGATAGAGAGCTTGAGGTTGGGACTGGGAATCGGTGGGTTGGTTGAACAGTTCGTTTTTTGGGGTTTGGCAAAGAGGGAGAGAGGGAGGAGGGAGAGTGACTTGGAAGAGCGCTGTGGTGAGAGGTTTTTGTATGTTTGCTAGCTTGCTTGGTTTTGGGGAAGGTCGTGCGGCTCCGTACCGTGATGGTGACTTATGTTTGGGGGGGGGTGGGGGGGGGGGCTTTTTTTTTGGTGAAAGGTTCGCTAGGATCTGGTAGGAGATAATAGCATACCAAAAATCCCTCTCCTGGATATCTAATTGCGTTTCTCTGACATTCACCTTCGGCCTTTTTTAAAGGTGAGAGGTTGATTATAATGTCCCTTTTGTTTATGGCCACTTCAAGATTTGCACATGATGATAAATGCACGCTCTGAATCTCAACGTTCCATTTAGAAGTTATTTGGTGAATTGGATATTCAAGGAGGTTTTGTCATGATGCTGGGATCCTACTTCTTGTGTGACTCGGTTCGAAGTTGTCAAGATGGGTGGTACGAGCTTAAGACTCACACCTTTTCTCTCCCCTCCAAAGCATATATAAAACCCCAGGAAGAAGACTTCCCTCTTTGATTCCAAAAGTTTCAAAGCCAACTTCTCTTCTACTATCGACATCTTTTCGAAGAACTCTAGCAGTCCTATCACTCGCATTGTACAGCCAACCCAGTTCGCTTCAACCTCTTCAACAGCGAAACAACTTTCAACTCAAAATGTCACAATGGCTATGCTGCGGCTGCCGAAACAAGAACCAGTGGAGAAACGAGCAATGCGTCTTTTGCGGGCATGAGAATTGTCGCGAGTGTAATTTTGCTGCTCGATGGCAGATTCCGGAATCCTTTGGGTTTAGGAGCTTGGGAGCAGAGGGTGAGGGAGCAATTTCAGCATCGATTTTGGTGGAAGCGATGAGGGAGGATGGTCTGGAGGGGAAACGGTTTGGATTAGGTGGTTCTTGGGGTGGAGGAAGGGGTATGGGGGAGTGGTGATTCAATTCTGGATGATGATGATGATGGTGTTGATGGACATGTGGACTGGGGGTGTTTGTAACAATTTGGATTGAATGAGACATTTTGGGCGAAATGGTCGTAGACAGTTTGTCTGAGCATGCAATGGATATCTCTTGCTCTTCCCATGGTGGAAGATTTGGTGTAAGAGCGCGTGACCTCATGAACTTTCTCAAGGCGGTGACAATGCTTGTTGCACGTGATGACCTTGGATTTGCAGTACCTACAACACTACTCTCATGGGTTCTTGGTGTTGAGAAGCAGTCAACATGCAAAATTTGGACAAAGGGGACTTTCGGACATGTTTCCTCCACGAGGGTTCTTAATTCACGTACTGTCATCTGATATGCAACGACGACGTCGTGGTAGTTGCCATCAGTCCCTGAGACTATGCAAAAAGTCATGGTATGTTACGGCGGCCCAGGTTGAGTATTTCCAAGTCAACCTCTCCATCCCACGCAAGAATTGTTGATAATACTGCTCATACTCGGGGGTTTTCTCTTCTTGTTCATTGAAAAAACTCTCCCGTTCCAAGAGGTCCCGACCGAGATTACTCATGGCTTCACATCTTTCTTCGGTTGCAATAATATGCTGATTAAGATGAGAGGTATCCAAGTAAGGTCCTAGCTGCTACATTCAACTTTTTGGAATTATGGATAAAGAACACAAAACGTACTGATTTGACGGGATTGAGTCCGTAATTGCTGTAATTATCTTCAACATGACGGATCCTATCTACCTGTGAGGAAAATGTTACTTGCGTGTGCAGGGAACATGTATTGGAGCAATGTGTCAGTACCTTACTAATCATTGTGTGCAGGATGTAAGCGAAGGAACCTCGGTCGTTGCCCAAAAGCTGGACTATCGAGATACGTAAGATACCGTAGTATCAAAGGCTTGCTGATTACTGAGATGCCGATGACGTATCAGGAAGAACCACTGTCGTCGCTGCTATCGGCTTGCACTACTGCCAAATTCGGAGAGTCGGCTCTCGAGGTACCGGTTTGACGCTGAAGCTGGTGAAGAGATTCACACCGGGCTTAAGCGTGATCAAGCATCACGACGAGCCGTATGACGGTAAAGGCAGAGTAGGTTGAGCTTACAAATCTCAGAAGGAGACCCTGATGACGTATGTGAGTTGAAAAGCAACAATTTTAAAGTCAATCCTCATGACCTAAAAAGAAGTCTACCAACGCCGAGTAAAGTATACCAATACCGATCTCAATCCCCGAAGCTCTATTTATGGACTCCTTCAACTCGACACGTCGACTATCCATCACGTGGATGTCCCTCCCAAAGTCTCAGTCCAGACTGTACCCCATCAACCAGATTCTGGCCTCGTTCCTCTCCACGACTCTGCCTTCCGCAGATAGAGATGCTTGGTGCACGGACAAGTGTCCTGTGGATTGTCACAGGCAGGGAAATCCTTTTCTGCACTGCTTTCAAGGGACTGTGCAGCCGTGTCCTTATGCCACTGCAATGCATCCGATAAGTGAATTGTTTCCTCTGCGATCATACCGGCGTAGAATTCTTCTGTTGTCGGATCCTCGGTCTTTTCACTTTCATCGGCGAAGAAGGTTAACCGTTGCACGAGGCGGCGGACGTAGATTTCGGATATGGTGAGTGTGGCGGCGGGTGTAGCCATCTCCTTGCCTATGTTGGACCAGTCTAGGGGTGAGGGGGGTGACTGGGACGTTAGTTGATGAACATGTTTGGGAGAGGTTGCGCAGCTTACGGGTAGGGAAGGCGGCTGTTTCTCTGTGCTGCTGCTTTGTGACATGTTGACGCTGTGTGATGCTGTAGAATGTGGAACAAGTATCGATAGAAAAACGTGCCAGATACTGTTCGCAAAAGATAGTGTTGAATCTCCACTGGTATAGAAGTTGTAGAGGAGGCCAACACGAAGAAGCTGGGCGACGTGATACCAAAAGCTCTTGATATTTTCAGCTAATGAGATGCTCGATGGGATGTTCTAAGCTGACAGCGATACAGATGTGCGAGAAGATGATGGCGAGAAAGGTGGTGCAAATACACCGCAAAATTCCCGTTGGAAGGTGGCTGCATCAGATCGCTCTTTCCAAACATTTATATCATTGGGGTTTTGGGTGGGTTTGGAGAAATCTACGGCATAGGTTACATAATGTCTCTCATTATACTATGCATCCTTGTCTTTAGTTGAAACTATGGATGGGGAGAGGCGTCCTTCATATATCCAGATATGGGTGAGGCTAACCAGCTTACACTTGCAGTCACATTCGCGAGGAAACTTCATCGGACATCCATGTTGTGAGATTTTCGGCCAGATCTTCAATCTAGGATGGAGTTTATTAACTAGGTCTGTGCGCTCCGTTCCCTAAAAGCTTTGCCGTCCATATGAAGTCATGCCTGGTGCAAGAACAATTGTTTTCATCCTTTTCACAACCAAGATCAAAGCCATCCTGCGTAAATCTATCCAGGTAATATCCAGTCGTCGCCTCATACCATGCCTCGGTCTTTAACAAGATGCCTCCCGTCTCTTTGACGACTCGTAGGTAGAATGGCTTCATGTTTTGATCTTTACAACTTGTACCCTCAAAAGCAAGCCGACTAAGCCGTTGTAAGACGAAAGCGTATAAATCGGGGTAATCTGAAAGTGCAGTCATAGCTAAGGCTTCATCTTTAGTCACGTAGCGCATGTCCAAGGATGGTGAGGATGACTGGAATATCAGTTTGCCACTCAAGCTCGAAGTGGAATTTGCGAAATACCTGGGACGAAGCAGAAGGCTGTTCTCCTGTGGAGTTGTCTTGTTCCGCCGCCATATTAATCTATATTCTTGTAAGTCTTGTGTGCAGCAGTAGATTGGATAGATATTATTACTTCACTGATATAATGCGAACAACAGGTTCTGCTGGGTCTCGTAATTAAGACCTGGACGGAGAGCGCGCGAGGAAGACAATAACGAGATTGATATTGAAGGCTTTTGTAGGTTTGGCGCTAGCCATGTGACGTCTGGTATAATACTGTTGATATGTAACTCATCTGATGTATCAATGGTTTGAAAATCTCATGTACATGCTTGATAGGCGTTTGGTGTGAGGCAAGCCCTCTGGGAGACACTTCATTGGAGGATTTACCATCTTTACCAAAGGCATGTTCTCTTTGTCGATTTGTTGTGAAGGTCGTCAATTCAAGTGCCAATCATGCTGGATGAGAGCTAGGCCTGAGAGTATTCCCACTATAAAACAATCATGGGATATTCGATAGATCGATTTCTCCGCTACTAGATCGATTCCACCGAGTCTATGATGGGAAAGTATCCCCCTGGTTTTCACTCCATGATGAATCCCGTCAACCAGATCGTATGTCAGCAGCCAAACCAGTATCAATCCCGCCCAATTCCACGTCCTCTATGCGGCCCCCTTTAGCTGCTGAAGTTCCTCCTGAAATCGTTGCTTGAAGCTTATCAACTGCTCTTCTATCTGTTCAAAGCTCTCGAATATGTGTTCCCAAATATCAAGATTCTTTTCATGACCCAGAATATAATCCCTCTCAGTGAGTTCGTTCATATAATCTATACTAACCGTCTTGTACCAATCTACAAGGTTGTTCCAAAGATCTAACGTCTCTTTCCAGAGCCGGAAGTAAGGTCGTCTAGTTGGGTCATCGTAGTTCTGACCCTGATGATAAAGCCATTGTAGCCGTTCTGTGACGAGAGCGATTAGACTACCGAAATTGGAGAGTATGATTATGGCTGTAGGTTCTTCATTGGTTTTGCAGGATGTGTTCAAAGATGGTGAGGATGACTGGGATATTAGTTAACAGTCTTGCTTGAAGAGGAGTTTGCGAAATACCTGGGAAGAAGAAGGCTCATCTCCTGTGGATTGATTTGGTTCCGCCATATCGCTCTATTCTATTGTTAGCCTTTGATATAATGGTGGAAGTCAGCGACGTCATTACCTCTTCGAAAGGCTATGGTCAAAACTTATGGCTGGACAGCTGATAGATGCGTGCTCAAAGATTTGGACAGCAATAGCAAGGCGAAGATTCTAAGAATGTCGGTCTCGGAGGCTGTCACGGTTCTAAAGCATTGGGGTATTAAATGTTCCACCGTTGAGTTGCAATTATCTCTGACGTCAGACGATGATGGTGGGAACGCTAAGATAATTGAACAGTCGGGATGTGATGTAAGAGTGGAGACAGCCAGTCGCCCTGCACGAATCACATGTCAATTGTTGGGCTTATTTCCTGGAAAGTATTCAAAATACACTTCACTATAATTGTCACAGAACAAGAATTCGAATAAGTTTTTCATAGCTTGCGAACACGGTGGATATTTTGGGTATGATTGCGCTTCACTTCTCACATTTCGATTAAAAGATGGCCTCGTTGATAGCTTCGATGATCACCTATCAATGCTATTGCCCTCCACAATAAGCTTTCCCATGTTATCGAAGACACGGTCATCCGATGAAGAATCCAACACTCTCTCATAGCGTTATCACTTCATCATCGCTCTTATCGCTGACTGTCTTCGCTTGACATCTTCGCCCAACATCTTCACCCACGATATCATAAGACGAGCAAGTGTCGTCGCCGTCACCTCAAACATATGCGAATAGAACTTTCTGGATGCTAAATCTTTCCCCTCACAATATTGCGACCCAAAAAACTGGACTCGCTGTCCGAAGAATTCCCAAAAGGAGAGGAAGGCTGCAGTGGTGGGACCCAATTCCGGGATCGGGTGGTGATTTAGCACTTGGGAAGATGGCTAGAAATGTTAGCTTATTGAAACATTTATGGGGGAGATTTTGCAACTTACTTGTGAGGTGAGGGGTTGTTCTCTAGCGGTTGTGCTCTGTTCCATCTTATCGCTGCGTTTTGAAGTGTGCTCAATATCCTAGTATATAGCGTCAGTGAGATTTGAGGCAAACAAGGAATACTTACAGTTTTCAATTGACGTGCGAGATGTGGGAGAGAAAGTCTACGAGGGGGTTGTTCTCGAGAACTTCCATACTGCTCCAAGATGGTGGATATTTACTCAAGGATTTCGTCACCCCATGACAAGAAGGGTGATGAAGATGGTTTTAGATGTTGAAAAGATATTTCACATGCTTTTTCTTTACATGAAACAATTACGCATTACAAGATAACATGATATTCCTAGTCTTCAGATGTTGGCTCGCAACAAGCGATCAGATTATGGATCCAAGTCAGTCGGTCCTGATTTCAGGAGATGGTCAATGGCCACCAATGGCTCTACTTGTCTCAACCACAACCTGATCTCGCCCTATCTCCCCCCTTCACCACTTCCCTCCAGTCCCATAACGTCGAAGCTTGTATTTTGGTGCAAAGATCATGCTGCACAAAATCTAGGCTTATAAGCCTGACGACGGCCATAACTAGCTCGCCACAGCCATATTTCCACCTTCTGAACCATGACCTTCGAGTTGTCGCTCAATGTTCGGTAAGCCTCTCGAATAGGAGCTGGATGTTCAAATGCAAGAGACTGGGTTTGGAAAAATTTTCGTCGTTCGTAGATTAAGGAGAGATAGGCTTTTCGTGTACGTACCCCAATGGGAGTATCGATATAATCATTATAGGTGGCTATGACAAGGAATGGTCGCTGGATGTACCATCAGTGGTGGAAGTATGGCCTGTAGTTACTGTGTAACAAACCTGTGAAATTTTGGAGACTCTGTCCATAGGACCGGAACTTCTCTACTCGAGGAGGTTGTCAAGTGCTGAATTTTTGAAACTTGTCACCGTACGATCATTGCCTGAAGAGCAAGGAGAGGGAGGAAGAAGTGAAGGAAGTAAGAGGGATTTGTATCAACTTCAACGTCTATGTGATGAAATCCTATGTTTTGAACCAAAATTCATCACGGATCCAATTGTTCGCCGAGCCACACTGGGTTCGGAGATGGCAATGTGACGACCAATACATCATATCCTTAAATAAAGCGCGCATTGGATCGGCTTGCATATGACTTCCCTCAAGAGTAGCATACGTTCAAAGCCAAGCTTTCCAGTGGCCGCAAAGAATTCGGAGTTTGCATGTCGTTGAAAACCTCTGGCCAATATCCCCTAGCTTTGCTTCTTACCCGGCCCCACGCTGCAGCAACAGAATACTGGTATGGCATTTTTCATTGCTGTGAGCCAGATTGGTGTTTGGCGCAGATACAGTGGCCGTCTGATAGGCGTAGTGTTGGGTAGTATGTAGATTGAATTAATTTCCGACAGAAGATGATGAAGAAGGTGGAAGAGCTGCGACACACTCGATGCAGGACTTGAGATGCCGATGACTAGAGGAGTATTGTGAGCGATGGCGTGAGGATTCAAAATCTACTTCGTCTAATTGACAGCTAAGATTAATTCAATATCTCCAGAGTCATAGACCAGGCAGGTGTTGATTTCTGAGCTGCTTGATCCACCAAAATCCGCCCATTCCATGTTCTGCTCTAATTTGTATTACATTAGACTTTGTTGCGCTTATCTTGCCCATTGGAGAGAAGTCCATAGCCTCAATCAAGAATCACACCATAGTCCATACTACCATCCCAATCTTCGGGATGCTCTGCCGCCCAAAGCCATTCATCCAGCTTACCAAATTGGCCTCTGATCTTTTCGAGTACCGCTCCTGCATCGTCGCTCAATCGCTCATAATACTCCTTTACCAACTGTGAATTCTCGATAGCAAGTGATTGAGTTTGGAAGAATTGTACTCGTCGTTTGAATAGGATGCGGTACCCGTAGCGAAGTCTCCAATATTGAAGATACTCTCGTTGTGTGTGTTCCGACATAACGTTTGGCACCGTTGTTCTTTCCGAAGTTAGCGAGGTGAGCAATTGTCGCGTTATCTTGGCCTACTTTTGGGCTTTGGTGCGCAATGAGCAAACGATTATGTTGGGATAGGTCCACGGTAGATTAGCTTTTAAATCCTTCGGTCGTTGATCAAGTGCTTCTGGTCGAGAGATTTGGTCATTTCGATGTAGTTAGTGAAGCGAATTCACTGCTCCCGTGAAAGAAGTATTCACGCTTGATTTTACATGATTTCCATTGGCCAGTTTGTTTTGGGTGTCGGTAATGATCGGGATTCTGCCGCTTAGATCGGCACGATATCCGGCGAGAGAGAATTTGTCATTACAAGGTGAGTCAGAATATGTCTGAAAGGGATAAAGTTGATTTGGATTGCCACCGCCAATGCGACCAATTCCGCGACTTCGATCATAAAATCAAAGCAAAGTCCAAAAAATCCCGAGCCGAACATCCTTATCAGCGGGGCCTCTCGCCTCCCAAAGCAGTCATTTCCTCTTCAGAGATGGCGTGTCCATCTCTCTAATGAGTATCTCAGTTTCTTTACTCATTCGATGATAGGCTTGTCTATTTTGCTCCGTGTTCCTGGTGAACAGAGAGTGGACGTGGAAATAATAGGCTCGTCTCCTGAGTAGTGTGAGGAGATCGTTGCGAGCATCATAGGTGTTATATATGGTCTGCACAGGTATCAGCTGAAGAATATTTTCTTAGTGAGTTCTTAAAATTACTTACCTGACGTTGAAGAGGGGGTGCTTCCCGGTCTTTGTGTTTATTCATCGTGGTTTCGTTGTGCCTTGTTTCGTTGTAAGCCAGAAGGGGAAAACGATTGGCGGGAAATGTCTGTTTGCTATTTTTTCCCTTAACATTTCAAAAGAATCTTGGGATTCCAGGTCCTGGTATGGGGTGTCGATATAATTGATTTGGATGGAATAAGAGTAAAGGAACTTGAAGTACGCCATTCCATCGTATCAAGCTAATGTAGATCAAACTTCATACATCTGAGGCAATTTGCTCTCATTGTCCAGAGAATTGTTGAGCATCCGGATCGGCGGTGGGTCCTTACTGCCGAGAGACTGAGCAAGTAAGAGGTTTTTTTGCGTTGTTTGACGATGGACTTGGCAGAGGGTTGGTTGAGAATGCTGATTGCGAGGATTTTGTATCCTACTTTTGATGGGAGGAGTTTCACTGCCACGTGGTTATGTTCTTGTATTGTCGTGTCGAGGTGTTTTTTCTTTGCTCTGACCTGACGGGGAAACTATGGCGACTGAACAGGTAATAAGATCTGGTGTTCCATTGAGTGGCATATCACACGGTGGAAGATCAAATTCCTTTGTGACGAGGGCTTTGTGTGGCTTGAGCAAGTCTAGTAAACTCGAGCTCATTTTTTCAATCCAAACAAATTATTCATGCTTTACTTGCTCTGCGCGTTATTGTACAATGCCCCGTACCCTACTCGACTTCAGCTATTCGGTTTTTTTTGCTGCTTGGAATGGAGTGGAACAGAGTTCCCGGGGGACCATATGTGATTACAAAGGGAGTTAAGATATACTTCAAAAGGGAGATTTTGAATTGGTTTATTGATTTGTCCCTGCCTCTGCGACTAACCTTCACAAATCAAATCAAAATCGAGGGTCCAAGCTAGAAGTCCAAGCAGCGAGACCGTTCGCTGCCTAACGCCACGTCTTGCGTCCCACAACATAATCTTCTACCTTTCTGTAAAACGCGGCCGTATCTCTATTCAGTTGGCGATAGTGCTCTTGAATTGCCCGAGGGTTTCCATCTGCAAGAGATTGGGCATGGAAATATTCGATTCGTTGGACGAATAGTATGAGGAATGCGCTGCGAGCTCGAAGTTCTAATAATCTTCTCTGCTTAGTCATTAGTGTGAGACTCTCTCCATATTTGAATTTGGCGGATTGCCTGTACCCCAAGAGAGGGCCGCCCTTGTTTTCTGTGATCGTCCATCGTGGGGTCCATCTGCCTTGCTCCGATTCCATGTTAGAGTGGTAGAAGGATGGTTGGTGCGCGGAGTACATTTACCTTGTGGTATGCTGACTGTATTATGCAGGAAATTCTCTGATAGAATTGAGTGACGCATTGAAATGACTACGTTTCGACTGTCAAATAAGCGAGGCGTCAAAGGAAATTAAGCGCTTTAATAGTGAAGGAGACCCGTACTTCGAGAGGGAACAGTGCTATTACTTCAGAGTTTATGGGTATTGGTAACATAGCATTGTTGATTTGTTTTCTGGGAGAAGAGTGCGAGAAAAAGTCCTTGGGGCAAGATTGTAAGTCACTTAAGTGCATTACGTGATTGGTAATTTCTCTATCTTGAGATTGATTTCATTTTGGGTACTCGTCTATCAAGTATTCAACCTGGCACATCATGACCACCAACGACCTGAACCTGTATGATGGTTCCCTTCCCCTCCAAGCATCCCGATATTATTGACATGATGTGATTGCCGCAGAACCCTTCAATGAATGTTCGAGCTCGAATGGGTACAGCCATTTTGACTTCCTCCAAACACATTGCAGCTCGAGAACCTACATCCATCCAGTGCGCAATCCCTTAGGGTGCAGCTGGAAAGGCGACTTTCAGTTGCCTTAGAGTTTGAGAGATTACTGCTCGATACTCTACAGTCACTGAGCGTTAAATCGGAGCCGTTGCAGCTTGAAATTCTGCAATCGATGTATGTAGTACCAGCTTTGAGATTCGAGCTCGAAAAGTTTTGATTGTTGTACGTCTGCGATGACTGCGACGAAGATTTTGTCGTGCTGTGATCGTTCTTGAACGATGTTTCCGAGGAAAAGGGCGGTGGTGAAGGTGCGTTAGTTCTTGGTGTATATTTAAAACCCCCTCCCCCTGAAAAATCAAAAGTGCCGCCGAGACCGACATTCCCAAAATTCCCTGCTTTGAACTTCTTCACGCCATTTTGCGTGTACCACATCCCCTCGCTGGTGAACTTGACGCGCTCGTAGTCTCCAGATGGGAGATCCTCACACTTGCCGGAACTCTTGGAGCCAGATCCGATGGATTCATCTACACCTATGCGAATGCCTCCGTAATTAGGACCTGAGAATGTACCGCTGATCGTGTTTCGGCCATCCGAGGATTTCGTGGTGAAGGTTTTGTGGTACGGATCGTGTGCGCTAGGGGGACTATCGGCACCGCTATCATGACTTAGAGGGCTTGCGGGGCGGTTAGTTGTTGTTGGTGTAAGGATGGGCTTCTCAGCCTCGCTATCTGCTATTGTGGGAGTCGAACAACGCGATGCTGAGGGCCGGGTGTTGTCCTTGCTGGGTTTGAATTTCCTCACGCCATTCTGCGTGTACCATACTCCGTCGTGCCTATACTCGACACTCTCATAGCTTCCGGGAGGGAGACCTCCAAAACTCATAGAAGATCCACCGGTGTTCATCTGACCCGAGTTGAACCCTCCGTAGTTGGCACCGGAGAAAGTCGAGCGAACCGTATTTTGTCCATCCGAGGAGTGAGTGGTGAAGGTATGAGTTTGTGTACTATGGGGACTATCGGCACCGCTGTCAAGATCTGAAGGACTCGCCGAGCGATTTGTCGTCGTTGGTGTGAGGATGGGCATCTCAGCCTCGCTATCTGCTATTGTCGGAGTCGAACACCGCGATGCTGAGAACTGGAGCTCATGGGTAGGAGTAGCAGAGCTCGCGTCGGCTTTCTCTCCATTATGAGACATGGTCAACGAGAAGGGCAGGAGGTGTTTGTAATGAGAGATGAGTGGGAAGCTGCCGGTTGCAGAGTAAGGTTGCCGAAGGAAGCTGTGCTACTCGAGAGATGATACCGAGATCACAGATTATCTATGAGTGGGGCGATAGTTCAGGTACGAGAGAATGAGAAAGAATATGGTGCTAGGAGCTCAATATATAGACTTGAAAAATACAGAAGTATCTACACAAACAATGAACTAGGGAATTGACGTCACAAAATAAGACTGATGAAGCGCTGCTCTGACAGAAGTGAGTTCACACAACGTAGTTGAGGGATGTGTCATAAATGATGTTCGAAATCAGTGACTCCCCCAATGGAGCCAGTCAATCCTATTCGAAGAGCGCGTCTGCATAGACTGTGTAAAAATTATATGTAGAAATTACTTTTCCTTCTTAAAGCTTTTCTGTAGGAGCATGGTATTTGTATTCGATACTCCAAGCCTTTGGTATTTGCTTCCTCTTTTGATTGCCACAAACAATAACAAACATCGTGATCTCATTACAACTTGCTGAATTCCAAACATGCCAGACGATTACTGGAAATGCGAAGAATGCTACGGCATCAACTCCATGAAGAATAAATGGTGTTTTGGCTGCGGCTATGGAACAATAGATGGGAAACCGTTCCCTAACCGGCTCATGGGTGTCAGTACTATACGCAAGCACTCAAATTTTATCAAAATTTTCTGATTCCATGGCTGACGTTAACAGCAGTGGGAGAAGAAAAGGGCGATGAGATCTGTTCTTCGATCGATTTTGTTATGCTCGCCCAAATCTCGTTGGCAGACGAAGTAGATATGCCCGAGAGTGAAACTAGGCATGCACCTCTTGAATTGAAAAAGCGTTAAATTGATTTTTTGTATGATTTGTTTGACAGTATGCACTATCTTACCCCTTCTTCACCTAAGGCATATGGTCTTTGGGAATGAGGACGAAATCGAGAACGGTGGACTCGTAGAGATCTGAATGTGCTTCCATACCTCCGCCTATTCTGCTACCGATGTGAAACACAACAATCATCCATCAATGAGTGCGCTCTTGAGCCTATGTTCTCTGCAGAGATGGCGACTAGCTCTTCATCAATTTCGAGTACTACGTATATAGTTGGTCAAATATGTCTCAACACTCTCCATGAAGCCATCAGAATGACTAACAAAGGTCCATCAAGACAATGCATGACGCATTTTTAATCATAAATAGGGGCACGAAAACCCCTATTTCTTGCCTTATCAAATATCTCTCATTCTTCAACTTTACATAGGCTTCTCATTCAAAGCATCATCTTCTCCTTCGAAATATCACCATCTCCACGTAACATGGCTCCAAAACACCATACCTTTCACTCCTTTTTCAAACATAAACCCCATGACCACGATCAGCACGACCAGCACAGCCAAAATCCTCCAGATCCCCCAATCAAAAAAATAGCCCCAGACGGCTACGAGCGTACTCCATGGGACCTCTGGATCTGTTGCCACGATAAGACGACCAATAACAAACACGGCGGCTACTGTACTAAATGCAGGCATGAAGCCTGTGAATATTGCCAGCGTACGTGGATGCCGAATTATAAGCCCAGGCCGGCGGACATGGAGATGTGGTGGATAGATTGAAGGAGGGTAGGCTGGGTAGAAAGATACAGCCTAGTGGATGATTCGAGGGTGTGATTAGGTGCGATCGGAGAGGATTTCTCGGCGACATGCAATTTGATAGTATGATGGTAAAGAACCTCTTTTGCATGCAGTATTCTTAGACCTCCAGTAATTCACAACGGCATTACTTTCGAATCAAAAAGATTCACACCTGGTACGTCGTACTATCGTACCTGCCATGGATACAAGCAGGGTTTGTGTTATAGCTGCATTCGAGTGCGGCTTCTGTGAGTACTCCTGGATGTCGTTATATTGGATTTGCCGCAGCAAAGAACGATGAGCAGTAGAGAGATGGAGAATGTTACCAGCAGGCAGACAGAGCGAGGTTATGGCGGGCCACGGTCAATTGTCTGACACATGCGAACGATGTTCCTGCTGTAAACTGAGAGAAAGCATTCTTTGCATGCAGTCATAGGCGAATTTGGTGCATTATAAAAAGCTCCGATTTTCTTTCTTGAATGATGGTTACACCACTCCAAGCAGATATCTCTTTTAATTACCCCCCTTTTCTCCGTGCTCGCTCATCAAACACCTTGAACCACTGCTAGTTCTTGCCCAAGGGTACTCAAGAAATGTCGCAATGGCCCCTATTCTGGCTCTGCTGTCAGTGCCATGAAAACAATACCTACGGCCGAGGATGCTACTGCGATCACTGCGGTCACCTACCCTGTAGCAATGGGTGCGTATATAGCTATCTAGGCAGTCCACCCGGAGATGATGGTTGTCTTGCAGCCGCTACGGTTGATGATGTGCCCAACATTCGCTCAACTTTGACGTATGGGCTCGACATAATTCATCCTCGTCGACCGCCCTCGAGCAATTTGGGAGAAAGGTCGTTGAATTTCCATCGATGGCTACCGACCACGGTACCATGGGAGATGTGGTTCCTCTGCTGTCGATGCGGCGAGGGAAGTCATTACAACCGAATGGCCTATTGCAATTTCTGCGGTCATGACCCTTGTGATGAGTGTGTTTTTGATGGTTCCTTCGAGAAGGGGGAAGGCGATCGTTGTGATGATGATGACTTCTGAAGCATATGCAGCTTTCCTGCGGGCATATTGTGGTATCTGACGCATGCGACCGTTGAGACTTTTGGCCATGAAATGATTTCTCCTTCTTTCGATATCAGTCAAAGATGTATGCAAGAGACCTAAAGTAGTAAGCTAAAATCGAGAGAGGGTTTAAGACAATTTTTTTCCCCCGAATTGACAATCATTCTCTCCCTCACTCAAACACTGTCGAAGACTTCTCAGCTCTTGATACAACCGGCTTAGCAATTAGAACGCGGCAACAACAAATTACTTCAATATTATACCGGCAAGAGCCAACGATTCGCCAGGACTCCCCCAACAGCTCTCCAAAAACATGTCCGACACGGTCTATTTCACCTGCTGTCAATGCGGTAGCCTGCAAAACATCTACGGCTACGGAAATGTGTGTACCAACGCCCAATGCCGCCATGTACCCTGTTACAGTTGCGATTATCAATATCCGCGACGTTAAGTGACATTTGGCTGAGAGTCATGTTTGCGTATTGATGCTTGTTTGCGTGTTTGGGTAAAATTTTGGGGATAAGCTTGCAGGTGTGGGTGTCTGCTAATGGATGCAATGAATGGCGTGAAAGTTGTCGAACGAGAGACCCTTGAGTTCGATCAGTCATATACATGCAAATGCTAGATATAGCTAGATAGCCAAGGGGGGAGAATAAATACCAACTTTTCTCTCCTATATTTGCATAATCCTTACATTCTTTCCCTCAGCTCGAAAAAACCCCTCCTCAACAAGCAGTTCACACATCTATAAATTACAATCTCATAGTTCCCAACATCAGCTTTGCTAAATCATGTCAGACACATGGTATTTTGACTGCTGCCAATAGTATGTGGGGTATGGATCAACGTTGTACAGGCTGTGGCCATTCAGGTTGTGATTATTGCGATTACCACCGTTGAGCCCGCTTCTTTTCGCATGCAGTGAACAGCCTGCAGATTCTTCAGAGAGAGCGCTTTGAATTTAGTCAATCAGTCATACACATGCGGAAGGCTGGATGTAGTCTGATATAGAAAAAGGAGTATATATACCAATTCTTCTCTCCCAAGCTTTCACACTCCTTAGTATACCTCACGACTTGAAGAAAACACCTCAGTAAGCTGAATCACACATTCAAAACTCAAAATAACACGGTCGAGCCGCAAAATCTTCACACCAGCTTCGAAAATGTCTGATACGTGGTATTTTGACTGCTGTCGCTGCGCAACAACAACTTTGCACGGTATGGGTCAACTCTGTACGCTTGGCGGTCATCGACCATGTGGTTATTGCGGATATCATCTTAAGGGACCATTCACTGCATGCATGTGTCAGCTTGCCAATGAATAAACAAAGTCTTGCGTGCTCATCAGTCATATACATGCAAAAGGTCAGGTGAACTTAGATAGAAGAGCATAAATATAAATTTCCTCTGCCAATCTTCCAAACTCCTTCGTATTCTCCACAACTCGAAAACACATTTTCCAGCCAGCAAATTTTCGATCCAATACTCACAATACCGCGAGCAAACCGTGAATATACCCCTTGGAAACAGCTTCGGACTCGGATAATCATGTCGGATACATGGTACTTTGACTGTTGCCACTGTAGGACCACAAGCATGTATGGTATGGGTCAAGATTGTACACTTTGTGGCCATGATCCTTGCGATGCCTGCCATAAGCATCGATGAGTCACTCCTTGATGTATCTTACTATTAGCGTGCTTGTGAGTGGTTGATTGATCCTGCGTGCACATCAGTCATATGTATGCGGGAGGCTGGAATTGGTTAGATAGCCTAAGAGAGAGGAATATATAAACCTTCTCAAATTCCTCATCTTCAAATTATCTTTCGATCTTCAAATCACATCCTTCCAAATAACATCTGTAGCTCGAACCACCATCTTCAAACAACATTTAGAACCCAGACCAAAAATCCACTTACTGATGGCTTCCCAAGAACCTTTCGCACACCTTCCACAGCTTTCAGGATCCAAAGCCGGTTTATCTTTCCTATGCTGCAAATGCAAAAAGTACAGCACGGCCATCGATTCCGATGGTCATTGTCAGCACTGCGAGCATATCACACAGTCGCCTGAATGTACTTGCAAACCCGGCCGCCCAGTGTATTTTGTGTGCTGTCAGTGCAGCAAAATCAGCGTGCTCGGAGCTGATCATTGTTGTGAGCATTGCGAGCACGGCATCTCGTCAGCTGGATGCGATTGCAAGCGTCCTACTTGGCAAATGGTCGACTTGATGTATAGGCCGAAGGAATGAGTTTTTTTTTTCGTTTTTTGGCATTAGTCATATGTATGCAAGAAACTGAAATGGTCAGATAGCTCCAAAGAAATGAGTCTTTTTCGGTTTTTGCCATTAGTCATATGCATGCGAAACACTGAGGTAGTCAGATAGTTTCAAGTCAAAGAGCATCAACACTTCTCCATATATTCCCCCTCCTCCCCCCCAAATTTTTTCTGCATCTCAAAAAACGTCATTCAACAGCCAAACACATTTATTCCACAGCCACAATTTCGATCTTCTCATCAATTCTTGCGAACCATGTCGAAGTCTACAGCCCGTCCAGTCTACATCATGTGCTGCCAATGCGAAAAACTCGGCGTGTACACTCCTGATGGTTCCTGTAGATTTTGCGGGCACACAAACGGATCATCTCAGTGTACTTGTAAACGTCCTGTCTATGGGATCAACTTCAGACCAGAACCCCCAGCCGGACCTGCATACTTCTCATGTTGCGAATGCCACCAAGTTGGCAAGTACGAACGCGATAGCCCTTGTGAATGTGAACACTGCGGGCATGTTCTCCGATCGGCTGGATGCTATTGTTAGCGTCGTTTTCTTCAAACAGTGGACTTGCCGATGAAGAATTGAGATCATGGTTTTGCTTGTCAGTCATATATATTTCATATCCTTGAATCAATTGGAAAGAGTCATATGCATGCGAGGTATCGGAGCTAGGCAGGAGGCTGTATATAATCTTTGATATCTTGAAAACTTCTTCAGATGTTCTGCATCTCTTGGTGCATTTGACAAACAAGAAGTGCAACCATGGGGATACTGAAACATAGATTCTTGGACCGTTGGTTCTCAACCTCCCACCGCCATACCTCTACAGATCCACAGCCGAGTGCGCCCCCCGAGACGGCCCCGAGGTTCCCTCACAGAAGCCTTCACTCACCGCGTCATTGGGAATGCTGCGCGTGCCACGAGCCGAACGATGAAGAAGAATATTACTGCTACTGCTGTAAGAAGAAATATTGCGGAAAGTGCTACCTGTCTTGGATGTGGCCATAGCGATATTGGTCTCAGGCTTCCAGCTCGGTACTTGGGAGTTAAGCTTGACTTGGGGACTGGAAAAGATTTCCCGCTTCTCCCAGAACCTTCTTGACGAGCAGTAAATCCAGATTGATGACTCTCTTAGTTGGATAGAGATTGTAGGATTGAATGAATATGACCGCAGCTGGAGGTTATGTCAGGTTTCTTTTTTTAGTAGCGAGCCTCATTCGGAAGGCTTGAGGCCTTGGTCAGTCAGGTATGCAGGTTTTCTCGATGTAGATTCCATGATTCATAAACCATTAAATTCTTTTACAAAATGACTCAATCAACCTTATGCTGTGACGAACAGCCTCTTAAGGTGAGTATATATAGTCTCGAAAAACTTCCCTCGACGTCAGAACATTTCTCCAAAAACATTTCTCCATCTCCGCGAAGCAATACTCGGATCACCCTCAGACAAGCTGCTAACTTCAGAGTCTCAAACACCAGCTTCCAAACCGTGCAGCCATGGCCGACTACAATTCATGGATCTGTCATAGGTGCGAGGAGCTTAATCCGCTGCCCGACTCTCCAGAGAAAGCTATTCAATGCAAAACTTGCGGTCATCACTTTTGCGCGCGAAGTTGCACTTTCTACAATACGAACGAATGTCCAACTTCATGATGCTTGGGCAAGGAGGAACGGCTACATTTGACTTTGTGGTTGATGGACAGAAGTGTTAGCAGGTGGCTCGTGGTCATGTATGCGTGTCTTCTAGAAGTAGTATGCATGATTCATAATCTATCAAGATATTTTTCATGACTCGATGAGCCTTATGCTATGACGTACATTCCAGCAAGATCAGTATTTAAGCCCTTCGAATATCTTCTTTCTCTCTGCATCACAACCTTCATAATATCCAACTTCGTATCTCTGAATTACTCCATCTCTACAAACCACAACCAGATTTGACAATCTTCTGACTTCATAGCTTCAAACACCGGCTTCCAAAGCAAGCAGCCATGAGCGACTACACTTGTTGGAGGTGTTGCCAATGCGAATATCCTAATTGGCTACCTAATCCGCAAGAGCCAGACTTTCATTGCAAAAGCTGCGGTCACCACTTTAGCCCGTCACATTGTCGTCCATACCATGTCGCCAATACTGGTAGTTGTGCACCTTCATGAGGCTTGAGCGAAGAGACACGACGATGCTAGACTCTGTGGTTGATGGATAGAAGTGTTAGGACTAGGCGAATGTGGGTAGACGAAGGATTTTGAAGGTGGTTCGTTGTCATGTATGCGTGTGTTCTAGATATAGTCTGCGTGATTCATAATTCACTAAGATATTCCCTCAATGACTCAATCAGCCCCAAAGATGACGTACATCTAAGCAGAATTAGTATTTCTAGTCTCCAGAACTATTTCTCGTTATACTGTAACTAATTTTTCAGAAATTTTCAGCCCTACAACTGTTTACCTCAACCCTACATCTTCGCAAACCACAACATCGGATCACCCTCAGATAAACTCCTAACCTCAGAGTCTTCTTTCTCCAACTTCTACCCCAAGCAGCGATGGCCGACTACAACGCATGGACGTGTTGCCAATGCGGAGGGTCTAATAGGCTGGCAACGCCTCAGATGCCAGAATTCCATTGCGCGTGGTGCGGCCATAATTTCTGCCGCCCGGACTGCTATCTATTCAATGCCTGTACTTGTGATGAAGATTAGGCGAGGAGGAACGATTACAACAGACCCTGCGGATGATGTTGTTGGATGAGGAGTAGTATGTATGCGAGGTATCTGCCTTGGTCCTCTGACTTTTGGACCTGATAAGCTTGCACTTTAGATATCTGCGATGATTCGATGAGTTAGGTGCCAATTCTACTCTTGGAAAAATGTTCTCCACTATGTTACTTCATGATTCTTCAAAATCACGGGAGGAAGTAATCAAAGTGAATTGCTACCTTGATTCTATCTTGATGGATTCTGCCCTTGCATTCTCGTCCAGTAATTCTCAAATTCCGGAAACCAGTTCTTCGACAGCATGTTGTGATCTGCTAACGTCCTTACGAGTGCTCTCAACAAGCCTAAAGACCAGAGTCAAGCGGGAAAGCTGCATTTATGATTAATGCTAGATATGCATTTTCCTTTTCCTCTACGGAGAAATTTATTGCAAACTACCAAAGCTATGAAAGAAGCAGATCATGACTCACAGTCTTGAGATCTCTTATTATATACTCTCTCCTCGGCACCCTATATCTACAGCTTTTCCACATCACAATCCCCCAACATCATCATAAGTCCTCCACATCACAACTCCTCCTCCGTTCCAACAAGCCTCTGTACAGTTTCTTGGTATATACAGCATTGAAATGGTGAGCCCTGCCCCCAATTCCCTGGAACTCTCTCGCCCTTCGCTGACTCCAAAAAATGCCATCGTGGATAAGCCTTGGAATCGTTGGTGCTGCCACGAATGCTTCAAAATCAATAAGGGAAACATGAAGTGTGGATCTTGTGATCACAGAGTTTGTTGGAGGTGCGCCACGTGGACGCATGGAGAGTCAGAAAATGAGTAGCGTGATGGGGGGGAAATTTGTATGCAATTTACAGCTCGCAAAAAAGCGTGCGTGACTCTGTTCTGAAAGTTTGTATGCATTCGAATTATGGGATGACTGGTTTCGAGATTTTCCGAGGGTGACGTAGGAGGAGATTTGGAAAGCTATATAAATTCCCAACATTCCGTTCTCTCTTTTGTATTCTCTATTTTCTCTTTATCACTCGCAAAAGCTTTTACATACACTCGAAATCTTCACAGTCTTCCAGACCCACCCCGATAACTTGTCTCACATACCATATTCAGAATGGGGCAAAACAGTTTCTGGAGTTGCTGCAGCTGCAATGCCCCCAACTATTCTACCGAATCATCCTGCTGGCGGTGCTCTCATGGGCATTGCAATCAGGGCTGCCAGTACATGAGCTGCGATTGCCCGAATTGTTAGGCACAGCCGGAGAGGCGATAGATTTCACTTGGGGGTTTCCTTTGGAAGGAGCTGTTGTTGTGATAGGGTTGGGTAACATTCTGGAGATGGAAAGAAAGTATGCGTGGTCTGGATTTATTTTTTGAATCTTGAAATCATTGGGTAGCTTTTTATCCATTAGAATGAATGCATGCACTTAATTCCAGACGCTTCTTCGATTGATGTGACTCCTACTTTAGCCGGTGATACAGCTTGATATCTCGTGACTTCGTGATCCTCATGGCATCATCATCATAGGTGTGCCGTGACAAGTTGAGTATATATTACTTACCGATGTCAGAGGTGTATAGGGGCGTATAATTCATCCGTATGATCATGGGTGCCCTCACTACCTCCACACGTGGTATCAAAACCTCGATATGACTCTTAATGAATGACGTACACATCATTCAGGAAAAAGTATAAATACCCTCAGACATCCATTCTTCTTGTGCAACCTCCATCCTTTCCCATCATTCGCATATCTTCTAAGTTGGCAGAAAATCAAAATTTCCAAACAAATTCTGAAAACACCCTCAACATACCCACAATGGCAAAAAGCTACTCATCATGGCAATGCTGCAAATGCAATACGCTCAACCACTACCCTTATGATTATTGTGGCTCTTGCTACCATGGTCTTTGCAACTTTGGATGTCGTGGTGTTTGAGAAGCTTTACAAAATTATTCGGAACGGTGGTGGATTTTGGGGAGTGGGATAACCAGAGGCAAGGGAATTTTTTGACATCATGGGCACGCTTTTGATGGTGGCAAAGAAGCATGTATGCTCTGAACTGGAGATTTTGAATTCTGGAACTCTTGGATAGCTTGCTTGTCGATAGAGAATGCATGCATTCCTTTCAAAATTTCTCTTCTGATAACGAATTTCGAGGCATAGTTACGGATGTCTATAATTTGCAACCTCGTGATCATATGAAAATCTCTACCCCTGGTCGTTGCATTATCATAATGCCGGAGTCCTCACAAATAGAATACATTTGCCCACATGATCAAAGCCGCCATCAAACGTAATATCGAGACCTGGATATGAGTCTTCATCAATGACGTAAATCTTATCAGAAAACAATATAAATACTCCCAAACTCTCCTCTTCTCCACTTTCCGTTTCCAAAAAAAACATCTTTCTCTTCTCCTCTATAGAGCACACACACATCGTACCACTCTAATCCACTCTCGTCAACGGGAAATACATAGATCAACCACCAAAACTTCCAACTTAGCCTAATCCAAAAATGGACGACCACGGGAACGTATATTATTGGTTCTGTTGCAAATGCCTGAAGACCACTTACTGCCCACAGCACTTTTGCGGAGCGTGCTATCATCCTAAATGTGAAGAATGCCCTCATCATAAGAATGGAATCAGGACGAACCCGCCCTGGAAACCTTGAGGAGGGATGCTTGGAACCCCTTAAAAAGTTTGGCTTCGAGATGAACAATATTTTAGTACAATCAAGAAATGATTCTTGGGAATGAGGTTGGGATTGGGATAGGATTGGAAAGCATGCAGTCAATTTATTCGATTTTCATTTTTGTTTTCGGGTGTGACAAATTGCTTGTCTACTTGCATGCTAGCTAAAGAACAACCAAAAACGATCTTCTCGTCAAGTTTTACCAGTGTATTGTGCTTGATGATGAGTCAAGAGTCATGAAACGTCGAGATACCAAACCCCCATCCGTTACAATATAACCCGGCGAAAGCTCTCTTCCCAAACCCCAAAACCTTTCCTCGATATCAGCAACACATAGCCACACACACCATACTACACCCAACAAGCGCCTACATCATCACCTGCCTTTCAGCCTCTCAAACAAATTCCAATTTCTCCAAGATGTTTCCTCTAAATCCTCATCACCTCCCACTGCACCACGACCTCGATACGTCCTCCTGGGAAGAAGACTTCGGCATCTCGCATACTCGTGTCAAAGGCTGGGCCTGCTGCAAGTGCCATAAAGCGAACTACTATCCTCAATCTGTTTGTGGAGAGTGCAGTCACGACAGTTGCTGGACATGCTTTCGCTTTTGAGCATTCTGAATTACTTATCTACTGCTGTTCTGATGAATGGATGCCAGGTGGATATGGGATGCTGGATATTAGACAAACATTACGCATACCTTGAGTTGGAGTTGTAGCTTCTGAAGTCTGACTGTTGTTTGGAGGGGCATAACGTAGAACTTGGATTCATAGGAAAATAAGGAAGAGCTTTTCGTGTACGTCTTACGATATGACTGCTCTTTCTCGATTGGGCTTCGTTCACAGCGCCCATGATGAGCTCGAAAAATATCACGTGTGCCAAGGGTCGCTTTCCATATAAAACCCCCAGAACCCTTATTCTCTTCTTTAATTCTTCCTTTCTAGCACAACCAAACTCCACAGATCAACAGCACTTAACACATCCACCCATTATTCAACCCGGTTCTTGCTGTCATCAAAAGACCACAGAGGAACCTCACAATGAACAGCGAACCGTTCTGGAGCGAATGCTGTAAATGCAACGCCATTGTCTGGCAGAAAGAACTTCATTGCTTTATTTGTCAACACGTCTTTTGCGATCATTGTGTTTTTAAGTATGGAGGAGGCCCTCCAGTCGACTAGCAATGGGAAGGAGGAGATGGATGATCAGTTCAGCCCTGGAAGGCTAGAGTAGGTTCTTTCTCAGGGAAATTGGGTTTTCTTGCTTGGAAAACGATGTTTTTTGGGTTGTGGGTTGTGGCGATGGATGAGAGCTGACAGCTTGCATGCTTTGCTCTGAGCTGAATGCTATGTTAATTAGCTTGCTGCTGCAATGAGCATACCTACCAATTTCTTAATATCTACCCTCCAATATCAGACTTCGATCATTTCGATGAGAGTGCATTCTATGTGTCATGAAAAGAACGACTAATCATGACTCCTTCCAGCATATTCAATTTTGACAGTGAGCCATAGATAATGACGTCTCTCAAACTTCTCGAGTATTTAAACCCCTATCCCTCTCTCTTCCCTCAATATTCTCTGTGCCACCTCACCATCAACTTCCCTTACACAATATCACCTTCGACATCCAAAATCTAAATAGAGAACGCATACGTCAATCATTTTGCCAGCGCAAAAATGTCAAACTACACCTGGAAACCGGCTTGGTATTGCTGCCAATGCGGACATTGCAACGAAAAAAAGGGTGGGATCCCCAGGTGTGAGAATTGCGGCCACACCCACTTGTGCTAGACGGTCCACGCTCTACTTCTTGTAGAGGTCGTGACCTTAGGATCTGGAGTTTGGAGTTTCAGATTTCGGTGGTGGTAGAAGGAGAGACCAGCATACTTTGAATTGGGAGATCTTGTTCTTGATGCTTAGGGCGGGGGGAAGAGTTTCCACAAGTCATAGATAGATAAGAGATTGCATGCATTTCCTCAATTCAATGACCTTCCTTGGCTATGTATGTGACTTAATATTTGATTTAATATGTGACATACAGGCGATCAGAACATATACCCTGCAGGATTTCATCCCGGCCCTCACTCCGTTTCCTATTCGTAGTATGTCAAAGAACACTTTATCAGATAATTCCGCAGAAGACCTACCCCAGCTAAATACGATACCTTAATCATTCCTACTTTTCCGGGGCGGAATATGATCATGATGAATATCGCTAACGCCGCTGCTGGCGGGATAAATGAATTACCAATTCCTGATCTGTCTGCTGAAAGATTATTAGGGGCATCTCGGAGACTGATCTTTATATCCAGAATGCGCATGTCTTGGGTTGGACATTTTTCTCTTGGCGCCTCCCTATCTTTGGATCAAAGATGAGGTTGAGGATTGATTCGTTATCGGAATCTTGGGCTCAGCAAGTTCAGCCAGAGGTTTACCCAACAGGGCGGAGTAGATGATCAATGAGCATGCGACTGAATGCTGGAGATGTTTACCATCCCTACCCCTTTATTGCGCTTACAAGAAGAAAGCTTGCTACACGACTGGCTGCTGCATTGCTCCATGATATCCATGTCTTCTCAAGGAAGTGAGTCTTATGCACCGAAAGCCGATTAAAATACCATGACTCTATTCACCGTTCCCGAACCTGATGATGAGCAATGATCAATGACATTTGCTGGATTCCACGAGTATATATACCCCAATTCCTTTCTCTTTTCCAAAACCTCTGTACTACCTCACCGTCAACTCCCCTTACCACCAGCTGTCCAAATCCAAAACCCATCAAAGAAATTCAAACCGTCCAACCAGCTCAAACATGGCAATATACCACCACAGAACCTGGTCCTGGCAATGCAAACATTGCCAATCTATCAACGCGCCGCCTGAAACCGAGTGCTATAAATGCGGCAGCGAAAGAGAAGATTAGAGAGGCTTTAGGGATGCTTTTTGGAAAGTCTATGATCATGTGGAATATGGCCTCTAGATTTTGGTGTGCCGGAGAAGAGGCAAGCATACTTTGAATGGCAGGTTTGGTCCCTGTGGAGTTTTGTAGATAGGAAAAATTGCATGCGATTTCCCAAGCCACTTGGTTGCAATCATTCCGACCTTGGTGGTGATGGTTATGCAATAAGAAAATCCCATCCATGGAAAGCTGGGCTAGAAAGTTGCACCAACTCGCATGTAAATGCGCTCGAATAGGAGCGTAAAGCCCCTAGGTGAAAATGGGAACGATCTGCTCTCCGAGCAAAAGATTACAGTGTTATGTGCAATGAGAGCAAGTCATATTTCGAAATCGTGACACCAACTTCCACCATGAAGAGATACGGAATGACTCTCCCTCATTGATCTTGTGAACCCTCAATATATGACTCTTCCTAAGGATCCCCTCAAGGCATCAGACCATACACGTCATCTCCCACACCACCTAGGTATAAAAAGCCTTCCCTCCAGCTCCTCTTTCTCCTCTTGTTCTCTGCAACACATACGAAACTTTCCCTCACAAGATCTTTCCACGGAACATTAACCCCACGAATTCATATTTAAGAACCACTCTCCTCCTATCAGCCAGTACCATAGACTTCCGACCTCTATAAGAATCGAAAACCCTCATCATGCGCACAAACCCTACATTACTTGGGTACTGGAGGTGCTGCAAATGCTGCCACATATATAATGTCTCTGAAGAATCAGACAATAATGGGATCGGATGCGACGAATGTAAACATTCTCTATGCGTCAAATGTCATAAGTCGGCCTCCAGGAATGATGAAGATGATGCATGGTGAAAGGGCGCGAATACGAAGGAAAGTTGTGGCAAAAATCTGGTTGACTTTTCTTTCGGAATGATGAGCTTGCGATCGTCCTCAATTTTGAGAAGATATTTTTTGGCGTAGAGTCGTATTTCATGCGTATATCCAATCTTCTCTAGCTTGCTTGATTAGACATACATAGCTTTTGGTAATCTCATCATCAGGGGTTTAAGATCTTCACCAAGTATGCTCGTGTGCAAAATGAGAAGCTCAAGTCAAGTAAATACAGATCATCAGTCATAGAAAACTCCGTATACCCGTCATTCGCTCGCTCAAAACCGAAGTCATGACTTCTTCTTCATACCAACAGCTGGAGTCATCTACACACATCAACTCCCAAGGCTCGAGTATAAGATGCTGTACTTCTACGCTCTCCTTCTACTTCTCTATCGCGCATATATCGAAATCACCGAACCAAATCGTCCCAATACATAGGGAACCTACTTATTGAATTATACGTCAATCGTCACCTTTACCATCAACTAAAACCACTAACTGCCGACCCATCTAGAAAACGGAAGATTCCCACCATGTCCACAAGTTCTACCGAAGATTCTAGCATATGCGAGGTTTGGAAATGCTGTAAATGCGGCTGTGCCCACAACAGGCCTTTGGATCCATTCGTGGTTGAGTTGAAATGCGATAAATGCCCGCATAAAGTATGTCATAAGTGCGAGATTTGATCCGGGTTGCGTGAGAGAGGAAAAAGATGTGCGGTGGAGGTGGAAGAACGGGAAGGGGCATGTGGCGAATTTCTGATTGAGTTTTTAAGGATGATGATCGTGTGATCAGGCTGCCCTATGTCTTCGTTTGCGGATATTGGCACATTATGCGAATAACAGAACTTGCGTCGGCTAGGGCAACAGACAGAAAAAGATATCTTTACGAATGATAAGACTTGCAGAGATGTAAAGAGTTGCGATCGAGTGCAAGATATAAAAATTATGTCAAAGGGACTCAACCGACTTGTCAAAAACATGCGACATACCCGTCTCTGCATCCCTCGAAACCGAAAGGGTGACTCTTCTTCTTTCATACCAATAAGCGGAGTCATCCATATGCGTCATTTCCGCCTTAACCCGAGTATAAAAAGCTCTCCTTCTTATCTTCTCTCTTTCTCAATTTCCTCTTCCTCATATCTTCAAAGATATTATTTCTTCCGAAGAAAAACAATCTCACTGAATAAAGCACACGTCAGCTGTCATCTATCACTTTCACAATCAACCACAATCACTTACCAGTCACCCCTCTCAGAATCCAAAAAACTTGATCATGCCAATGAACTCTCTCGGAGGCGGTAGGATTGAAGGATACTACAAATGCTGCCGGTGTGGCTGCGTAAACGACGACTCAGTGGACTTCATTAATGATGATCCATGTGATGAAAGGGGTTGCGATCGATGTGGACATGGTGTATGCTGGGAGTGTTGCAAGTGTTCGAAAGATGGGAGCGCCCTGTCTGTGTGTCAGTAAGGGAAGATATAAAGTGGATGGGCAAGCGAAATGGTGGCAGACTTTTCGAGATTGATGATTTGGTGATTGAGATTTTTGTTTGCGATTTTTTTTCAAATACTTGCGGATAATTGTATCACATGCGATATAAGAACCATTTTTTCAGCTAGCATAATCGAGAATGCGAAACTTTTAACTATTTCATCATCGGAATTTTTAAACGAGATTACAGATCGCAAAATCACGAATCGAGGTCAAAGAAACACAACATACCTGTCATAGTTGTGGCTTCTCCTTCTTCATACCACCCGCAGAAGTCATCTATACACGTCAAATTTACACGTCATCGCCCCCATCCCTTGGGTATAAAACGTCCTCCCTCCCTCCATTCTCTCTCTTTCTCGATCTCTTCTTCCTGATCACTACAACTATATCAGCTCATCCAAGGAACAACAATCTCACTGAACAAAGAATAAGTCAGCAACGTCAACCACTCCCATACGACACGCAAACGCCACAAACGCCACAAACTACTCACACAGCTCGAAAACGAATATTCATCATACCCATGAGCTCTACAGGGAACCTTAACCTTTCCCTATATGACGACTGGAGATGCTGCAGATGCAGCTTCCCAAACGACGATATTTCAAATCAAATAGATCTGGGCTTGACGCCGGATTGCGATCGATGTAGGCACGTTATATGCGTGAATTGTCCTAAGTGGTGAACACGATTTAACACGGGTTAAGGGGATTCTGCAGGGGAAAACGGGAAAGCAGCGGTTGGAATGGTACAGGATTCTTGATCTACATTTCGGGAATAATGAGTTTGCGATTGGGTTCCTTTTGGTTTTCATTTGCGAATAATTGGGTATCATGCGGAAATTGAAATCAATTTGAGGTAGCTTGATCAGACTCGGAAAGCCTGCAGCATTTTGTTCATATGTTATATGATCAGTAAAGAGCATTTGTGGAATGCAAGATGACACACTAAGGTCAAAGAAAGATATCTCACCCCTCAGAACCAAATCCATGCCATCCCCTTCATACCAACCGCAGGAGTCATCTACAATCCTCGTTCCTCCCACCACTCAAGTATAAAATGCCTTTCCTCCCCTCTTTCATCTTCTCCCCTCAACACCTAACAAACCCTCTCCCGCTAACCATCATCGCCAACCTACCCCAAAGCATTTACCGCCCCACCCCCTCCCCCCCAGCCCATCGAAAGCATCACACATAATCCATTTCCTTCCACCAACCATCCAGTAACTAATATCCCGCCCACCCACACCAAACCAGAAAGAATCCCACTATATCCGCAAAACCTACCAATTACGAAGACTGGGAATGGTGCGAATGTGGCTTCATGAATAATAATACCGTAGATCTAGATGCATGGTTCAAGTGCCAAAAATGTCCACACTCTGTATGTCTCCATTGTGGGTATTGAGGGTAGTTTGATGGGAGAGGATGGGTATGTATTGAATGATGATACGACGACGACGACGACGACGATGATGATGATGATGATGATGATGATGAATCTATTCTGTGCGTCATGTTTTGATAGCATGTAGATATACGCGGAGATTCAGTCATTTGTTTTTCTAGATTATAGGAATTGAAATATGGCTCCCGCTTTTGAGTCACATTCTATATGGTAGTTTACGTCATCTATCACACCACTCGAGTATAAAATGTCTTTGTGTTACCTTCTCTTCTTCTTTCTTTCTCCTCAATACCTATTCAAAACCTCTTTCAAAGCCGACCATCGCCAACATCCTCCAAAGGACTACCCTCCACTCAAATAGAACATAACACAAAAATTTCAGTTCCTTCCGCACAACATCCAGTAACCAATACACCGCTCACCCATCAATCTCAAATTTGAAAATTTCACCATGTCCACATACGAGAACTGGAGATGCTGCCAATGCGGTCACTTCAACAACCAGTTTGAGGATGTTAATGCATGGGCGAGATGCCATGGATGTCCACATAAATTTTGCGTCCATTGTAAACTTTGAAAGCGCTTTTGACATTCTTAGTTGTGCATGCACGGAGGAGGGTATGGGTTTGGATGATTTTTTGGTATCGGTGGTAATGGACCTTTCTAAGGGTATTTTGATTTTGTTGGTTTGCGGAGATTTGTTCATTATGGGGATTCTTTAGTCATGTCCTTCTGAATTATTGAAATTTCAATGCATGACTCTCAGAGAGGCCCCTAGGTACAATCCATAAGTCATTCAAGTCATGATCTTGCAGCTCACGCATATTAATCCTTCCTCCTCCTTATCCTCCATTCTTCTATCTCTTTCTCCGTAATCTTCATACCTCTCCTAAAGACCTAATCCCCCCACTGCAGTAAAACACCTCACACAATTTACTTCCTTCTACACATCATCCAGTAACCACCCCACCACCGCTTATCCATCTGAGTATGTCAACAAACGATGACTGGAAATGCTGCCAATGCGGCCGCATCAATAGTAAGTTGGATATACTTGCATGGGCCGATTGCCGTGAATGTCCACATTCTTTGTGCGTCCATTGTAATTTTTGAGAGTGTTTTTGAGCTTGGTTGTGCATTCAGGGAGGATGATGATGGATTTGTTTTGAGGGTCATGGTTTTCGGGTTTGCGGAGACTTATCCATTATGGGGAATCTTAGTCATATGCTTGCTTCCAGATCATTGAGATTAATTCACAACTACTCCCTTCAGTGTCGTAGTCATACGTGAACATCGACGTCAGCTCTCTGCGACTCACATATATAAATCTCCCCTTCTCTTCGTCCACCTCTTCCTCTTTTTCTTTCTCTCCTCAAGACCCCACAAATCTCTTCCGGAACCCGCCGTCAACCAAACACTGATAACAAACCCATCTAGCCCGTCCTATTCACCATCCTCAACATCTTACTCTTCAAATCCGATTCCAGAAATTTAAAAAGATGCCCAACGACAGTGTCACGAATATCTGGACATGCTGCCAATGCAGGGGCGTTCACAAGTCCGGAGAAACCCCATGCTATTTTTGTTCGCATCCACCGTGTTCGAAATGTAAAAAGGGTTGTTTGGAGCGACCGGAGAAGGAGGAGAAGGTGTTCGATTTCATGTAGCGGTGGAGGGGAGCGGGCATTAGGGAGGGAGGTGAAAAGAGAGGGGGTGGGGGCAAAGACTCATGGACTTACTTCAAAGGAAGACGAATTATGTGTATGACATGCGCTTTTTGACTTGCGAATGCTCTAGGCCTGCATGCGATTATTTCGGTGCTTTGGATCTTCTAGCTAGCATTTTTGGACCTTGAAAACTTTGAGGGGTGTACTCTAGATTTCGAGAATGAGAAACCTTATTTTGGACTAAATATTTCGTGGAAAAAATCTCCCGACTGATGAGACCATAATACTGTGTCCTCCAGCCCATTCAACCTAGTCAAAATCCTAGAATGTAATTTTTTTTCTTTAGATTTGACACTTGCTTTTACCCCTAGGTCCACGCTCCCGAGCCACTAGTTGTCCCCTCCAAATATCCTCCTTAGATTATCTCTGATCAATCATCCAAGAATCTAGCTAGACTTTCTCCAATTCGCTGGTCCAAAAACTATGGCCGTTGCAGTGGGATACCGATATTTATTCGTACTCATGATCAATCCTCGGATCCACCCGATGCAACTTCTTAAAATAGCAAGTATGCGCCCTCGGACAATGCGCTCCTCCGTTAGGACACTGATGCCCCAGCACACACAGCCGAAACCGACACCTAGAGCCCGTGCCACAAACCGTCTGCCTCGCTTTCAGTGCAAAAGCGATCAACTCTTCCCCCTCAAGAGCCGGCTCATGAGCATAAGGACAGCGTGGATTGAGGCAGTCCCCGCGAAGATGGAAATCGTTACATAGCTTGCCGTTCCGAATGCGCATCTCCAAGCCGGTCTCGCCTCTTTCGGTAACGGATCCTAGGGCTTCGTCTACGCGATCATCGTCTTTGTTGAGGTATACGGGGCCGGGGTAGATGGGGCGACGTTGAACGAGGTCCTTGGGCGGTGGTGGTGGCGGCTTGTGATTTTGTATCACGGGCGACAAGACTGGCTGTCTGAATGTGAATGCTGGTTTTGCCTGGTTCGCATACGATGGTCTGTCGTTTGGTAGTTCCTCGGTCCTGAAAATCGAATCGAATTGGACTATTTCGAACGGCAGGTTCTGAAACTCGCGACCTGCATAGATTGGTCGTAGCAGTGATATGCGGGATGCAGTGGTCATGTTTGTCTTGTATGGATCTAGGGTAGGAACATAGCCGTTGTCATGAGCCACACCAAGCATTATGTGCTTGCATTGAATGTTGGAAACAAATAAGCCGAGTTGCTCTACATATATTGATTAGTACAGTATTCAAAACTTTAAATGAAGCTGGCTGTGTACGAACCTTTGATCTTATGATCAGCTCGTTCCTTCCCTTGCCCTGCATCAACAAAATCAAACAGAGGCTGACTCTGCGTGAAGCCGGCAACAAATTGGCGTAGGGCCTTCTCCTCCTCGTTGAACCCGATATAGGCGTATTTCTTTAGGAGACCTTCTAGGTTGACGTAAACACGGACTATTATTTTCCAGTGCACAGCGCCGTCATATTTCTGAACGTGAGCTTTGATGTTATTGAGTAATCTGTTAGCAGCCTCTCCTCCACCAATGGCTCCCTGTCTAATAAGACTCTCATCGAACTGGCATGCTTTCATCAACACTGTCTACCAGTGCTGCATGTCAATGTAACCTACCAAGTATCCGTCTCCATCTATGAGACATAGCATGAAACCATTAATGGCCTGTCGAATTCAATCAGTCCGTCAGATCATATACATGAAATTCAAACTCTCGTGAAGCTGACCGCACTCTCATGGCTTTCTTTCAGCCTCATCTCCGCAAGCTGAGCTTTCTCTTGCCATATACGTCTACTGTTCAACTGATCGAGATGATCGCTCTTTGCCACATTAAGCTCACTTTCAAGCTTGTTATATGCTTCGACTAGATCCTTAGAGGTGTGAGTAACATATGGTTCGAGATTGAAGCCGATTCTTACTTTAATGAATCCATACCGATCCTCATCAGCCTGCTTGAAACCTTCAAGCCGTTCGAGCAGAGATGTTGCCATAATCAATGATCCAAAAAAAAAGATTAGTCGCAAAAGATTACTTGAGGAAATATTAAAGATTGGCCTGGTAACTATCAGGCTTGTGATTAGGCGGGACTACTATCAACCTAAACCATAGCGAAAGTTATCATCTCATACATCCTTTGTTCATTCTAGACATGAAGCAACTTCCCGTAAGCTCAAAGCTGCATTCACAGCACAATTGAGGAAAAGGACAAAGTCAAGCAAACAAGGCTAAAACCACAAAACCGCGCCTAGGTAGCAAACGCGCGCTTAAAGATGGCTTGTTCAACTTTCTGTCGACAACCATTTCCAGGCCGATCTTCTGCATCCACAGCTAGCGATGGCCAAAAAAGGTACGTCCCCTCAATGCCCTCAAATCCTCTATATTTCCTCCCACCTTTCTCCTCTGCCCTTCTCTCCCCTCTCCAAAGTCCATACCAAAGCACTAACACCGATCCTAGCAAAATCACGCACAATAGCCGTCCGCCTCCTCTCCATGGCCATGACAGGCTACTACCGGACCCTCCGACGACCGCGCGCCCACAGACCCTTGAGTATGTTGAAATATGATCCTGTCGGTACGTGATACAATTTCTTCTTGCCATGTTGAGGAGGAAAGGAGGGAATGGAAAGAGAAGGAAATGGCAGGTCGCCTTGGATATGAGCCTGGAGGTCATTGGTCCCACAAAGAAACCTTCCACAATGCCAGGACCACACGACCAAACCACCCTGACTCCCAAGGAGACATCATGCCGCTTCTGGGATGTGTCGCCCGTTAGTGAAAGGGTAATTCGCAGTGTAAGGGCCTACGGCAGCCGTTGAAACCACCCACCTGGGTTCCCGCTGAAAGGCAGGCAACTCAAAGGCACCATAGGATCTATTGGGGCCAGGCTCAGCGGCTACCGTAGGCTCCTCATTGCGGACCATGTTTTCCACCAATGGGCCTCCCAGAGTTCATCTCAACGACTCCACAACCCCCAGAACCCCCTCACATCTCAAGAATCACCCCCCATCCCCAATCACTACTACACCATCCTCCTCCCCCTCTTCAAGAATCTATCGGCATCGACCCTTACTTCACCCCCCCTCCTACACCTCAACTCATCCGTACACCAACACTTAAATCCCCCCACATCCCTCGCAACGCAGCCAAAAACAATTCAACAATCAAACCCATCGGGCCCATCACAACTCCAAAACCCCAACTCCCCTATAACCATCACCGCCGACCTCTACTCACTTTCACATACACTCTCCTCATCCCCCCCCTTTACTCCCCCCTCCCGCTACATCTACAAGCTTCCCCTCAAATATCGTCACCCGCTCTTCTCCCAAAAAAAAACTAAGCTAACTCCCCCCTCCCCCCTCTCTTACAGTCCGAAAACAAGTCCTCTTCCTCGAACAAAAACGTGGAGGGAAATAAATCTACCACCTCCCCCAACTCTCCCCACACTCTAACCCTCCCCAACGTTCCAACCATCCCAACCACCGCAACACCCCAACCACCATAAGTCCAAAAGGGAAGGAAATTGGGAGGAAGAATAGGGAGGATACACCAAACCAGCTCAGTCGCCAATCACAGAGCTACAACAACATCTTTTCCAATAGAGAGAACAAAGGGAAAGCTTTGTGATATAGTCTTCGCAGGAATAATATTGTAAGATATCTGGAGCCTGATTTGAGGCAAGGAGGAGGAGGATAATCCTGGCGTTGGTGAAGTGATTATTACACCGAAGGTCTGGAATTTTTGATGTACGAACTAGTCACATCATTCCTTATTATCAACATTATCAGAGTGCTATGCATTCTATAGTCCCATATTTGCAAGTAGAGAAAGGTCTGAATACGTTTTCATGGCGATGAGGATGTACTATCTGCCCAAACTAGTTTTGGGGAAGGCGAACAGAAAAGCCTCAGCGTTCATGGACATTGTCATCGCAAGTCTGATATGTATTGCACAGCTGACCACATCTGCTATCAGTAATTATCCGCAATAAACTTCACATTCCCACGTTTCAAGCCTAGCAAAGACGATGGTAGCAAAGTGCAATGATATTGTATATAAAGCAAGCATGTCCGTCTTCCAAATGTTTTCCGACATGGATTCTTTTTCAGCAATAGCATTCACAAAGCAATAGCCCCCACATCATATGTTGTCTGAAATGAAGTAGCAAAAGCAAATACTGATACATCTTTGCAACAATCGCCTGATCTTGTATTTCATCCCACAACAAATAGAGCAATAAGTAATTCTCGAACAGCCAAAAGAACCACAGCTATGCATACCGAGCGAATGAATGAAGTGGCGAGCCAGTGAGACAGCTTTGAGTAAGAAAGTCGTTCATCGCTCCTTATTGAGCTCCTGTGAGAATCGTTGACTGAACTTGTCTTCTGATAGCATCAGCGCATACCACGTTCTAGAATTGCAAATCTAACTCACCTTGAGGCTGCAATTTTCGGAGGGTAGCCTTCCTCCTCGAGCTTCCAGCTTGTTTGACTGGTGATACCTGTGTTGGCCCAAGACCAAGCTTCTCAGCCTCGGATGAGAGTCGCTGTCGTTTCTGCTGGCTCTCAATATCGCCCACCCCAGCAGTAGCAATTGGTCTTGCGCGCTTGAGTCCGCCTTTCTTTGGATTTTGGGACGATTTTTGGGAAAATTGTGATTCGAGCTGTGTAGTGCCAGATGCCCTCGATAAGGGAACTTCTGTTGAACGCGCTCGCGAAGTATGGCTAATAATAGGATGAGTGCTTCCCGATGGCGAACCGCCAAAAAGCGAAGCGGTGACAGAACGTGATTTCGTACTAGTAGTCAGTGTATTGTAAGACCAGAAGGTGCTTTGCGTCGGAACCTTATGATGATCTAATGGCACCTGAGGCGCGAACCTACTAATCTTCGGCGTTTCTTTGACGGGAGAGTTCCTTGATTTGCCGGTCTTTGGGCTTGGAGGGAACATCACGCCCCCATCGAGGACCGGTGACGACGTTTGACGGCTTTCCGTGAGTGGAGACGACGATCTATCGTGCCGCTCCTGAGTGAAGGATAGCGGTGTGTCTCTGCTGAGCTCATCGGATGAGCTGCGCGGCTGTTTCGAAGCGTTGGTATCTAATCCTTGCGTTTCTTCGACAATTGGCGTTATCTTCGAGACATTGGGCTGTGGGATTTTGTCCGTAGGTTGAGACTCTTCATTGATTGCCGTACGTACTTGCATGGTAGGACGACCCTTCACAGGTTCAAGTTGGGAGTCTTCAACAACCATCCTCGGCTTCAAGATTCCACGACGCTGCTTTGGAGCCTTATCTTGTGAGTCCTCAATGACAACAGCGTTTTCCTTGGGCGAACCATTGGCAACGTGACGAGATGGATCGACGCTCTCGAGAGCAGATTTTGCTTTGCTTGCGCTTAATGACTTCTGTATCAAATCTTGAATATGTGCTTCTTTCATTCTCAGCTGCGCGTTTGCCCCTTGAAGTAGCTGCTCTGAATTTTTGAGACGCTCATTGGATTGAATCATCTCGGTGTGAAGTCTAACATTCAAGGCTTTTGCGTCATCAAGTCGCGAGCGTAAGTCATTGATGACCTCGGTAGATTAGCAAGTCATATCGATCGTGTGAATATTCACACCTACCTCTGCATCTTGCTTCTGTGATCCACGCACTTCGCGCAGCTCGATCTGCGCTTTCTCGAGTTCTCGCTCTTTTTCAAGTCCCTTTTGGCGAGCTTCTTCGATATCTTGCTCTGACCGGGAAAGAGAATCACGGCTTGCGTTGACTTGCCTCTGCAGCTCGTCAATGGATCTCTCCTTCTGTAAGACGTCCTCGAAGGCGACAATTTGTTCGCTCTTCAATTGTGTCGTTCTGGCTTTCTCAGCTTCAAGTTTTTCCTCTGCGTTCTTCAATTGATGCTTGAGACCCTGTATCTCATTCATAGATTGGTGAGTGTTTCTGGTAATTTGATTTGTGCAAGTCTGCGAGAGCTCTGCTCTGATACGCTCCTCGTTCTGGGCCGCTTGATGTTGGATAGCTTCTTTCTCGGAGTTAACTGTCTCTGTCTTGGCTTTTTGCTCTGCCAGTTCAGCCTTCGTAAATTCTAGCAACCTATGAAGTTCAGAGGCCTCCTGGCATCTTGTGGCGACCTCCGCATTTACGGTTGCTAAATGAGACTGGCAAATTGAGAGTTGTTCTTTGAACTGGGCACTCTGCTTCTCTGCATCATGTAATCGCAAAGCCGAAAGAGGCGACTCGCGCGGCTGGTTGCGGAGAGTTCTGATCTCGGCCTCCAATGAGGATATCCGTAGCAGATGTACCTGTTCGGTCTTCTTAGATGTAGTGATCTTGAGACGACTCTCAATTAGTAAAGCTTCGGTCGCTTGTAGTTGTTCAGCAATAGCTGCTCTCATTTCCCTAAGGTCCATGATTTGCTCTCGCAAGGGATGTCCCGTCTCAATAGTTGCTATCATTTTCTCGAACTTCGCTTCCAACCGGGTTTCCAACTGGTTCCCGAGCTGGGTGGTGGCTTCGGCCGATTTCCCGCAGGCAGAGATCAATTGCGATATACTGCCAGAATTAGCATTGATGTAAGCCTTGATCATGAGAACTACCTCGAAGCATGAGCCTTGTTAGAGTTTTCGAGCCTCTGCACGATGTCGGGTATCGTAATATTACCATCTGGCTTGTCTTTCAGTAGTCTCACGCATTCGTCAAGCTTCGTGTTGAGATGGCCGTGGTCAATGGTTTGAATATTGGGAATCGTTGCTTGGAACAAACCCCGAAGGTCTGCAATTTTCGAACCTAGGCGGCTCTCATGTTGAGCAAATTTCGCTGCAAGGTCGTTGTACTGGGAGGTGGACTTGACTAAACGTTCTTGGAGGGTATCATTACGGCCTTGTTCAGTTCGTAGCCTTGAGGTTTCATTTTGTAAATCGAGAGAGCGGGTGCTCAACGCCTGTTCGAACATTTTTGCGACATGACGAAGTTCTAGAATACGTTCTCGATATTGAGTACGCTCATCTTCCATCTTCCGCACCGTGTCTTTCAGCATGTTGTTTACCGAGTCCTTCTGCAATCGTAGGCTCTTTTGCTCAATCCCAATAGTGTCTCCAATGTTTCGCAAATGGGTATGGTCATTGCTCAAACCTCGGACGAAATCGCCAAGCTTTTTCAATCTCTCCTTATACTGAGGAAGTAGTTGACGGTATTTTGTAAGCTCTTGATCTTGACCAGCAACTCGGGCTTCTGTCTCTTGCAGCTGTTCATGGAGAGCCTGACTGATGGTCTGAAGATCTTGAATGTCACGGTCTCTACCTTGCTCTCGAGCTCTGATCTGGGCTTTCTCTTGTTCCTGATGTTGGCAGTATATGTTGAGAGTCTTCCTGAGAAGCTCTTCGGGATCTAGTTTAGGATCTTTCTTGCCTCCATCACCCGCAGTGCCTGACGCAGATAATGGCGTATTTCTCAGTCTCTCCAGGCTATCCACGGCTTCTCCCATATCTTGGAGGTTCGTGATGCCCAGTCCATCAGGAGACGATGAATGAGAGAGACCTCGCCAAGTATCAGTATGAGATCGATCTTCTGGGTCGACTAGGGTGCGGTCGTCCATCATTTCTGTGTCCTCGTTGTAAGTACCATCTGCCGTGGGTTCTGCGGTTTGTTGTGCGGGGATATCCTGGTTATGCTCCATCGTCTCGACGCCGTGTTTCAGTATAGGAATACTGGAGAAGCTCCTCTCGGACACAGATGGTGAACCTAGGGGAACAGAGACGTGCCGTAGGGTTTTTGGTGTAGACATTCCTTCCGGTTCCGTCGTGTTGTGCCCACTACTGCCATCACTCGGATTCGGCGTCCGGCTAATATGCTTGAGGCTGGGTGAATACCCTTCTGGTAGGCCAATATGCGTATGGGGCTTGGGTTGAGGGGAGTTGATTCTAGGCTCTTCTAGTTGTTGCAATTCCGATTTCGACACATCATCTTGCTTTTGCGTCGTTGCAGCCTCGTCTCCGGAGCTTTTTGCAGAATCCGATAGTGTCGGCTGAGAGTCGGTAGTATTGACAGGATATACAGTAGCTGCTGGACCCCGTGTTGGCTTGAGATTGAGGGTACGTGGCTCATGCTTGCCATATGCGAATCCCGTGTTCAAAGCTTCGTCAGGTGCAATTATTCGTTGGAAGTATGGGGCTTTCTGAGCAAGTCGGTGGCTTGTCCGGATAGTTGGAAGCTGGTTCTCTGGCTGAGTCTGACCATCGATAGATGACCCTGGAAGATTAGTGAGATCATTAGAGGCTGAGAGACTTGCAAACCTTGCTGGCAGCTGTTTTGAGACCCGGGATGTCTCTCCTCGCCAGAACTTGAGCACTCGGATGAAGACCGTCCATCAGTGCGGGACTGCGGCTTGGGCTTGCAGTTGACTATGTTCAGGAAGGCTTCGGTGATGACTGGACTATGCGGAGAATGGTCCATGTTGGTATGGTAGAGATCTGAAGCTAGGTGGAGCAGGCTCCGAAATAGTTGAAACGGCCACAGGATTGCTGATCTGTGAGCTGACACAAGCCTGCTTTACTGCCAAACCTCTTGCCAAGTCAGGAAGCTGCTCAATCAAATGAATGGAACCCATCCATCCTTGGTAAGTCAGGGTAGGAATGGAGGCCCCCCAGAAGCAATCGGTGGGATGAAAAGAAGTGAAGAGGAAAGAATTGGAGGGTAATTTTTGAAGTGGGAGGAATACTCTACTTGAGCTGGGTCGCACCTTCCACTCATGGTATTGGAAGCCGCCCACAAGGGAAGAAGAGCAACGTTACTAATAATGATGCGATGCATAAGATATAACATAAAACTTGTAATTCTCTATGATGATTGAAGATTCTTAAAAAGCTATAGGTTAGCTTGTAGGAGATAATCTCTAGGAAAAGTATCGATAGTGTAACCAGGTCTCTTTTCACATTGAGAGAGAGCAAACCCACCCATTGCATGCATACCTTCATGACATTTACCGTGACGCACCTACGTGCCTCATTCAACTCTACCTTCGCTCAAGTTCTTCAGCTCAAGCAGTCTTCTTCCAAGCGCTCCAAACTCCAATCACACTGCTCATGGTCCCAGCCAAGCCCACAATCCCATCATCGAAATTCGCATACCCCAAAGCAGTCCCCGGAATCGTCAAATCACACACATCAGAGATCAATTGAAGGTTCGTCGCCGCTCGTTCCCTTGAAGATTCAGTCAGCATCATCGCCACACTTTTCTCCGGACCGCAAACCCACCTTTGAATCTTCTTACTCTCCACAACCCCCTCCCCATCCCCCTTATGCACCTCCTGCTCCCTCTGCCTCAACCCCCAAAGCGTATATATCCCCGCCACAGCATTAAACATCAACCCCGCAAACCACGCCCTATAAGCCTCTTTCTGCAACCTCTTCGCCGACTCCGACTTCCATATCCCGGCGGAGTCCAAATACGTCGCCATATCCAGCGTCAAATACATCCCATACCCCAACTGCCTTCCCACAGCACAGTACCTGAGAAACTCATCGCGGGCTTTCGTGTCATCCATTGCCGCCGCTGCGGCTTTGAAGTGCTCGACATTTTTCCCGAGGCGGAGGGCTTTCCGGGTGAGGCCGAATTGCTTCTTGATGGCTTCGAAGGGGGCGATGAGGCGGGTGGGGGTGTTGGTTCGGAATAGGTACCAGGCGTAGAAGCGGGAGAAGTATTGGAGGGTGCGGAGGAGTTTGTCGCGGCCAACTGTGGAGGTTCAGGTAGGGTCAGCGGTACCTCTGGGGATGTAGCTGAGGAGCGCAGAGAGAGGGAATACCGGTGGTCGCTACAAAGCGCAGGTAGTGAGAGACGGTTGGGTGGTAGACGAGGGCGTCCGCAGTCATGATTGCTGTTCAATGTTTCTGCTCAACAGCGCAACAAGCATGCCTATGTTTCCGGCGGAGCTCGACTTATCAGAGAGCTCGGGCTGTCATCTGTTTCGTAAGATTACCACCTCCGGCCTCGGTTCTCCTGGACCTCGGCAAAATTTTATTTCTTGGCAGCAGCTCCTGTGATGATCTCCGGAGAACATGATTCCCATCACAAAATTGTATATGCACCTACCCAAAAAGACTACTCCTGTGATTGTGATATACTAAGCCTCAGCGATCAATGGGAGCAAAATAGTGATGAACAGAGTGGGATTCGAACCCACGCAGGATAAACCTATGAGAAAACAGATAGTTTAACTATCAGAAACAAAGTGATACTTCGCTTGAGTCACACGCCATAACCGCTCGGCCATCTGTCCAAATGTGATGAAAAATAGTGTTGTTCGCGATTGTAATCACTACCAAATTTTGAGTGTTGAAATTAGTGTTGTAGCCGGTAACATCTATCCGTTCAACACAAAATTCCAGCAGAATAATATATCCCTGTTCTTGTTCCGGATGATAGTGCAAGATATCACTTCTTGAACATCAATTGAGTCTCTGAGGTAGGGACCTTGTCTCTACAGCATAAAGTCAAGCAAACATCCAATGGTCTTGACTACCAGATGGAAAATCTTGATATTCTTTGTCTAACATTACGTGAATTAGCCGGCCCACTTGTTTGCACTCCCATGCTCATTGGACTATGTACACATGAAGTCGTCACCTCTTGTAGCTTGACAAAACTACATCCTCCGAAACACATTCCCACTTGCACTTCGCCTCCCCTCAGTCCTCCGTCTTTCCGGCTTCTCACTTTTCGAAACCTCTTTCTTCTTCCTTTCCGGCGCAAACGTGATCTCCCGTTCGCCAACCACTGTCCCAGTCGGAGGTCTGCTGGCTTTTGTACGTTCTGCTCGATCACCGAATGACCTATCCTTCACCCGCCGAGGGTCTTTTGAGGAGGATATGCGAACCTGAGGCTGTTGACGTCGATGTCCGGACTTTTTGTATGATGCGGATGAGATGCGATTTTTGTCCATCTTGGTGTTGTTTATCTCTGGCTCTGAAGCGCTACTTGATTCGGAGTCCGAACTCGAGTCGGACTTGCGTTCGCCATCCAATGCCTCTTCTTCGACCGCAGTGAGCCTTCGCTCGGACTTTTGATCGCTGCTCAATGTCGGCTTTGTGCTGGGGTTGATCATTTGGAACTCCCTCGAGGTTTCATCAATAGCGAAACCTTCGTCTTGGAACAGTTTGGCGAAACGTGGATCCGTCAGGAGGCTATTAGGTTCTCGTTCAGTTGGCGCTTGGTCGCCTTCTTCCTGATCTATGGCTTCGTCATCGCCTCCTTTCTCCAGTACTCTTTGAGCTCTCCTCCTCTCCGCCTTCTCCTGTCTCTCCAGCATCTTCTCCGCTAGCCGTTTGTTGACCTTTACGGCCACCTTTTTATTTCCTCGTATCCTACTCTCTCTTTCGCTGTCAATCTTCTCCTTTACGCGTTTATTACGTTCATCTTCCCAAACAAAAGGGTTGGCAATGAGCTTAGCCTCCTCGTACAAGCGTTGAGCGACGAAGTACCCATGCATGTATGGCCTCAATAGACTCGTTGTTCCAACAAGATGCGATAAATTTAATGATTCGAGTTGTTGTACGGTGAGGAATTTGTAATTATCGTATACCTCGCCCACTTTCTGGCTTGTAAAGGCGTTGGGATCATTTGGATCCTCCGCCATCTCTTCCACCAGATTATCGAGGAATGAGCACCACGTAGGAGCTGGTCCAAGCTGCGGAATAAAGAAGGAATGTTGTTGCCTTCCTTCATTTGCAGTAAGAAGCATCCCAGAGTCCTTGCACCATGCAACACTGTTCAAATCAACGGCTGGCTCAACCGATGTCCAAGGCGAACCATCTTGAGGATTCCATATCTTGATGATTCTTTTATCGGCGGATAGGATTTTGGGTTCCGATGTCTGCGAGCGGGTGGATGTAGATGACGACAGGTATGTCAAGGTCTGAATTGGATAGCCATAGCCTTGATCTTTCTTCAGTAGTGGTCTAGGAGAGCGAAGATCGTATAGATGAATAAGGCCTGTAGAGGAGCCACTTGCCAAACCCAACCCCGAACGATCAAACTCTATGGCCGTAATCTCCTGTCGACCATCAATGATATCCTCTTGCGCTGGACTTTGGAGTATGGCAGCTCTTTCGCGGGACCGCGAATCCCAGAATTCGACCGTACCAAGAGAGGTGCCGACTGCTAAGAGATTGTGGGAGTCTTCCGCGATTGCTGCTGTGTTCACCGCTCCTGTCCCAATACCACCTTGCAGTGCTCCACCACCAACAGAATTGAGATCATCTCCACCAACATCAACCTCATAGCTTTTCATGAAGCGTCCAAGCTCAAGGTTAAGTCGGAAAACTTCACCATTGCCGTTCTCATTCACGCCGACAGCCGGAATCAGGATTTCGGCAGACCGTCGATCATATTTGAGATCTCTGCCATAGCGCGGAAGGCGTGTAGTATAATGACAGCCAGACGGAGTGTGGAATTCTAGGGATCGATCGCTCTGGAGGTGAATTGATTTGGAGTAATCCGACGAGAGAAGGAGGAAGGTGGTATTAAGGGAAGTTGTATGTCGAGCAAAGGATAGGGAGAGGTGTGGCAGGTAGTGAGTGTGAATCTGCGGTTTGTAGGTTCCTGGACGCAAAGTATCAGTAGACGACAAAAAGTGATCCCACCGTAGCAGGCAGGTATGAGGGCGGGCGATTTGCATACAGGACCAGCGCACCTGTACTCATCACCCAATCACCATCTTCAGAAACCCTAACACAATGACTCGCTTCTTCGAACTCGAAATCCTGTAGAAGCTCGACGCGATTTGCATACTCGGCGTCGTTCTTCAAACTCCGTTTTCGTTTTCTTGCGAGCCATTCAGGAAGTGGGCGGGCGGTTGAGGAGCCAGAGATGGTATATACGGGGATTGCCGAGTGATTGATCAATTTCATGATGATAGCTCAATCTCTCCGCTGCGATGATCCGGCGTCCAGCACGCCCTCAAAGCCCCGAGTCAATGTGGTATGAGCGCACAATGATTTGCGGAGGAAAAAAAATAATCGGCAAGAATGCCAAGAAATTCGGATTTACTTGCAGCGGGAAAGCGGGTATATCCGTAATTGGCACATCTGCCATCTCATTGGTTTGAAAGGGTCCTCATCATAGGTAAGCAAGCTTTGACCTGATCCGGGAAGTTATCTCCCATCCTTCATCGATGGTAATGTTTGCTTACTGCTTACTGCTTGTCACCTCCAAAGCACCCGTTTATCATAGCTTTGCCAGACATGCGGACATAGGATTGCTAATTATAAGTGTTATTGACAGCAACTTGCTTGAGCTGTACTCTACTGTACCTATATTGTCCCGTTCACGTTATCTTGGCTATGACTGAAAGGTTCACTTCTTGACGCCATGTTTTTGCACTCGATCCTCGAACCAATGGGTCTTTACGTCGTTCTTCTCGGTCCAACGGATACCATTGATCTTTGCGCTTTTCATCAGCATGGAATATCCTTACAATCTAGCAACGAATGTGCATAAGATTGTACGTGTGGCACAGCATCGAATTCCTGTTTACTGATGGAAATTTAGCATATTCTTTCCTTTCAATGGACTCTTTACCAATATGACCAATCATCCCTACATACTTCTTTTACTGGATCCGAGCAGCTGGGAGGCACGTCATTCGACAACGAGCCGCCGGAACCTGAGCTTTCAATCTTGGAAGCCTTTTGGGTGCTACGAAACGAAAACTATCTGGTATTCCTTGACGCGGAGAACCTAGCTCTATGGGTTTTCGATGCACTGATTTCCAACACTGGCTCGATTTCACATGAACCAAAAGATATCTCACAAGTGATTAATGATCACAGACTTCAGGGTCAGTATCTTGGCCACTCTACTCGGCATCAGACTTGATTATTAACGTACATGGCAGCTGTTGCGTCCAGTACATTTGCATCTGAACAACTCGATCGCACTTTTGATTTCTCTTCTACTAACATACATCATTCGGATGATGATGTTCGTGCTTTGGACACATCAAATCCTTTTCCTAACTTCTCTTCCCAGGAGCAGGATGGTCAGGCAAATACCATCTATGCAGCCTTCATATCGGCGTTCAGGTTGTCCTTTTTGAAAAATCTAGCTGAAAAAGGAGAATGGGTGGAGTTAGGTACTGATTCATGCATACGTTTTTCTGAAGACTTTCGTCTTTCATCGACATCTTTTGATCCGCTGCTTGAGAATCTAGAACGCAGCGTGCAATGGCTACGTCTCGATGTTCGATGGTCGCCCTCGGGGATGCTGATGGTTTCCGGTGACTTGAGAAATGACCTCCGGATCTCAACACTATCCAATGAATTAAGTAATAGGAATAGCGTAGGTAAAACTGGTATGGATGTGGGTCACCCAGTGACAATATCGCCATTTGGCTCTCAATACGTACTAGCCGGTCTCGAAGAGTATGGTCCTGGGTCAGGGAGAACGAGCGCTTCCAAACGCTCAGCAATTACTTTGCTCAAGCGAATGGGGATAAAAATCACTTCAAACACCGTGTGGGCTCGACTTCGGCGCCCACTGGAGTATTCGGGAGGACAGAACTCTTTCCGAATACAAAGCTTTTCAGAAAGATGGTGGCCTGCATTTCTATGCTTCGTCCCCATACTATCAGGGTCTACAAGCTCAGCAGAAGTCCTGGAAAGGATTGCAGATGGTACATTCGTAGATCCTTTGGTGAAGGCACAGCAGTGGTTTCTTGACCGTGACAAGCGGGAAGCAGCTATCGAAGCGGAAAGAAAAGCCAAAGATGCCGTTAAAGCGGAGGAATCACGTGTAGCAGAGTCAGGCGTTGGTTCTCAGGCTCAGAACATGACAGCTTTGAATCAAGCTGGGAGAGTGGACCAGTATCTCAGTGCACAGGAAGCTAGCAGTATATACCCGACGCCTCCGGATGGTCTCATACCTCACATTCAAAATTCTCTGCATCAGGATGCTACCGTGGCATCCGTAGCAGAAGGACAATCAGTTGTTGCCGATGATCATGAGGCGACTGCAGCTGGCTCTATTGAAAACAACCACCCTGAAACTGATATGTCTGTGGGAAAACTCGAAGCAGAAGAGAAACAAGACCTTTTTGAGGATCTAGACACCGATATGTTTGAAGCAAATGGTCTGACGGAAGATGATTTCAATTTCTTTGATGAGCCTGGTGAGAAGGACGATATTGAGACCCATCCAGAGCATCCTAATCCAGTTCTCGTAAGTTCGAACTGGTCCAGCATCGAAGACGGACACTTGGACGATGCTATTGCACTGCCTGTTCACGAAGATCTGGACGACATATCCATGAAAGGCCAGGAAGGATCTGACATGGTTTTGCAGAACACAAATGGTACAGTAATCCTTGATGCCTGAGAATCTAGGATATAAGTGTGGCGTCGTACTGATTGACTGTGAAGTAACGATGTCTTGTGATATAGTTTCACTAGCCATTGCGAAGCCGGCTACCGAGGAGCATCACGCGATAACACCAGAGTACGAAAGCATTCACACAATGCAACTACACAAAGATGAAATCGATTCTGAGGCATTACTAGAGTCCAAGGGAGAGCTTATGAATATCGATAGCGTAGCGCAACACAGTTCGTACAGCGTAGTCGCTCTCCGTAGCGGCTTTCAAGATTTTGACGAAAAGTACCGCAAGGATGGGAAATATGCTACAAGCTTCCCGGAACCCTCCATGGACTCAGGACCAGGCAAACACCAGCCAGAGCTCGATCGCAAGCTACCAAATTTAGGTTCCCTGACAGTAAGTAGCAAGGACATTGATGAAACGGATGATTCAAGTAGCAGCAGCGGAAGTACGCTCATAAATCCCCTTTTCGCTCTCCAATGCTGACAATACTGAGGTATCAACCGGTGGCATTATGACGGCGGCTTAACCCCTTCGCCAGATAAAACCCACCCAAAAGCCAGTATTGAAGCAAACCATTCGCCCTCGAAGAAACGAAAACGTGAGCCCAGCGTTGTCGTTGAAGGCCTTGCGTCACCTGCAATATCAGCAGATCTTCCAGATGCTCCTAGCGAAAGCTCTGAGCGTGAACTGTTTGACCTAGAGCAGGATTTTTCGGGCTATGATACCGATACAGATCTGTTCAATTTTGGAGAGAACCATGCATCTGGCCACGGTTTTACTTTTTACGGTAACAATCAAGACTTCATTCAGATCGCACAGCTAGTAGCAGATCAAAAGGTGTTACAGAACGGTCTCATCAGGCACACCTTCAACGATGTGGAATATCCCTCCTTTCTAGAGACTTGGAAGAGCTCATCGGACATCGTGCAAGCGATCCTACTCGAAAACTTTTCGGATGTACGACAGTGCGATTTGGAGTCGTTCTTGGAGCTTGGGTCCAGTCGATCATTGTCGGAAGAGGATGGTGGAAGGAGACAGCAGACGACCGCTTTCCCTGATGACAGGAAGGTTCAAAATGATCAAATTCAGAAAGTCAATGCACCATATATCAATGTACGGAGAGGAGAAACTGCAATGGATATGGCCGACACCGCTCTCTACTTTTGGGAAGAACTTAGCCTTGCTCCTGCGCAAGAGGGGAAGAATGTCATGGCGTTTTGCATCTATCCTGAGAATGACACGATCCGTGATGCGGTTTCGCTATTCTTGACAACGATGGAAGTTTCGTACCAAAGCTGTAAATTTGGACGCCACCAGCGTGGTTCTGGATTGCGGAGATATCAAGAGGGTCTCGTGTCAGTTCCTATCTCTGGCGCAAGTCCTGAATCCGTCTTTGAGAGTCTGGAGGAAGCCTGCGCTGGTCTCGGTACGTCTACTCTGTTGGCTTTCTGGGTCCGCTAATACTTCAATGGCAGGTACGGACTTACCTCTTGAAGAAGCTGATGGGATGAACTATGTCATCTACATGGTCAATCCTTTCAACAATGATGCTGCACTTCCACATCTGTCCTCGGCATTCTTACAGCTATTCTCGACATACGTATCATCTATGAAAAGAACTGAGGAAACTGTACCACGGGATTTGGTGCTTCAGGTTATCCCGATGAGCTTTTTGGCTGATTGCCATTGTCTGACCATTCCACCACCCAAAGCATACACCGAGCTAGCCTTCGAAGTATATAGTCGCTGTAGCCCAGCGCCACGTGATACTGTACAGTCACCGTTCACTTCAACGTCCGCCATCCGTCTTGCGAAACCTATTCCAAAAACGATCAACTTCCAACTGACGTCACAACCTCCGCACATATCATTGTCCGCAGACTCATGCATACATCTTGCGTATTGCTGGGATAACGAATCGCAATGGCTTGCTTGTTCTTGGAGTGATAACCTTGGGACATTGCAGTGGAGTACAGTTTACTGCCTCCAGGATCCAAAACCAGACTACTGGACCATGTTCTCACTAACCGTCGAAGAAATCCTTGATACAACGAAAGACATGATCGAACCAAATAGTATACCGTGGAAGCTATACATAGTGAAAGACCGGGCTTTGCACCAACAAGAGCTCGAAGGTAGAATGGGCTTCAGTCATAGTCGAAAGGAAATTGTGCTAACACATCTTTCTTTAGCATGGCGACTCCATTCCTCATCCTCTACCTTCCAACAGTACTTCAGAGTAACTATGCTATCAATTGATAGTTCTCCACCTCTATCTTTCCCTCCACATCAATCAGCATCGGGCAATAATACCTTCCCCCTCGCACCTTCTTCAACTCTCGATAACCAAACTTCTCCCGCTGCGTCCACGCCTTTCGATCAGGTCAATACCCCCGATCATCATTCCAGCCCAATGAATACTCAAACTCAAACTCCGAATCGTAATACCACGCACACAAGCCCTGCAACTCCCTCCGCCTCGACAGGCTTTACCGACCCAGATCCAGCCGCTAGACTCGTAGACGTTGTGTCTGAAACTTGGTCCATGATCTCCCCTAACAATCCGATTCCGGACCCGTACCTCCCCACTCCGCTCCTTGCACCCGTGCTTCTAAGCGGGTATTTACTCAAACGTGCAGGAGCTGATGATGAGGATGGATTGCTCCCGCTTGGGGTTAATCTCGTTTCTACTGATCTGAAGACAGGGAATGATGAAGCAGGTGTCTCGCAAGGGAATGAGAAGGTGTTGAGGGATGTATTGGGTATGTACAGTGATCTGTCGAGTTTGGCCAGGATGAGGGGGATCGAGGAGTGGAAGGGGGGTGTGCTGCCGTGGCATGTGGCTGCGGCGAGGAAGGCGAGGGGGGCGGTTGGTGGTTGTATGAGATGGGGCGCAAGGAGGAAGTAGGAAACGGATCAATTGGCAGATGATCGCACTGATGGATGGGAAAAACTTTCCCCCAGTTGGGTAGGGGAAGGGAAGGATGGTATCGGATTTGCTTAGGTATTGATCGCATGGGTACAATGGCGTTCGTTGGCTTCTCTTTGAATGCGTTGTAAACAGCATGGGTCGTTTTTACTTGATGCATTAGCATGGTACATTCTCTATCGGAAATATTTCTGGGTATTTATTGATCGATCGAATTGATTGATCCCACCGAGACGAAGAACACTTTAGCGATTTCATTGCGAAATGTGTGTATATCGGACGAACCCAAATCAGAAAAGGTTCAAGCTGCGCTGATCTCTCAAACGCAAGAAATTTTGTTAAATCTTGCAGAGACGATTTTGATTTCTGGCTGTGCACTGAATAAGGTAGTCTGCGAGCGGATAGATATGGCAGCGAGGKTTCGTTTAGATGCGAGAAGTAGAGAAGGAAATGAATGGTATCTAAAACATGCGCTATTCCTATCTCTATCCAAAAAGGCCTTTGAGTCCCGAGCATCCTTATCTCATTTATATTCATCCAAGCATTCCTTCTTTTCTGTCATCATTATCATCGTATCCCATCAAATTCATACCCAAAACCCCCACACATCTCCCCCTTTACCATTTTCCCCTCCCTCCTCCCTTTCMCCCTCCCTTTATCCATCCAACCCACCCACCCACACAGATTCAACGCACACTAGCCGCCAGCGCACTCCACTCCACCAACTGCGCAATACTCTCCGAAACATCGCTTTTCCGGGGTACATCATGCCCCCCACCATGATCATACGTCTTCCTCCAACTCGGATCGGAAAACATCGCCAGCTGCAACGAAGCCGGATACCTCGGATCTAGATTCCCATATACATGCACTGTGGGGAGTGGGATTTTGAGATTTTTCGGCATGGCGGAGAAGTTGAGGCCGAAGACATTTGTCGGGTCCAGTGATGACAGAACATCATGATCATGGCCCTCATCCCCGTTTGTAGAATTTACTGCCCCGTTGGCATTACCACCATTCCCCCACCTCTTCGTCCCCGCCTTTAGGATTGACTCGGAGGAAGCTTGTTCCGCCAACGCCTGACTACTCTTCTCATTCATCTCCCACGCCTCCGCACTCACCCCCACCCCCACATCCTCAAGGACCTGATACGGCACCCCCCCACAAATAAACACCGCACACTTAAAAGGCAGCGCCGTTTCCGGCATCTCCGCCTGATGATACAATATATAACTAGCGATTAAAGAGCAACCCTGGGAAAAACACATCACCCCGTCGTAAGGCCCATCGGCGGATAGTTTTTCGGTAAGCCAGACGTGGGAATGGCGGACGGAGGGGGGGGAGGGGTCGTTCCAGAATGAGTAGTAGGGGGGTGGGTAGAATAGGTCTATTCC